>JBBNAA010000002.1:3000000-3495252 GCA_037974945.1 Mucor circinelloides | reverse complement strand
ATTGCTTAATGAGTATTGGCTGAGATCTCACAAAAAGTCATGTCAATGTAAAATTGGACGAGAATGGCCAATTTTGCCTTACCCCTACAGGTTAAAAAACTAGCTGATGATTTTTTAGTCAGACGTTTTTGCTCATTTCTCTACGTAGAGTCAAGCTAGAATTTCCAGTAAGAGCTCAAATGATAGGAAATTTTTTGCTTTGCAATAATAATGAATGCTACAAATAGGTTTATTTTGACAGAGATGGAGATATTATTGAAAAAGCATCAAAATTTGACAAAAAATGTTCTGTCGCTTTGAAACACCTAGTGTTGATCAAACCAGACAAAAGTAATACCATTCGATGCGCCTTTAAATTCTATACAAGTTTGACATATACTTGATCAAGTGTTTATTAGCAAAAATGGCCAAGTTTAGGTCATTACAAATCTCTGGATGCATACATCCTCATTTTAAACAGTAGAGGTTTCAATCTCAGTTCAATGTCAGCAACTATGCCTGGAGAAAGCTTCTCAATGCATCATCCTTTTTGAATTGGGAGCGTGGCATAACGCACATAATAAGTTGCTAATCTATTGTTATAGAGGGATACTTTACTTGTTAGTGAGTGTTGTTTTCAAGACTGGGTGATTGTAGCTTACTTTTTCTTGTTTCGTTTATGCATTCCAAAATGAGGCATGCATCTACTCCCAGCTAAATTTTTCACTCTCCAATGTCCATTATCTCGACAACAAGGCATTTCTAATACCATGTCCTCAGCTAAAAGCTGCCTCATTTTCATCCTACTACAATAGTTTTAGGTTATCTCATATTGTGTATGGGATCATATATCTGGTCATGGATGTTGGAAACGATTTTCAATTTTTGACTTTTGGACTTTTGGACGTTCGAACATCGAGATTTTAAATATTGATGCTACAGCTTTGAAATTAGCATGTTTATATAATAGAATTTTGTGAAGAAGATGAAACTGCAATTAGATTTTGGATAGAAAGGGTTGTTGTTGAGAAATAAAATAGTTGTGAAAAATGCAAGATTTGAGCAGATGGTACTAATAAAAGTGATTGAATTGATATATGAATGTTGGTTGTATGTATAGCAAAAGTTGTTTGAGGTACTTTGTTTGACTAGTATGTGTTAAATTTGAGATTGCGATAGACGATCCAAAGCAGTAATAAGGAAAAATGTGAAAAATGAAGCAACTTTGAAGGGATATTTCTCTATGATTTACTAAGTGAGTCAATGTTGTTGCGTAGTGCTTGACTTTTGTTTCTGTTTTAATTTTCTATACAATGGTATGGTTATTGTTAGTATTTTCAAAAATATGTCGGGTAGTGCCCGCTTGAGGCAAATTAAAATACATGACTTTGAATTATTTCATGAAGGGAACGTCTATTAGGTGTTTTTCACCTTTAGATTATGTTGGGACTAATGTATACCTATTAAATGGTCTTTGTTTTGTTCAAATCTGATCAGTATTGGCTGAGATCTCACAAAAAGTCATGTCAATGTAAAATTGGACGAGAATGGCCAATTTTGCCTTACCCCTACAGGTTAAAAAACTAGCTGATGATTTTTTAGTCAGACGTTTTTGCTCATTTCTCTACGTAGAGTCAAGCTAGAATTTCCAGTAAGAGCTCAAATGATAGGAAATTTTTTGCTTTGCAATAATAATGAATGCTACAAATAGGTTTATTTTGACAGAGATGGAGATATTATTGAAAAAGCATCAAAATTTGACAAAAAATGTTCTGTCGCTTTGAAACACCTAGTGTTGATCAAACCAGACAAAAGTAATACCATTCGATGCGCCTTTAAATTCTATACAAGTTTGACATATACTTGATCAAGTGTTTATTAGCAAAAATGGCCAAGTTTAGGTCATTACAAATCTCTGGATGCATACATCCTCATTTTAAACAGTAGAGGTTTCAATCTCAGTTTAATGTCAGCAACTATGCCTGGAGAAAGCTTCTCAATGCATCATCCTTTTTGAATTGGGAGCGTGGCATAACGCACATAATAAGTTGCTAATCTATTGTTATAGAGGGATACTTTACTTGTTAGTGAGTGTTGTTTTCAAGACTGGGTGATTGTAGCTTACTTTTTCTTGTTTCGTTTATGCATTCCAAAATGAGGCATGCATCTACTCCCAGCTAAATTTTTCACTCTCCAATGTCCATTATCTCGACAACAAGGCATTTCTAATACCATGTCCTCAGCTAAAAGCTGCCTCATTTTCATCCTACTACAATAGTTTTAGGTTATCTCATATTGTGTATGGGATCATATATCTGGTCATGGATGTTGGAAACGATTTTCAATTTTTGACTTTTGGACTTTTGGACGTTCGAACATCGAGATTTTAAATATTGATGCTACAGCTTTGAAATTAGCATGTTTATATAATAGAATTTTGTGAAGAAGATGAAACTGCAATTAGATTTTGGATAGAAAGGGTTGTTGTTGAGAAATAAAATAGTTGTGAAAAATGCAAGATTTGAGCAGATGGTACTAATAAAAGTGATTGAATTGATATATGAATGTTGGTTGTATGTATAGCAAAAGTTGTTTGAGGTACTTTGTTTGACTAGTATGTGTTAAATTTGAGATTGCGATAGACGATCCAAAGCAGTAATAAGGAAAAATGTGAAAAATGAAGCAACTTTGAAGGGATATTTCTCTATGATTTACTAAGTGAGTCAATGTTGTTGCGTAGTGCTTGACTTTTGTTTCTGTTTTAATTTTCTATACAATGGTATGGTTATTGTTAGTATTTTCAAAAATATGTCGGGTAGTGCCCGCTTGAGGCAAATTAAAATACATGACTTTGAATTATTTCATGAAGGGAACGTCTATTAGGTGTTTTTCACCTTTAGATTATGTTGGGACTAATGTATACCTATTAAATGGTCTTTGTTTTGTTCAAATCTGATCAGTATTGGCTGAGATCTCACAAAAAGTCATGTCAATGTAAAATTGGACGAGAATGGCCAATTTTGCCTTACCCCTACAGGTTAAAAAACTAGCTGATGATTTTTTAGTCAGACGTTTTTGCTCATTTCTCTACGTAGAGTCAAGCTAGAATTTCCAGTAAGAGCTCAAATGATAGGAAATTTTTTGCTTTGCAATAATAATGAATGCTACAAATAGGTTTATTTTGACAGAGATGGAGATATTATTGAAAAAGCATCAAAATTTGACAAAAAATGTTCTGTCGCTTTGAAACACCTAGTGTTGATCAAACCAGACAAAAGTAATACCATTCGATGCGCCTTTAAATTCTATACAAGTTTGACATATACTTGATCAAGTGTTTATTAGCAAAAATGGCCAAGTTTAGGTCATTACAAATCTCTGGATGCATACATCCTCATTTTAAACAGTAGAGGTTTCAATCTCAGTTCAATGTCAGCAACTATGCCTGGAGAAAGCTTCTCAATGCATCATCCTTTTTGAATTGGGAGCGTGGCATAACGCACATAATAAGTTGCTAATCTATTGTTATAGAGGGATACTTTACTTGTTAGTGAGTGTTGTTTTCAAGACTGGGTGATTGTAGCTTACTTTTTCTTGTTTCGTTTATGCATTCCAAAATGAGGCATGCATCTACTCCCAGCTAAATTTTTCACTCTCCAATGTCCATTATCTCGACAACAAGGCATTTCTAATACCATGTCCTCAGCTAAAAGCTGCCTCATTTTCATCCTACTACAATAGTTTTAGGTTATCTCATATTGTGTATGGGATCATATATCTGGTCATGGATGTTGGAAACGATTTTCAATTTTTGACTTTTGGACTTTTGGACGTTCGAACATCGAGATTTTAAATATTGATGCTACAGCTTTGAAATTAGCATGTTTATATAATAGAATTTTGTGAAGAAGATGAAACTGCAATTAGATTTTGGATAGAAAGGGTTGTTGTTGAGAAATAAAATAGTTGTGAAAAATGCAAGATTTGAGCAGATGGTACTAATAAAAGTGATTGAATTGATATATGAATGTTGGTTGTATGTATAGCAAAAGTTGTTTGAGGTACTTTGTTTGACTAGTATGTGTTAAATTTGAGATTGCGATAGACGATCCAAAGCAGTAATAAGGAAAAATGTGAAAAATGAAGCAACTTTGAAGGGATATTTCTCTATGATTTACTAAGTGAGTCAATGTTGTTGCGTAGTGCTTGACTTTTGTTTCTGTTTTAATTTTCTATACAATGGTATGGTTATTGTTAGTATTTTCAAAAATATGTCGGGTAGTGCCCGCTTGAGGCAAATTAAAATACATGACTTTGAATTATTTCATGAAGGGAACGTCTATTAGGTGTTTTTCACCTTTAGATTATGTTGGGACTAATGTATACCTATTAAATGGTCTTTGTTTTGTTCAAATCTGATCAGTATTGGCTGAGATCTCACAAAAAGTCATGTCAATGTAAAATTGGACGAGAATGGCCAATTTTGCCTTACCCCTACAGGTTAAAAAACTAGCTGATGATTTTTTAGTCAGACGTTTTTGCTCATTTCTCTACGTAGAGTCAAGCTAGAATTTCCAGTAAGAGCTCAAATGATAGGAAATTTTTTGCTTTGCAATAATAATGAATGCTACAAATAGGTTTATTTTGACAGAGATGGAGATATTATTGAAAAAGCATCAAAATTTGACAAAAAATGTTCTGTCGCTTTGAAACACCTAGTGTTGATCAAACCAGACAAAAGTAATACCATTCGATGCGCCTTTAAATTCTATACAAGTTTGACATATACTTGATCAAGTGTTTATTAGCAAAAATGGCCAAGTTTAGGTCATTACAAATCTCTGGATGCATACATCCTCATTTTAAACAGTAGAGGTTTCAATCTCAGTTCAATGTCAGCAACTATGCCTGGAGAAAGCTTCTCAATGCATCATCCTTTTTGAATTGGGAGCGTGGCATAACGCACATAATAAGTTGCTAATCTATTGTTATAGAGGGATACTTTACTTGTTAGTGAGTGTTGTTTTCAAGACTGGGTGATTGTAGCTTACTTTTTCTTGTTTCGTTTATGCATTCCAAAATGAGGCATGCATCTACTCCCAGCTAAATTTTTCACTCTCCAATGTCCATTATCTCGACAACAAGGCATTTCTAATACCATGTCCTCAGCTAAAAGCTGCCTCATTTTCATCCTACTACAATAGTTTTAGGTTATCTCATATTGTGTATGGGATCATATATCTGGTCATGGATGTTGGAAACGATTTTCAATTTTTGACTTTTGGACTTTTGGACGTTCGAACATCGAGATTTTAAATATTGATGCTACAGCTTTGAAATTAGCATGTTTATATAATAGAATTTTGTGAAGAAGATGAAACTGCAATTAGATTTTGGATAGAAAGGGTTGTTGTTGAGAAATAAAATAGTTGTGAAAAATGCAAGATTTGAGCAGATGGTACTAATAAAAGTGATTGAATTGATATATGAATGTTGGTTGTATGTATAGCAAAAGTTGTTTGAGGTACTTTGTTTGACTAGTATGTGTTAAATTTGAGATTGCGATAGACGATCCAAAGCAGTAATAAGGAAAAATGTGAAAAATGAAGCAACTTTGAAGGGATATTTCTCTATGATTTACTAAGTGAGTCAATGTTGTTGCGTAGTGCTTGACTTTTGTTTCTGTTTTAATTTTCTATACAATGGTATGGTTATTGTTAGTATTTTCAAAAATATGTCGGGTAGTGCCCGCTTGAGGCAAATTAAAATACATGACTTTGAATTATTTCATGAAGGGAACGTCTATTAGGTGTTTTTCACCTTTAGATTATGTTGGGACTAATGTATACCTATTAAATGGTCTTTGTTTTGTTCAAATCTGATCAGTATTGGCTGAGATCTCACAAAAAGTCATGTCAATGTAAAATTGGACGAGAATGGCCAATTTTGCCTTACCCCTACAGGTTAAAAAACTAGCTGATGATTTTTTAGTCAGACGTTTTTGCTCATTTCTCTACGTAGAGTCAAGCTAGAATTTCCAGTAAGAGCTCAAATGATAGGAAATTTTTTGCTTTGCAATAATAATGAATGCTACAAATAGGTTTATTTTGACAGAGATGGAGATATTATTGAAAAAGCATCAAAATTTGACAAAAAATGTTCTGTCGCTTTGAAACACCTAGTGTTGATCAAACCAGACAAAAGTAATACCATTCGATGCGCCTTTAAATTCTATACAAGTTTGACATATACTTGATCAAGTGTTTATTAGCAAAAATTGCCAAGTTTAGGTCATGACAGATTTCATGATGATGGGTGGCCACATTCGAAGGAATAAGGATTTCAAGCTCAGTTTGATATCATATACCCCCCTATTATATCGAGAGCAGTACACTACTCGTGACGTCAATTTTGCAACTTTTTCTTTATTTCCCATTCCCCCGTTTTTCTTTTTTCATAATGCCCCCGTTTTGGATACTACTTTTATTGCTAAACCTATTATTATTCATCCTGTTATTGAAGGCAATAGTAGAAAGGTCATCAAACGTGCAGTTGTTGTTAGTTGCTAGCATATCATGCAGCAGGTGAGTGTATTTACTGTTTCGATTATCCAAGTCTATTACTGTATTAATTAATTCTTCTTTTTCTTGACTAGAAAAGCTACCTACGACTGCTTCGAAGCAAAAGAGAACAACGCAACAGCAGCTGATGAACACTGCTTCGACTTACGGTATTGCCACCGCCACCGCTTCTCAGAGTAGTATTATCAATTGCGTTTTCTGAATACGGTATGTATCATTGGGTAATTATTACTTTCCATTGAATCGTAACTAACTGAATTCTCTCTTATTTTTAAGAGATAGTTGTGTATACTCTAAGCTCCAGCAAGACCTCTGGTGTTATTTCTCGCTGCTTTGACACTCCTCTGTGCAGCATGCCATTTGCAATGCTGTTTTTGTCTGGTGGTTTAGTGCTGTCTACAACAAGTCATTAGTAGCGGTGTTCCTCCCTGGTTTGATGCTATATCTGCAAGTCATTTATAGCACTGTTTGTGTTTGGTTTGGTGCTGTCTGCAAGTCATATCAAGTTGCGTTACTCTCTGGTTTGGTGCTGTCTTCTGCAAGTCATCTGTATTGCAGCGTTTCTCGAGTTCCGTGAATCAGGTTAGTTTCAATAATAATGTCTGCTATTCAATAATATTATCTTACTGATTACACGATTATACTAATAGAATAATATAGGCATCAAGCACAAGGTGATGCTCCAGAATATTAGATACAGAAGAACCTGTTGTGAGTTTCTCATCAAGTAAGTAGTACAAAGGACGTAGATTGCTGGATACATTACTGACTATTATCATTGTATTTTTTTATGCAACGTGTAGGCAAGTATAAGGTTACAACAACTAATGGATGATTAATGGATACTGTATGCAACCGGGACTGCCGATAGTTGTTAAGGTATGTATATCATATTATGGCATTGATTGAAGAATACAATACTAATTATATCATCATCTTCTTGACTATTATGTATAGGCAGGCAAATGGGAATGAACATGGACACTACTGGATACTACAAGAGATTAATCAAGTTATTTTTTTCTGTGGAAGACAACAGCCAGAGCAATAGTAGTAGACACAAGTTATACATTTTTATTAGCTTCTTTTTCTCCCCCTTTTTTTCTTGGCTTCTTGCCCTTATTTTCTTTAATTTTCATCTGCATGTAATGTTATTACCCTCACTATTTTTCTTTCTTTCTATGTTTCTGTGAAGCATACCTTTTTTTTTACGTTGAGTGGATGTGCCTATCACTGAAGCTCAACAATAACAAGATTCCGAGGCTAGGATTAGATAGGCTGGTCCAAACTTAATTGTTGATTCTACTTACTTAGCGACAGTTGAGGGTCTTAATAAACATAATTCCTCATGTTAGGGGTGTAGTAAGGCACGCTCTAGCACCTGAGGGGTGGTCTAATTGAAATACTACCTAATTGCATTTTTGGTTAGTACTTCAAATTCCGCCTAACATCGTTGCAGAGGAGAACTATGGCAAAATTTTTCTAGGTTTTTTATATATGTAGAGGTAATAAACAAATATAGCTTTTCTACGTTTCTGGGCTGTTTAATGCGTTGTTTTCATTGCTTTGAAGTGATTTGAACACTACACTATGCGAGAGTACATGTAAAATTCTGTAAACAGCCTGTAAATTTGAAAGTTTAAAGTTTGACTAAAATCTTGTATGCTTATTGTGTAAAACAAACTTGTTGTTGACAGTATCTAATTCATAGCTAGTAGAGTTACTAATGCTCCTATTGTCTATGTTCATTTGTTTCTTAAAAGAAAAGGATTGGCTATTCCCTGATTTCAGCATAGAAACTGTGTCTCCTTCTTCTGCTGCTGTATACGGTGGTAGTGTTATATCAAATATGGTAGTAAAGTCTCACACTCGGGTCTAAGGCTACTATTCTTAACAACCTTTGGGTAAATCATGAGAAGCATGATTCACATGTCATTTATTGGTAGATAGTAATCTTATGGCATTATAGTTTATCATTATACTGCAGACTCTAGTATAATGAAAAGTATATAAATGCATCCTCTGGATGCATTGTGAATAAAAGTGTAATTCTTTGGCAGATTTAATTATTTTTGACTTTTGACATAACAGGTAGTACTATTATTCTTAGAGCTTTGCGACATTTCTGGCATGGATTTACAACTTCTTGCATCAGTTTTTAAGGAATAGTTAAATCATAGATATTATCGGCGCTTTCTTTTTGCAATCTATCATAATAATGAATCATATTTAATAAATGAAAGACGATGCATCAATGAAGATGAAACTCGAAAGCGAGACTAAAATTATTATCAGTATTTGAATTGTAAAATGAGCTCCGGCCTATTATTACGAATGAATGCCTGTTGCTTAATCTCTCTTCATTTTGGTCATACATACGTATAAGCCTCAAAAAGATAACGACAATATGATATTGATGAATACCATTCTGAGAATGAGGTTTTATCAATCCCATGAGCGTTGGCTAATCTAGTTTCTGACTAATAAAACAAATCTATGGTTTTGATATATTTCTGTCTTGATTGACATTGTTGGACTATACAGCGATCGGTTACTATGAAAATATGGTAGCTTTGAATTATGCTCAGTCCAAGTCAAGTGCAGCATTAGGCATAAACAGTAGTTTAATTTTATAGATGGCTATATTTTATAGTAGTAAGAATATAGATAATTAATGCAAGATTCTAAAAATATTATTCAATATTGAGGTCAAAGAGATCAAAAAGGTATATTAAAGCTAGCTTCTCTTTTCCTGAATGCATTCATGAGTATAATTTTCGTGAGAATGCTTCTCGTCCACAGGGTACCCGTTCTTACTCATCTTGGCAAATTGAAGTAATTGGAGTCTACGAATGAGAATGTCATGCAACTGAACACGACGCTTGGTATTTGACATGTTGTGGGCCTGGATCAATACAATTAAAAGAAAGCCTTCGATAATCATGGTAGGCGTGTTGCAGAGGAGTTGACCAGTTTGGTTCCATTTCATGGCGCTAGCAACGGCAATAAGAGCAAGGACAACAATTACAGAAAATAACACAGCGATTGGCATTGCGCAAACACGGCCCATCCAGTTACTGATTCTTGTAATAACAGAGTGGTCTTCTTCTAAAGGCTTTGTAGGCAGAGGAATATTCAGGTACTGATAGAGACGTTCATCGCTATCCACTAGGATATTAAACTGCTCGTCTAGCATCTCATCTTGTCGAAAGTAAACATTACGCAAAACAAAGCCATCAACAAAGCCAACCAAGCCGGTATAAGTTCCTATTATTCAGTCAATACTTGCACATTTCACATTAATGAGGAGAAACCCACCAATAATTAACCACCAGTCAGAGCTCCATTCCATCATGTTTCCAATGGCTATCCAAGTGATAAAGACACAAACACTGATAAAAGCGCCGATACCAGTACCAATAACATCACCATAGTAATCAATGGCTCTGATTGCACGGGATACTTGAGGAGGGTCAATACAAACAGTAGGATTGGGCTCGTTATCGTCAGCTTGTTCACGAAGAAGCAGTTCCAACTCAACATCAGTCTCCATGATTCTCTTTAAGCACTTTTCCAAGTATTCCATATGGCGACGACGAGTATTCTGAAGAAACATGGAGGTAAAAGTAAGCTCAACAGCTACGCCTGTATTGATATAGAGTTGCCATAGATCACTGAATTCGAGAGAATGGCCTACACCAATCCAAGCAATAATGCCGCCCCAGTAGATAGCGAGAGAGGCTATTGATCCCACAGCCATGGAGGCAAAATTACACACACGATCAAACAAGTTCTCACTAGGTAACTTGACAGCATCACCCACGTCGTCCTTGATAATCATATTGCTTATTTGCTGAGCATCGGCACCTTGATGTGCTTGAGGATTACGAAAGATTCGATCCACAGTAGCCACTCTTGAACGCAATTGAGAGATGATGGTTAATAATTTGTAAGTATAGTTTTGTTGTTGACGCATTAAGAGACTACCGCCCAAACAATTAGCATGAATTCAAATCAATAGTTATATTATATCTACTTACGAATCACTAACATAGCACTGAATAGAGGATGCATCTTGCATGACAATCTGCCAAGTTTCTGGAGCGCCAAGAACAGCGCCTACGACAGCCCAAGCAGCCAGCAACATTAAGGTAACGACAAAAGCAATACGAGAGCCAGCATATTGAGTGATGCCATCAAAGATTCGACCACCCAAGGGTTTACGTTCCTCAGGGTTGTACAGCTTGATATTATGAGGTAATTCTTCGCCAACGACCTGAAATGAGCCTTCAGTCTTGCTTTTAGTAACGAATTGGGTGGGAGCAGAGCATTCTACTTTATGATGTCTTCCAGGGGAAGAGAGAGCGTTCCATAGTTTAAAGCCAAATGCCATTTTTGAGAGGTAATGTGGATTTTCAAAGTTTTTACAGCAAAAATCTCTCTCTTTTTATATTGGATTTTTATCGTATGAACAAAGTCTGGCCATAATTTTATTCAAGACCATTCCACCCTCTCATCAGTGTTGTTTACATTACTTTTCCCGACAACTGACACAGTTTTCCAACAATTGACATGAACAAGTATTGATAACGTCGTATTTTAATGATCCATTCTATATAAAAAAAGCTTGTTCTTCTGTAGTTGAGAGGCTTTAATGCAATATACAGGTTTACACATGGTGAAATCTATAGCCACAAAAACCAAAAGTTAGGTGCCCTGATGCAAAACTTCCGTTTAGACAATTATTTTCTAGAGTTTCTTCTTAATCAAGTTAAAGATCCGATACGCACACATATATACAGGATCTAAAACCGAGGTAATGAAATTGCAGTGGGATGATATGGATCAGATAAAAGACAGTATCAAACTTCATAACTCCACTTTTTTTTTACACGGCCAAATTTAACATCTCATCCATTTAGACATGTAACACACGCACACACAAACAAAAGGATCAGCACATTTTGTGGCACATTATCACATTTGCTTGGAAAGCTAACATTGACATTAGTCAGGAAAGTAGAGCAATTTGCTGTTTCTTTGATCGCCCGTATATCCTTGATATATAATGGCCGCTTTACATAAATGAAAGCTAAACATTTTAGTTTTCTTTTTGTGTTTCACCAGCCTCAAATGTGGATTGTTACAGAAAATCTAAGAAATCATCTAGCTAGGAAGTGCAACACATACAGTAAGCAAAAGCTTTGAGCCGTCATTGGAGCCGTACATTTGATGATTTCAGCGAGACCAGTAAATGAAATCTGATATCTTTCTAAGCTATTGAATGATTGAGTCGCATGATTATGCACTTTTAAGTGGAGAAAATAAGGTTGCGCGAATCATCGATCGGCTTTTTCAGTTTTCGATACAGAAGAACCTCAGTTGTTTGAACAAGTGAAAACGTATGGAGTTTAATGCGACCGAAGCTCTTTCGAAGAAAAACAGAATTTGACGTAATTTTGTTTGAAGAAGTCTTAAGAGAAAAAGCTTATTAGACGACATGGATTGCAGCCTTAAATATCAGATGGACAGCCAAATATGGTATACACAAGTCCTTGCCACTTGAAATGAGTGTCAAAATGCATGATTTGATAAAAAAAAAAGTATCGACTGATAAAATGATCGTCTGTAAGTATGTTATATATATATATATAAATATATATATATTATACAATCACAACAGATCAATAGAAACTAGATGTTGCAAGAGGGTCAAAACATTGAAATGTTTATAGTCATATTGTCATATGCTTTATCATTACGCTGAAGATTATCTCAAATTCGCTTTAAATAAAACCAAGAATCGTTTATTGAGGATACATTTAGCAAAAATTAACAGTAAAGCTTTCAGCCTCACATTCAAAGGTAGAATCTTGATCATCATAGGCAAAACTATAAGCATCTGGACATTGCTGTTTGACATTAGCCGAATTACCGCTAGCTTTACAAGCACTTGGACTATTATTAGCGCCAGTACAGCAATCTTGAGAAGAGCCTGTCTTTGAACAAGCACTCATACAAGAAATAACATTACCAGTAGCATCAGTGACAGCATATTCTTTGGGGCAATCCGAGATGGAGCACTGTGGTGAACCGCACGTATATCCATTAGGAGTTGCACCGCC
Organism: Mucor circinelloides; assembly: GCA_037974945.1. NCBI lineage: Eukaryota > Fungi > Mucoromycota > Mucoromycetes > Mucorales > Mucoraceae > Mucor > Mucor circinelloides. The sequence continues at coordinate 3,482,567 of JBBNAA010000002.1, read as the reverse complement.
ACTTGGGACAATAGACATGGGCATGTTGTAACCGTCGACAAGACTTATGTCATAATAATCTTTACCTCCAGTACCCTTAAAGAAAAATTCTGCCAAGGAAGCAGGGTTTGTTGCACCAGGTACACCGCAATTGCTTGAATCTTTACCTGCAGATCCAGAGCAATGATACCGAGCCCATACACGGCCTCCCCAAGAATCAGACTTACTGAAACTGTTGCTGGCAGAAGGAGTAAGATCAAAGCTTTGTTCAGGTAGACCAGAACTGACACCGTTGGTGAGAACACCCACTGTAATGACGCTGCCACAGTTGTTTTTTACCGTAATTGATTTTTCAGCTTGTAAAGTGGGAACCAGGAGAGTGATCCATAGAGCAATAGTTGTAATGATGGAATGAGTTTTGACCATTTGAAAGTTGCAAAAGAGAAAAGAGCATGTACTCTCTTTTTTTTTTCTCTCTCTTTTTTTTCACTTATGATGACTTGATGTTTCGAATATGAAAAAAAAAAAAAATAAAATAAAATAATGCAGTCTACAGTGTACTTTCAAGGGTCTTTTGCTGATTCCACTGTTTTGACATGTCAAGTGTAGGAAATAAACCAAATGAATGTGAAACCCCTTTTTTTTTTTGCAGCTTGAAATCAAGGCTTTTTTCAAAGTCAGTTTTTTTTTTCTTGATCTGCCATCCATATGAGCAATGTTTTATTGTATTCTGATTTAGCAAAAGTAATCCAAATCCAGTTCAGTTGTGCATGGTTCACTCTTGATGCTATCATTGGAAGAACACTTGGACCCCACATCATCTATGGGTGTTGTCACCGGCGTGGTGGATTTGCTGAGCGAAAAGATACTCCATCCTCCATCTGCATTGGGATCATCCAATAGCGCTTCATCAATCATTGCCTGATAAACAATCTCATTGTGTCCAATTTGGTGCGTATTCAAAAACTGAAGCATATCCTTTTCCAATTGACTCTCATCAAACGACCGTCTGGTTGGTGTTGTTTGGTACAGTTGCAACAATAAGACAAGGTAGGCTCTGCTTACGTAAACAAGTGCTGGCGACCTTCCATATTGAGATACATTCGACTAGAGTAAGGGTTAAGTCCATGTGTTTCATTTGATACAGCAATGTCAACCTACGCTGAATATATGCTTGGCGCTCATAAAATGGTACAAGTAGGGTCGAAAGAAGCAATCAAATTTCTCTTCTGACTCGGATGACGTCTTGAACCAGTTTTGAAATAGCTGCAGAATCGCGACTGCAGCTTGAGATGTGTGCAAGATGGCTTCATTCTCGTTCGGTGTCAGCGGCTTCTCGCCTTGATGGTTTGCGGATGGTAACAATGCTCTGTACATGGTGATCCAGCACTGACAATAATCCAGTAAAATACAGAAATAAGTACGTCTCTGCCATATGCTTGCGTCGGCCGGAAACGATGTTGGATTCTTTTTGCCAAACTGCAGATGTTTGGGCAGTGAATGATAGTGCTGCAACAGTTTCTCTCTGAAATGATCCACCAGTGCACGCGGTCTCATTTTACGCGATTCCTCAGAAATAGATCCTGCTAGCTTTCTGATTTGAATGATGCTGATGGCAAATGTCGTTTGGTCCATTTCAATGGTGTTGAAGTCTGGCAATGGTGTAGGTAGCTCAATTGAGATTTGGTTGAGTTTGATGGTAGAAAGTTGGTCGTTGAACAAATGGGACACCATATTATCGTAAAACCACACTGTCCAAAAGATCCGCTTGGATTGTTCTCTCTCATGAGGCGATTTGCAAGACACATAACCTTCGGGACGATGTAAGTTCAACATGAAACACATACGAATAGCAATGCCTATATGCAGAAACGCCCTTCTCACTCTGCCCAGATCCAAGTCATACGTGATCAGCAAGGTTCGCTGGTGAATGTTGGACAAGTTGGCTGGCTCATCAATCCCTAACAAATCGTGTGAATGGTTGTAAAACTTGTTGCCCAATTCACGAAAATCCTGGATCTGTGTAAGGTGGGGGTGATAAATACAAGAGTGTGGTACAGCGTGCGAGAACACAGACGACAGAACCAAGGGCTTTAATTGGCCTTGGCGATAGTGGTTCTCGAAGCGAGATGGCCTCACAAGTATCGGGAAGCCACATTTATGGTGTTGGTGGATCAAGCGAGATTTCACATCCGTCGAAAGATCGTTTGCACCGGATGCGTGTCTGTTGTTATTGTTGCCACCAGAAGTTTTAGAGTAACGATTCAAGCTTTCAAATAAGGTAAATGTATGTTCCTTTTTGCTCTTTTCGTCCGAGTGGTGCGTGATGGAAGGCCTTTTGGTGAAGACCGTGCTGTTATGGAGCGAATCGACCGAGATATCGACTCGAGAAATATGGCTAAACTGCTGAGGGAACTGGCTCGGCTGTCTGTAGATTGGATTTCCCTTGGTGTTGTAGATGGTTTCCACAGTGTTTCTCAATGCCTCACTGAGATCCTCAAAATTCTTGATGGTGGTAAAGATGGATTTCATACCATCCGTGTTCTCAATGACGGGCCAGCCGGTACCGATAGCCCAATCATAGACGCTGGGACTATCATGATGTGTCCGAGGTACAATGGTCTTTGTTGATGTTACTTCCTGTAGATGATCGGGTGCAGTTACTTGAGAAGGAGGAGGAGGAAGAGGAGGCTGTTGCTGTTGTGTTACATAGTGTTGCACGTGTGGCTGTATTCGGGGAACAGTCGACCGATAATCTTGCTCCAGCGTAGTGACAAATGATGTGAGCCAACCCACTTGATTCTCCAATTCGTCCAGTCTCTGTCGCATTGAAACATTGTCCAGACGAAGCGCATGATTGCTGTACTGGCAATGATATCTGTCTTTGCATTGGCCACATATAGGCTTTCCTCGATCACACCCAACCCTTCTTTCACGACATCTATACGTAATATGAATTTCATGCAGGTAATTCATTCATAAACATGTTTCGTACTTATCACATGCATAGCCTATGTGCTGTCGCTTCTTTTTCTTGGGCTGTTGTTCTTGGTTCTGTTTCTGCGCTGGTGGTGCGTGTGGCTGTCTGGCAGTGGAAATAACGGATGACGCAGAAGAGGATGAGTCGGACGGACTAGATACATGCTGCTGCTGCTGCTGATGTTGCTGCTGATGTTGCTGCTGATGGTGGTTGTGATGATGAGGGGCAGAAGAGGGAGAGGAATGCTGATGATGGAGTGGTATATGGTTGCTGGATGAGGCAATTGCAGTGGGGCTATTGTTACTGTTGTTTGAGTACTCTATATACACAAAAGGACGAGCCTGTTTCTGGATCAAAGTATTGTCAAAATACATCTATTTACACTATGATAACAAAAAAAAAAAAAAAAAAGAAAAAAAAGAGAAACAAGGGGAAAAGCGAAAAAGAAAGGAAAAAGCTTCTTTAAAAATACAGGTATACATGTCTTTGTGTAACGAATACTCATGTTGCTGGTTTGTTTCCAGTGACCATGGTAGCTTTAAGAGTGTGGGACTAAATTGGTTTATGATTTCAGTTTCACCCAACTCTCTCTCTCTTCCTTTCTTTTTTTTTTCGCGCATGTTTGTTGGATCCATGATGACAATTGTTTGATTTAAGCTATTTCTTCTGTGTGACATGTGCAAAGCTAAATGGTTTCATAATAAGACCCCCGAAGCATCATTGTACAGCCCAATGCTAAGTTTGGGTCTATATAGATAGTGTTTTATTAGATAAACATTGCATTTGAAGGAATCAGCTTTAATTGACATGGCTCTGTAGAGGGTGGCAATGAGGACAATGGAATGTCCGAGAACAGCGATAGGATGCGATCTTTTTCTGTATTCCAGTGCGCAGAACAGAGTCTGTATTCAACAGGGATCCAAGATTCATCTTGCCGTTGTACAATGCGGTATCGCACCACAAAGGACTGAAAATAAGGGCCTCCACAGGATGAGCAAGCTTTGGGCCGAGATAAATAGCAAATCATATGGCTTGGTAGCTTTTGGAAGCTCTTGTATCGCTGCTTTTGAAGCTCTCTTAACTCTCGCTTTTTCTTTTTCTTGGCCATAAGATCATAGAGGATGGGTTGTATGATTTGTCTGGCACATATCTCAATGAGGCTGAGCGGATTGTGTGCTGTCTTTTGCTCCAGTTCGATCGATCGATCCAATAACTGAGGGCAGTGGTCTGTCTTTATGATGGTCATGGAGAGATTGAGCAGCTCGGCTGGAATGGAGCTGATGTCTGTGTTGGATAAATCCAGGTAATTGAGATGGTGAAGGCGAGCCATGTTGGCAGACACTCGAGTGATGGGATTGAATGACATGTCGAAATGGGTGAGTTTGGTGAGCGAATAGATGCTTGCGGGTAAATGACTGATGCTGTTGTGAGAGAGATTTAGTTGCTTCAAGTGTCTCAATTGATCAATGTTGGATGGCAATTTCACTAATTTGTTATGAGAAAGATCAAGCATAGTTAATCTGGTTAATAATGCAACTTGGGTAGGAAGTGCGAATAAACCAACATTGCGGCTATTCACATTGAGTCAAGTTAGTTTGTTAGTCTGTCGTATTTGGAGAGCATATTTACAGATCAAGCCTGGAAACAGATGTTACTAAACCAATGGTCTTGTTGAGCACGATGCTTTGTACCGTACTCTGTTGTTTGTCACTCTGCGAGGTGATTGCTGCCGTTGATGATTTGATATCGCCTTGTGCCAACAAAGATGGCTGCTGCTGGTGCTGCTGCTGGTGCTGCTGGTAATATGTTTTATCCACATAGCTCAGATCATGATCCAGCGCAGTAGGTGAAAATAAACAATGCATTGGAAAATGGTCCAATGATCTTATTGTTCGAAGTGTGAAATGACTACTCATGGATGAATAGAAAAGGCAGAGAAGAGAGAAAGAGTAAGAATAAAAATCAAAAAGAGAAGAAAAAGAGAGATGTCCAGTTTTATATATGTATAATATAGAGTATAAGAATTAACAAATGTTTGTTTTACAATGCACTTTCGGACCATTTCATATCATCTTTCCATTTGCTTACAACATCAATATTGATTGTTCGACCAAACCTGAACGCGTTCTTCAACAGTAATAGACGAATTTGTGGATCAACGCCTGTCAAGTAGCCAATTTTCCCCTCTCCTGATTCATACTTCAAAGCGACAGTGCCAATGATTTTGCCTTGCTTGGTCATGATCCATGCATTGCTCTTTTCGCTCTTTCGAATCTTGGCCAATTCAGTTGCCATGTGCTGGCATGTCCTTTCCAACTCTGCATCGTATTCTTGGCCGATCCATTTAAACCAAAACACACTCACTCCAGCACTCCACAGTAGCAGCTCTGCTATCAGCCATAGCGTATGGTTGTATCGAGAGAAATGTATCCCCAGTATACCCACTAACCCTGCTTGCCAGGTCCTCCTAGCACTGGATCTTTGCTTTAGTGCATGCAATACTCGGCTGGTTCTCTTTTTGCTTTGCATTTCAACGTAAAACTGCTTAAATTGAGCCTGATCTGTTGGTTCATATTCACGAATCTCTGTGTCCTTGTCCATGTGGTATATTATTGTGTAAAAGAATAAAGGGAAAAAAAAGGTTCTTTTTAGGCTGTTGTTGTTGATGTTGTAATGTGAACATTCATCGAGTCACACAAACACACACATACACACACTCGTTCAGTGTCTCATGCAACCACAACAGTTGAAAGCCATTGTGTTGGATGCTAGAGACACTGCCCCAGGCACCTCTCCAGAAATTTCTCCTCGGTAACTTGAGATGATAGCATCATATTACAGTTTATCCGTCCACAAACAAACAAATACAGATTGAGATCACACCTTGTTTGCAAATACTGTAACAACATGGAAAAAAAAAGGTTATTTCAGCATTTCTCACAAGGTGTACGAATAGTACATATGTAGTTGCTCAATTGACATCAATTCATATACTCAAAGTGCCTTGGCTACCATTCAGAAAAAAAATCAAGAAGCCCTCAAGAACCTTATAAACAATAGAGGCCACTATGAGTCCAGTTGTTGATGCATTCCTTGTCGACTGGTATTGTTATTTGCACAATCCAAGATTGCTTCTTAGACACATTTGTCGAGTACATACGCCTCCCACAATCTTTGCTCTACACAGAATTATATATTACGTTGTGCACAACTACTTGTTATCCAGGCACATTATGCAATTCTTGATCAGCCAATAGTATATTTCGATTACTGCGTGGGTTGTTCTTTGTTTCTTTTCATAAGGCTGACAAAAGCTTACCCACAATCAGGAGCCAGTTACAGCCTTGGGCAACGCATCAAGCCAGTAATGAGCATCACTGAATAAAAGCAATGTATTGCCATCTCCATATACAAAAGCTGTTATATATGTAATTGACATCATATAGCATCTGTGTAGGATTAGCTCCTCAAAACGCTCATTGCTTTCAAAGTTATTATGGCATTTTGCAGTAGCAGCAGCAGCGACGGCTGGGTTTAAATCTTTTTTCACAGTGAAAATCCTCTTCCCCAAACCGACTGGATTCATGCCTAAAAAATTTTCAAAATCGTTTTTGGCAGATTCAGCTATGCAAACTACAATTTCCACGCCCTAGTTTCTAATATGGTTGTAGACAGCTTTTGATGGCGCATCTAGTGGTGCTAATCACATTATAATTTTCAATTCATAATACTGAGCACTGCTCAAAAATATGAAAAGTGGTTTATTGACAAAGTACCGAGATATTGCATCAAAAGGTCTCACAAAAATAATTTTAGACGTTGCCCTGGATCACTAGAATCAGTTTGATATTATATATACCATAGTCAAAGCCCTTATTTTTGGGATCAAAAACGCGATCAACTGATTTTCAATGTTTTGGTAAAGGGGTAGCTCATGGTTTGGGTCGACTTTCATCGATGTTTTTTTGGTCCCAAAAAAATTGGGAAAATGTATCAGAAACTAACTGCTAGTCGATAGCAATTGTTCTGTGCTATTCTCGTGGCCTAAAACAGCTTCTAAATCGAGAAATCACTCGTCAAATGTACTCGAATTTGGCTGTATTTTAGCATATCAGTGAGCTGGAAGAGCTATTGTCAGCATTCTGCCAACCCGTACACCTAATGCTCCCATTGATGTATGCCTGGAGCATCGTAAAAGAACCATATCGAAAACTACAAGCGAAGCTATAGGAGTTTTAGCGCAATTTATGGTACTTGACATCACAGTGTAATTGCAATACCCATACGCAAGTGTAGAAGTAATTTTGCTTATACATAGATTTAATCAGAGAGGCGTTATATTAGGTAGAGCTGCTTTATTCACAATATCAAAGGACACTCTAACTATACCATGTGCAAATTACACTAATTAATACATAATACATATATATATATATATATATATACACCAGAGCCAACATCCATAGGGGGAGGGGGAAAAGTATTATAAAATTAAAATATACATGTCTATCTTCTTTCGTCTAAATCATCACCTGCAAGTGCAAATGAGCTCTTGGATCGTTTATCGTATATAGCTTGTTGATAGATGCGTAGATAGTCGTATACAGGTCCTTGTTCCACGCCAGCTCTTTCCCAACCGAGGCTGTACGCACTCAGCATCATTCTTAGCACATACGTCTCATGCAGAGCTGGTATTCTTTGCATGTGTTGATAATCTGTCGCTGCTCTCAAAATGGCCTGTGAGAGTTGTCTGTCTCCAGCAGTCGCTAAAGCATCAAATAAGTAAGCATTGAATCGATAATGGCTCTCTACCAGCTGCTCGGATACAATTTCACTGGGTGCTTCATTGTCCAGTTGTCGATCTACCAAGAATTCAGCCAACCCACCTGTGCCGGTGGATATCACAGACGAACCAAACAAGAGACCCTCTGCCGCCACTAAACCGAAACTCTCTGTAATACTGGGCACATAAACAAAATCTGCTGCTGCTCTAAAGTAGATTAACCATTTGCGTTGTTCGCTGGTGTGTGTCATTAGTACAATATTCTCGGGATCGTTAGCTGCCAGTCGTTTCACCCAGTTCAAGGGATAATTGTTGGGTTGTCCGATAATGGCAAATTTCATATCGTGCAGTTTGAAGAGTCGGGCGGCTTCTTCAAATGTCTCCAATCCTTTGTTGTATTGAAATCGTCCAACGTACAGTACAAGTGGTCGATTCAGGTCGGCTGCGTTCAGCAAGCCTTGATCCACCAAAAACTGCTTGGCTTTCTGCTTGGCACTGGTCACATAGTCGGCATGATAAGCAGAGAGGCTCCAATGTTTGGCCGCTGTGGCTGCTGTGGCGTCTGCCATGTCATTTGCATAATCCAGTTTGGCATTGATCAACGTGCGGGCAAAATCAGAGTATTGCAAGCCTGCCTCCACCAACTTTTGCTCTGTAAAAGGGTTGACACTGCCACCGAAATCTACGCCGTTACTGACGCCATAAAACTGTCCAACCTCGGCTTTTCGCAAAATGTTCTCCATCACCACTTCCTTGAGATAAAAGTCCAGCTTTCCTTCCACCATGTCCTTTGCCATGGTTTGACTCACAAATGTCACTGTATCCGCAATGTCCACAGCCAGAGGCGACATGAACATTTTGTTGCTGCCAAATGTGTAGGGCACCAGCACACTGTGCATTTCCTGCTTCAAATCCTTGCCATGTCTCGGTGTGTTTAGGAATCTCTCCACGTTGGGCAATGTATTGGTGTATTGCAGTTCGTCGAGGTAGTCGTGCATGGTGTATATGATCGCTGGAGGCGTAGCGCCCAATTGACCCTCGTATTCAGATAGGAACTTGGCGACATAAGCATTAGTAGCACCGTGCAAATGAACGACGTCTACCTTGGGCTGCTGTGAAGTGAGCGGCGCAAATAGAGATTGCTCGTGCTTTCCAGCGGCTCTCCACACCAAGAAGGATGCTGCTGCCTTGGTGAAATATTGGTCCTTCCATTCCTGTGGTAGTCCCTTGGGCGATGAATAGATTTGGGTGATGGATCCAGCTCTGAATGCTTTGCGCAACGGATCCAGTTTACCAGGTCCGATCAGATAGACCTTGATTTTGGGTTTTGTTTGTCTGGCAGCAATGATGGCTAATTTGTCCTCTTCAGGCAAGGAGTTAAAGTTGGGTATAGGCTCAAAATCATACTGCATCTCGGATACTCGAAACTCGACATTGACAGGCTGCTGATGGTCGTCTCGAAACGAAATGACTAGATCCACTGTCTTTTTAATTGGATATTGCTCTTGTTTTTTCAGGAAAGAGTAAAACGGTAGCACCACATTGGGTTGTATTTTGCCCGTGCGTAATTGTGCTTGAGTCATGGCGGTGAGCACAGTGCCCATGCCTCCCATGGTAGCGGGTCCAAATTCCTTGGTGACATGATACACATTGCTACCCGGCGCCAGTGTGATGGGCGTCGCTGTGTCGAGAGGCTGGTAAGGTACTTTGGGGTAGTTTTGTTGTATTCCTAGGCAGCAAATCAGTCTTTGATCGAGTGTGCGAGCAAGTATCACTTACGAAACGTAATTGGATCCGGAGCTAATGCCAGCAGTATCATGCTGACCATAAGCAGTATCAGTTCTACGCATACAATGATTGAAACAAGAGCGGACACATAGTTCCACCAACGCCATTTCCGAGTATTGAATTGGAACGGTAAATGGCTCACTTGTCCGGTTGTAGTGCTTGAATCAAATAATCCCCTTTGGCGTATAGTGTTTGAGTGCAAAGACACCATTTGGTATTGCCGCTGAACCAGAGAGAAAAATAAAGGCAAGAGAATTAGAAAAAAAGAGATGTGGTTTCAAGTGATTACATGATAATTTGTTGAGCCGACTGGGATTGAGCAGTCTTTTGGGTGGCTACAATAACACACTGTGGGTCATGATGATGCCATTGTTCATCCTGTTTGGGAGATATGGTCAGGGCACAATGTACTAGTCAACCGAGTGGTACAGTGGACATCAGAGACGTAGTTAGCCTTCCACTGCCCTGGAGCGATGGCTGCCAATCAAGCCAAGCAGATCCCCCTTGTTAAGGTGTCAACTGTATGGTACCTCTAATTCGCCATGGCAAATAATACTGTAGCAGATCAGACAAGATGAACGACTCTCAACTTCTAGGCGAAAAGCCCTTGGATGCCATTTATCAGATCAGGAAATGACGGGCTATTATTGTCGGATGGGCTAGTGGCAACGATGATGGTGATGTGTTTTTTTTTGAATTACAGAATGTGACCTATTTAAATGAGGTCCTACTTCTTTGCTTTCTTCTCTTTTCTCATAGACAACACTAAACAATATGGCCTTACCTCGTGCACATCAAGCCTCTTTCACGCCAAGCGAGATTGAGTTCATTGCTGGTAATGAGAAGATTCACATCATTCCCAAGGCCAAGTTTGCAAAGATGAACTTTATCCAGGTCAGTATACAACACACACACACACACACACACGCGATGCCATGCTGACAGTGTCAAAATAGGGCAAAATAGGTCCTTTTCAGCCTCCATTGTCAATCGAGGTGCCTACGTGGCTGGCATTGCTGATGAAAAAGAATGACAAATGCTCCATTGTGTGTCCTGACTGGCTCAATATAGGTAAATTTACATAGTCGCTCTACATGCTAGCAATGTCATTGATGCACTGAATGATAGACTACCTGAAAAAGCGACAGGAAGAAGAGGAAAAGGGCGAAGAGTTTAGCAAGTTGCCTTTTCACTACATGGAGATTTCTCAGATGCTACTAGAAACGTACGTATATATATATATATATTTATATATAACCTTGGCAGCGTCTCTCATGCTCCATCTCTTTACAGTGCTTCCGACGACATTCCTAATGCAGAGCAAATCAGAAAACTACTCAAGGATCTGCGAGAAACCAGACAAGCAAAATCCAGAACTGGTTTGACAGTGCTCGATGACAAATGGCTTGGTATGAACAACCTCTCTCTCATGGAGATCAACGAGATTCGACCCTTCTTTACCCGCGCATTCAATGAAATGAGAAAGCTGAATTTCGACGACAGAAGCAACTCTCAAGACGCTAGCCAAACACTCTAAAAGCAACAGCATGACTCCACAACATTGTACATAAATACCCCCCCCCCCATTTTGCAACATTTAGACATTATTTATACATAGAGCAACGGTTTATATAAAGCGTGTAAGCACTGAAAATGGTTGAATAGGTGTAGTCGACTCCAATTCCAAAGCGTAAAATAAACAGGCTTTTGTACGATCTAATCTATCTGTATTCTTATAAATTTCACCCAGATGGAACCTAGTATAGACATAAAGGTTAGCTCAGGTCGTTGCATGTTCTCTGGGTATACCTACCATGCCTCAGCACAATCCCAGCCATTGGATTTCGTCATGATGTCGAGTATGCCCTCTGCCATTTCTTGACTCTGTTGCGCTACATGTGATTTTGCAAGCCATAAGCGACAGTTGACATCATGAGGATCAATGACAAGTGCCTTTTGAAACGCTGCTTGTGCCTGCTCAGGATCACCCTCTGCCTGCAGTAATTGCCCCAAAGCACACCACACTTGCGGGTTACTGATCCAATCCACGTTCTCTGCCTCCTCTACTGCTTTACGCGCTTCGTCTAATTTACCCAGTTTGATGAAAACATGCGCCGTGAGCAGCCACAAATCAGACAAAATACGATCCGATCTCTCTTTTCTCAAAACAGTGCGAGTGCTAGGCTTGCTAGGGATATTACTGGGCTGTAAGATGGACTGAATGCTCAAGACAGAAGGTGAGAGACTTTGTAGTGATGCAACAGAATTGCCAGCTATGCTTTTCACATCTACATGATATGTACAGTGAGTATACCACCCTCAACACGACGATGCAAACTTACCATAAGGTGAGGTGGGAAGTGATTGATTGCTAAAGTTGCCTCGAGATGTCAAGGGAGCACTGGCTGTACTGTAAATGCTATTATCGTGGGGTAGTTTGGATCGACTACTGGCACCTCTGTGTCCAAAAATATGTAGTCCATGGATATGGGGATGATGATAGTGGTGGTGTTGCTGTTGTTGCTGTAACTGTGGTTTGCCTTCTTCATCAGGCACTGTCAACAGTTGATTTCCAGTAGCGCCAGGGCCCAGGGGCGATGGATTAGCAGCTAAATTGGAAGCAGACCTTGCTCTACCAGCAGTTAAGGATCGAGTGTCGCTACCCGTTGTATGTACATTATCATGCGATCGAGAGCCAAGGTGACCAGTAGATGTTGAAGTGACGATATCAACGCTAGACGGATGATGCGCCATGCTACTGCTCGCACTTCGCCCTCTTCTAGCTGTCTGCAGTTCGCTTAGATTGCCCAAGGATCCCGAAATAATCATACCGTTGTGGGCACCACCGTAGCCAGAGTCAGAGGTGGTGCTCACCGATATTTCAGGCATGGCAATTTTACGGTAGGATGCAAATAGGGTTTCCGACGACTCTAATGCGGATTCTGGTCCGTGCAATGCCTGCAACAACAAGGTCCGGGTCATTTGGTACATCATGTGTTGCTCTGCATCGATATAGTCGTCGTCCAGAGATTCAGGCGCTTGCTGTAAGCCCATCTCGCACGTCTTGAGTGCTTGGCGATAGTCTCCTTGAGCCGGACAAGAGATGAGCAGCGTCAACAAATGCCACAGAGTAATGTGCGTGGGGTTTCGCTGAATGGCAATGGTAATGGACTGAACAGCTTGTCGAATATCATGCATGTCAGCCTGTTGCAAGGCTATCTGATAGTATATCTCCCAGGAGTTGCCATTGAGTTCAGCCGAGTATTTGAGGTAATGAAGCGCTTTTTCATGATACGAGGGCCGTAATTCAGGGTCGAATGTTTGGTATCCTAGCAACCCATAAGCAACACCTACCGCACGATAGACTTCAGCTCCAATGTCCAACAAGGAAGACATGCGCTCTTTTCTGGTTTGTTTCTGCAGCAATTCCTTAGCTATCTCTGCCATTTCAACAGCGTCAACGCCTCGACACAGATCGTTACTATACATTCTGATAGCATCCACTAATACATGTAGTGTATCTGCAATCTCCTCTTTCTCGTTGCTTTTGATGGTGGATATATCGCCTACAATAGACTCGCGGCGTTCTGGCAGTGTCTGCTCCAACTCGTCTGTGCTGATATCTGGTCGAGCTAGAGGTACAGGCATGTTGAGGCCCGTCTTGTCTGTGGCTAGTGCCTGGCCATCACGATGTGTCTCTTTCCATCCATGAGAAACAAGACCTACCAAGTAAAGATAGGCGTGCAACGCGTGCTCAGCCTCTTCAAACTCGCCCAAGCGAACCAGTGCATGAAACAAGTGTCGAGTGATCAGTGGCGAGTTGAAGGTACGCTGAGATGCTCTATCCAATGCTTCTACAAACCCTCTCAGATCATGTGCAGAGGTACCCATCAGCTCAAAATCGTTCGCAAATTGATCCACAAAGTCCAGTACACGCTGATTCACTTGCCCTGCCCTGGGTAGTGGTACATCCAGATACAACATCTTTTCGTAAATTGTGTGTAGCTGGGATTGCTCAATAATGAACATTTGTCGATGCAAGTGAGGATCCACCTCGCCGTCCTCTGTGGTTGTAGGAACATTCATGGCTGGTAGACAGTAGTTGCCCTGACGGTATATAAGTGATACGTATTGCAGTGAATGGCGGGTGATGGTCATGCGCTTCTGTATACGCCAAACGGTGGGTTGAACAGTCGTTACTTTTTGATACTGACGCATGAACTCCAATAGCGATGATGTGCTCACCAAGGACCTAGTGGAGATAGTTTTAGTTTTGCACATCACCTTCAGAATAGACACACTTACTCTTTCTTCAAGCCTAGCAGCGTTGCTCTGTACAAGGACTCTTCAGACCATTCAATCAACGACTTGTTCTTTGCTGAGGCGTTTTCTGAAATCAAAGCCTCGACGCCTTGGTATGTCTGAACAGCAACCTCTTCATTTCCTGTCAATTCGTACGAAATGGCTACATGATGTCATACAATCAGCCCTTTTCGTAAAAAAAAAAAAACGCATACACATCCTCATAACAACCTTTGATGGCTCTTGCCTGCAGAAATAAAACTAGTCCGTATCCTTGGCTCACATGCTCCTTTTCAAACTGAAGTTGCGCAATAATGGAGATGGCCTTGTCGTATTCTCCACACTCAAAGTGAGACCGTGCCAACACAATCTTTGCAAACTACTCAAAAGAACAGCACTTCTCAGTTTACCTGATCTGTCCAGCATCATGCCAAAATTACCTCTTTTTGGGTTGCATTAACATTGTTTGGGTCAGCAGCTTGAATAGCTGCCAAAAGTTGACTTTGAATTGGCTTGACGAGGTTTGGATCCAAACGGTCTTCCATGCTGATGTGATATGGATCGTCCATGCGATAATTTGTGGTGCTGTTGGAACGTGTGTTGTTGATTGTTTGAACTAGATTGATCTCTGCCAATACAGTTTGCTCCAGGACTGGTCGACAGATAAGCGTTAGTGATACACGTTCTGCAGGCATAAAGCCGTATGCTGCTCTCACCTGTTCCTTCTGAATAATATTTCTTATAGCGTCTTGCCAACTCGGGTATCACAGCCCAGTTTCCGTTGCAACGAGCAACATCTATATCTTTGGATATCTGAATAGCCTTTGCTGAAGCCATGTTTCTGTTTGTTCAACTGGGACAAAGAAAAGTGAGGAAAACGAGGTAAAGAAAGAGGGGCTTTATAAATAAATAGGTTGAGAAAAAAAAATGTGTTTCCATCCTGTATTGGGTAAAATGACTCTTTGCTTTTGTGGAGAATAGGTGAAGCGGGTGGCTAAAAATGAGATGCCGATATTGATCACCATCAGCAAGGCACACATGAAGAAGGTATATATATATATATATATATATATAATCCAGTGACCAGCGTGTTTGTTTTCGTTGTTGCAGTAATCAAATTACGTGAGTGCAGAATACGTTATAGAGCAGAGAGTTACAAGATGCTTTATTGACTAAATGGATCAAATTTTTGTTTACAGTTGGTTATGAAGCGATGCAGTTGATGATGAAGCGGATGAAGTAGAAGTGGAAGAGGCTATACGAAAGTTGGAGAACATGGTTTCGATAAAAGGGGTCAGCTTGGGTCGTCTCCGAGTCATCATGACCAGTTCTTGTTCGTATGGCATGAAGCATACATGACTATTAGGATTACGAGAGAGCACCTTTAAAAGTTGAGCGGCAACTAATGCAACGCCTTGGATATCTGAGTTGTCTGTGAACCCTGGAAGATGAGAGTCTTTTACATGTGAAGACAGCTCATTTGGGTCTCGGAACGCATCGTCGCAGTCAGTCCACATACAGTTACTGGATGATGCCACTGAAGGTATATGGTCGTGCAGAACATGGCTTTGTAGCAGCTGTTCATCATCAAAGCTTTGGCTGCAGTTTGTCCATTGACACATCAGTTCGTTGCCTATTTCCCAACCATGATGTGAGCTTTTGAATTCTCAGGACAATCAGCCAACAACACTTACCATCTTGCAGGATGCACATCTTGACCTGTAATCCACGTATTGTTGTACCCTCCAAAATAGCGCCCTGTCTGCCAGGAGAACCATCGATTGAGCCTGTAGCAATTGGGAAAGCAATCTTCAACACTGTATAGAATTCCTTCATCCGTAAAGCCTTTTCATGGCCAAAACGCATCTCGTATAAAAGATACATGTCGTCCAGCGATAGCACACTACTGGCGTTCGACAGCTCGAATTTGTCCTTCAGCCAGCCCAAACAGCGATACGGCTCATCAAGTTGCTGGTACGAACTGAGGTTGGGCACGCAAGGAACGCTGCCATGCTGATGGGTGAAAAACGGTGAGTCGCCTGAGTTGGATCGCTGAGGTGAATCTTGCTGGTGAACTATTAACGGACGGAAGAATTTGCAGGGCGTCATCAGCAGCGACACCATGATGCCAATGTCAGCTCCATCATGCAATGCCAGTAAATGCTGGCCAAACGAAGTCGATTGTCGGCTGTATTGGAACAAGTATTCCAGACTGACGCCTATCAGCTCCTCGTCGTTTGCAATCAGAAACTGCGTAATTCGATTTGCCACTTGATTTGATGTGGGTAGCAGGTAGTGCAGATTGGATACAGAGTTCGATGCCAACATGGTGAGGATACGAATCGAGCCTAAAATGACTGATCTCTCGGTCGCACTCATTAGTAAGCTGTTCAAACAGCCAATGATAGAATCAAAAGGCCCCAATTCCACAAAAGGTGTCATATTTTCCAAAATGTCAATGCAATGGCTGTAATGAGACGAGTTGGTCATGACCAAGCATTTGATCAGCATTTGTTTGAATCCAGCATGCGCAGCAAATACTCTAGTGTTGGACTCGATGAATGAAAAGTTTCGAATAATGTGCAGGATTTTAAGGATGGTTGTATGAGAAATGGCATTATCTGGTTTCGAGAATAAGGTATCTTGTAAGCAGGACTCGGCTTTTTGCAGCAGTGCTTCCAGCAGTGCTGGATTCTCCACCAGCAGCAATTTTTGAGGACATTCGTACGAGATGGTGACAATGTTGTTTAATGCCCATTCCACGTCTGACTGTTTACTGGATTGCAGGGCTGGTATCACTCTTCTTTTGGCGTTTTCGTCAAATTCGTTACCTGCACAGTGCATCCGTTGATTAGATAATACAGCCAGGCACAACATTCAAACCTCGTTGTTTTTGTTACCTGTTACACAGTCTGTGTCGGCTTCAGATTCTGTAGAATGAACGTGCTCAAATGGCTGTGTTTGATGGTGTCTTTCAGAGATTTCGCATCGGTGCACTTCGTCAGTGGTTATCAAGTTGAAAGGCAATGTCGTAGTAGATGCGTTTCTATTGTTCGGTAGGATCAGAGTCTCATGAGCGGCCACTATAGAAATGTTTGTTACACCACAGGCAAACTTTAAAATAACAGCCATTAAATATATATATATGTATATACCATGATCGTAATGCTGGTGGTTCTTATGTTTGCATTTTTTGTATGTTTTTCCAGCAAGCGTCGATGCTTTGTGAGCTTCAGGACCTTTTAATTCCTCTGGTGGAACCCACTCTTTGCACCAAATCTGCTCTTCCTCCCAACCCAGCTGTAGACATAGCGTTAGCATTTACAATCATTGCAGATGGTATTCAGACATGGCATACCAAATTTCGGATGTAAAGACCCTTCAAAATGTAGGCAGAGTTTGTACATGTTGCTGGAAACTCAAAAACTGCACCTATCTGCTTCCAACTACGTTTTTTCGTCACCTAGACAAGAGATGGTAAGTTTAACAAACTTCATCCACATGTTGCGCACTATTTTACCTGATCGAAACCGCCAGCAGTAACAACCTCTTGGTACAATTTATACAAATCAATCTTCTTTCCTCCTAAAACTGGTTCAGAGAGCAAAGTGGTGCTGCAATGACATGTTGAGTACAAAGTGTATGATTGTAAGTGGTAGTAGAAATATGTTACCCTTTGCGGTTGTGAAAGGCCTTCAATTCTTCAATGAAACAGACATAGTCGTCTGTTCTCTCAATAGTGTCGATTACTAGTTTAGACATTGAAAGGATAGCAGAGAGTCAAAGATCAAGTCCTCTCGACAAGTTGATTTAGCAATTTAAGAAATATGTAAAGAAGAAGAATAAAAAAAAATTTATAATTTCAGGTGAAATCCTTTGGTTTGGTACGCACTGCAGGGAAACAGATGTGGCCCTTCTTTCCTTGAAATTCCGCGAATCCCGTGATTCACTTGCTAAATGGGATAAACATGATGTGATTTATAATAGATCCAAATGCAACCTCCAAGATGAGATTGCACTGGAGATGTCAAATGATGGATAATATGATTGACTAAAAAGATGAGATCTGCTTTAGAACACTTGAAAGTGTCCTTTGATCAAATGTTGAATGAACATTCTCAGGGATGTAGTATTCATACAGATTATATAAATTATTTCAACACTTTAAGAGGAAGCAGATCCAGTTGAGTCGTTACTACCAGTGATCCTCTTAAATACTAGGTTGCTATTGCAATGACATTGCCAAGTCTTCTTGATTTTCAATGGAGATGAAGCAGCTGAAACGTCAAGCAATGCTAAGGTTGTAACGATTGGCATCAAGCGAAAAATGTCTACTCGTCCATATTTGTCCCTTAGATTATACATGAAATACTATAAAAATCAGTTGGTTTTATTTACATTATTGATATCATGATATACAAACCACAGAAGAAAAAAATGTTTAATGCGCAATAAAACAACTATCCCAATCATTAGCGGTGACCAACACAACTCTCTCCCCCCCCCCCCTCATCCAAGCTCTCAATTTCATGATCCATAGCTTCAGTAATTCGACATTCTTGCCACTCTTGGATATCCGACTCATCATTGTTGTTGCTGAATGAGTATGAGCAAGCAAAACCAGATGAATCTTCAAGGAAGAAGAGATTGCTATTAAAAAACACTAGGAATTACTACTTTTGGGAGTGATTTTTGATCCGTATACTGTTTACACAACGATATTCTCTGCTATATACACCAAACTACGAAGCGCGCTTTCTATTTCACAATACGAACGACACCTACATTAATCAAACTGCACTTTATATCAATCTTATCATTCTCGAGCCAATAATAGCTTAAATAATAGCAAAATTTGGTGATACTGAGCTTCCTATATCTCTCTTAGCAGGCCGTTTTAGAGCGTCAGAGTGTTACCAAACGATTGCTTTCAACCAGTAGATGCTTCCTGACACCTCATCTCAATTCTTTTGGATCATGAAAACATGGATATTTCTTTATGAACGTACCCTCATGGATTTGCTCAAAAACCAATTAATCGTCATCCCAAAAACGACACTTTTTCCTATAATCAGAATAACCATAAAAGTCTTACTGAACATATAAAATTACTTTCGTGGGACGTTACTATACAGAAATTTGCCTTTTCTGCCAGAAACCGTATTTCGTATTCTTGAAGTTAGCTCAATGGTTTATCAATTAAAATATAAATTAAATAGCACCATTAGATGCGTCTCAAAATTCACTACAGAAAATCCTAGAACCTCTTTATAGAATAATAATGGCTTTTATAGCTAAAAATGGCAAAGAAGGTCAAGTTGTATCGATTTGGTCGACAGCCGAGAAAGAAATGCAACAGGAGGGCCGGAATTCAAACAGCATGGAGCATCAGCATGTTTAACTCCATGACAATAATCGATTCAACAAACGCCTATGGAGGCAAATTGCACAGTGAATACTGTTAAAAAATAGTTCAAATAATGAGCTACATCAAATTATTGGTTTCTATAATACTGATATGTTTTCGGTATGTTAGAACGCTTATTAAAAATAGGGCGTGTACAGGGCATTAAGACTTGGTGCCCCAGAGAATGTGAAATATAACCATTACAGACTCTCAGAATCATTTTATATGTCAATTTAGATGTGGAGTAATCTTCGTCGTTGCCGTGAATCTTTGCTTGAAAGTGTCGGCGGCTACGATTTTTTTTTTTTAGTTCTCCAAGCCCACACGAACGAACACACTGCCCAAATTAGCCAGAAATGTACAAACGAAGTGGCTCAGAGCAAAAAGTCTGTTGTAGAACAAACGGTTACAGTACCAAATAACAGGGATTGGATCAAGCCAAGAGTGACATTGAGATACTTTTATATTTAATATCAAAATACATGTACAAAATTGACATACCACTGAAATTGAATGTATACTTATGCTTCGTTTTAGTCGCAATACAAACTATAAAAATTCAGCGGTTATACGCAGATTTGACCAGAGAACTGCGGTTGCATGAGTAGCATGTTACATGATCGCCGTGTGTATCACTCTGGTATATGCATTCATCATGAGTAGTTGTAATTGCAGGACTGCTCGCTTTTGGTCTCCCCCTCAAAATGCAAGTGAATTCTATACGCTACTGTCGTGTGTATTTCTACAGTGTAGTATCAGATTCTTCTTTTTTTCCTCTCTCTTTTCCTATAGCGAATTATCTTTATATCTCTCTTTTTTCTCTCTTTGTTGTCTATTTCTTGAAATATAGTTAGACACAGCACAAATAAATGGAACCCTTTAACAACCACCAAGAAAAGGCAAATTCACCTCTGTTACTACATGCGGAAAAGCAACAACAACAACAACAATCACCTAGAGTAGAATCCATTCAAGATACAAACTATATTGGAATCACAATAAACGACGATGTACCACGACAGACATACACAAATGGCCTTGCAAGACATCAGTCTTTGAACGATTACTCGACGATCCAAAAACAGCATTTCCATCACTCTCGAAATTCGTCTATTCCCTTTGATACCTCAGCAATAGCTGCTAATACAACAACAACAACAACAACAACAACAACAACTGCCGCAAACACATCAAAAACACCCACCAGTTTAATCGATTCCCCTCCTATTTACCAACAACATCATTCACCTCGTTTTAATCAAATTGTGGAAGAAGAAGAAGCAGAAAATTACATGATACAGCCAGAGCTATCGGGAGCTTTTCTCAAAATCAAGAGTCAGGCTGATTTACCAATGTCGCATCATCGCAGGGCAAGAGAAGGAAAACGATATGGGGTAAATTGCACAGAAAAATTTAATTAACTCCATTATTAATTTAGCCTTGAAATACATAGCCACTTTATATGCTCACCACAGAGCTTAAAGCGACATATCAGGCATGCAATGATGGCTTTAAATACAATGCAACAAACAATCCCCGTCGAGTACTGACCAAGCCAAGCAAAGCATGTCGAAATGATGGATACGATAATGACGATTTTGATTACATTCTCTACGTAAATGATATCCTTGGCAGTGCGGAAGGTCACAAGTAAAGTTATACAACCGATATGCACAAAGGAGAGAAAATAGCTGATGGATATATGTGTATGGTAGATATCTAATATTGGATGTACTGGGCTCTGGCACGTTTGGACAAGTGGTCAAGTGTAGAAATACGAAAACACAGGAGATTGTAGCTGTGAAAGTAGTCAAGAACAAGCTGGCTTACTTTAAGCAAAGCATGATGGAAGTGGCTATACTGGAGATGGTGAGTTGTCCATGTGCGCTCAAGCCGTGCTGTTACTAACTTGTTTGCAGCTGAATCAAAGATACGACGAACATGACCGACATCACCTTTTGAGATTGAGAGATACATTTATTCACAAAAAGCACCTGTGTCTCGTTTTTGAATTACTATCCGTCAACTTGTACGAACTGATAAAGCAGAATCATTTCCGTGGTTTGTCAACAAACCTGGTTCGAGTATTCACAGCACAAATTTTGGACGCATTGACTGTATTGAATGAAGCACGGATTATTCATTGCGACCTGAAGCCTGAAAATATACTGCTGAAAAAGTGAGATATGAAAGCTGCAACCAAGAGATATACATGTGTATTCACAGTTTGACGTAGTTTGGAATCGCCAACCATCAAAGTGATTGATTTTGGATCCGCTTGTCATGAGGTGCAAACAATGTACACATACATACAGTCGAGATTTTATCGATCACCTGAGGTGCTAGTAGGTCTACCTTATACAAGTGCCATTGATATGTGGTCTCTGGGATGTATAGCGGCAGAGCTCTTTTTAGGGCTTCCTTTGTTTCCTGGAAGTTCAGAATACAACCAACTATCGAGAATAGTAGAGATGCTGGGGACTCCACCAAACTATATGATCGAAGTAGGGAAGAATGCTCACCGCTATTTTGACAGATCACCCACTGCCATTGACAAGAGGTACGAGTTTAAATCACTTGAAAAGTATGCTCGAGAACAAGGAAAGTCAGAACAACCATCCAAGCGATATTTCTCCGCCAAAACGTTACCAGAGCTGATCAACACTTATCCCATTATGCGAAAGACACAAATGACACCTAAAGAGATCGAGAAAGAAAAGCAAAATCGCCTCGCCTTCATTGATTTCCTGCAAGGATTACTCAACTTGAATCCAATTGAGCGCTGGTCTCCACAACAGGCCAAAAAACACCCTTTCATTACAGGCGAAAAGTTTACATTTCCCTTTCAGCCGCCTTTTATCCCTCGTAAACAGCACCACAACTTGCCTTCTCCCTCTTCAACCCATTTACAGCAACAGCAACAGCAACAGCAACAACAGCAGTCATCGCCTACTCTGTTAACAAGTGGATATCGAAACAACAATGTCCCACAACCAACATATTCTGATAGCTACTTGAATCCCGCTTATTCCAGCCTACCAAGTCATTACGAGAACAATCATATGAATATGGGTACCAATAGCAACAGCAATAACAACAAAAGATCATCCTATATACCGCCACTACCTAGCGTTCTCGAACCTCCTCATCATACCATGTATCAGCATGACATACTGAATCCAAATAACGGTTATATGCATTCACAGCAGCATCAGCAGACACAGCATCATTTGTTAGCTCAACAGCAGCAAGCGCCTTTGCACCAATCTATGAACATTCCATCATCAACAAACAATTACAATGGTATAGTCAATGGGAATGCTGGTGGTGGAGGTGGTGGAGGTAGACCAAGGGCTAGTACACTAGGTACAATGCAGGTCCCACCGCAAATTCAATGGGCAGCTGTTGACCATGTTGATGGAACTGCAGCTACTGAAGGATCGTTATACAGCCCCTACTACCCATATGGACAGCAGCCTCCACAACAACATCAGCCACAACAACAACCTCAGCAACATCCTCATCAGCACCAGATGACAAGGCATTACTTGGGAGATAAAGATGACAATAGCAATAACGGTATTTTGCCTAGATGGGGTAGCAACAGTCGACAAACCATTGATTTGGAACGGGATGGAGATTGGTTAGAAGATGCACCGATATTACCGTTGACGAATACCAAATCTGCGCCTCATCATACTCGTCAGACCCACAGACGCAGTAATAGCAGTGTCCATTTTTCAGATATACCATCACCTTTATCCGTCAATTCCTCTGTGCATCATTCAGGAACCCGATCTAGTGTTTCCAGTTTACATCGACTAATGCGGGGTAACTCTATACCCTACAGTAGACAAGATCTGGAGTGGGATGGCGTGGTCCAACAACCTACATTGCCTCTGATGGCCCCTCCTACTCGGTCTCAGATGGAAAATGAGCTAGACGATATTGATCAATGGAAAAATGATCAAAAAGGTTGGATGATTGCATAATTTTTTTTTTCTTTTTTCTCGAGGTACTGGTCTTTTGTCTACAATACAGTGCTAATTCATCGTATTGAAACCCCCTTTTTTCGATATGCAAATACAGTTTACCTAATTAAATTGTATTTTAAAACCGTATAAAATAAAAATGGATTTCATAAAAGACAATGCACAATTCTTAGAAGTCAAGATAAAAAAGAAGCACTTTGTACGAATTGAAAATTCGACAATCTTGTCTCGGTGATTGCTCTACCATTGTTTTTGGAGGACAAGATCAGTAAAAATTATATAATGGCAGCGGCTTTTCTTATATTACTAGTTGAGCTATGTTTTGATATTGTTTGCTGTGTAATTCATCTCTATTGACGTTCGATTTAGCAATTGTTTCTTGATTTCAAGCATGAAATTATTCAGAACATTGATACTGAGTATTTAAACCCAGCATATAAGGTATAAAAAGTGACGTGACAGTTACACTCTACACAAAATCTTGCTGGAAATTCTCAGATCTACGACTTTTTTTCTCAACCTGACAAAAGCTGTTAAAGTATATACTATTCCCAAATAATGTTATAATTACTATTAAAATGGTGCTAGCTTCATTTTTCTGGCTTGCTTCGTTGTCGAGATATATCCGTTTAAAAATTCCCTCATTTTCATGAAAATCAGATAGCTTGAGATTTTATTAATATAGCTACTAAATAAGATTAAGTTTTAATTTGATGTGCATCTACTGAAGTAGTGTATTAATAGTCTAGTACACCATAGGAGAAAGAAAGGCCGGAAATCATAAAAATAGCACATAAATTAGCTATAAACGCCAATAAACAGAGCCAAAATATCTTGTTGTCATAATAGACAAACTAGGTCTTTATTATTGTTATTTTTGGTTTTTGTTTCTCTAGAGAAAAGCAATTTTTGACAGAGCTATGCAAAATTGTGTTCTGAGCCACATTTCTGGACCCCAATCCACAGGAAAAATTCAAGATTTTTGCTGAAATTTTATACAGCTTTGACATATCATTACTTCTTTAAATAGCATGAATAAATACAAAGTTTTAAGTTCTATTATAACCTGCAAATAAACTATAGTTTACTACAGCCTAGCATGCATAGATGTGCAATAACCCATCTATTTTTTGCCTTAATTCTGCATTTACACAATTGAGCCAATCAATGATGCTTAATCAACTTGTTAAATCAAAGCCCGCTGAAATCCTCACCGTAGGAAGGTTCCTGCTATTTGCACCACCCAACATTACTGCTTGCATCAGTCTCAAAGAGTTTATTCAAACTAGAAACCATTGTCTGATAAATAGAAAGCAAATCTTCTTGTGACAGAAGAACAATGAGACTCAATTTATCAACCCACACGTAATAAGCGTTATTTTACATTGGAAACTGATTCAACAACATTGCAGTATCAGATGATAGGTGTAGTACTGTAAATATTTATTGTAGCAAATAGTAGTGTGAAGGCTAAGACAGATATTTTCACCAAGGATCAATATCTGTCAAAGGAAAGACCTCCTATATATCATAATAGATGCTTCGATCTGTAAAATTGAAACATATGTAATGTGAATCATTACATGCAGCACTACAACGGGAAGAGATAAACGCCGTTCTAGAGAGACTTTTGTTATGAGAAAACATATCTTGGCTATTGCAGTGGCGGCAGTAGCAATAGTCCCAACTACTGTACATTGCATTATACTTGAATGTGAGCTCTCTCCTGAGGATTGTAATGTTCAACCATCGATGGGCGTTTAAAAGTGCGCATACCACCTCATGTATATATTTGTATGCATGACCACGTTTATGAGTGTATTTAGTGTATCATAAGGCTTCTTCTTTCTGTAACACACATTTTTTCCGCTAGGATGTAATATGTGTGGAAGAATGATATCATTATAAGACTTTGTGTACTACAATGATAGTTCATGTTGTGTGAAAACGACATTCTACGACATGCTAGCTTGATTGATTCAACGGGTAGAAGTAGACTTTGTTACAGATTTTGGACTACTACAAACAAATATATCCTTGAATTGACCACACTTATATGAAATGTTGGTTTTTCGATTTATATTAAATGTTGTACAAATAATTTATAGCAAAATGGGGGGAGGGGGAGAAAAGAAAGAGCTTTTTGTAGCATATTTGAACAAATTTGCTTGAATGATACATATCCAATGCCATTTATCATCTTTCAAACGAACAATCATTTGTTCATACTGATCTTTTCTGTTGACGCCTTAATTGTACCTGAGTGGTTCACTAATTTGCTGACAGCCGATCTTCTTTTTCTAGTTGAAGGTTATTCAACTCGTTCTGATGGTTAGATACCGGAATTTTTGCTGTTTGTCAATAGTAGACCCCATATGTTACCATTTCTTACTGTTCGACCTATACAGCATTTGCGTTTGGTTTGGCTTGATTTGACATGTGGGATGCCTATTCATCGAGTTTCTATTTAATATCAACAGAATACGCCACTGGGTCGTGACTGAATAGCAGCTTTATAATATCATATATACGTAGAAAAAAAAATATTTTAGAAGGGCTTTGGATTCAGATCTACGAAATTTATCCAATCTCTTGAATTAATATAATAAATTGCCTGATTTGTATGATGGAAATAAACCTTTTATATTGCTACAAAATGTTAAATAATGAAGTGAAAACGAAGCAAACTTCCAATACTGGTCAAAGCTTAGCTTGTGGGATTTGAGCGCACTCTAGTGTTTCTGTAGTTTGGCTCCAATGTATCATAGATGCAACATTATCAAAATATGTTACCATGGTTTTAAATCTCAGTGGGTCTCTCCCCCCCTCCCCTCCCCTTTATTCCTTCAACTCTGTCTTTCTTTCTTTCAATCCTCCTTATTTGATTACTGATACAAAAAAAAAAGGTTTTGTCTTTCTTTTTTCCTCTTTTTTTCGTCCCTCGATTTCTTTTTTGATAGCACTAAAGAGATCATCAATTTTGGATTTTTTTTCTATCAAAAGAGAAATAGTCTCTCTCTTTTTCTTGAATTTATACAATAAAGGAACAACAGCATTCTTCTCCCTTCGGGGAAACCACTCATCTGAACATTATGGAGCAGCAACATCAAGATACGGGCAACACCGAGGCATTTTACACCTCGACATTTGATCAATTAACCTCGCCTATACATCGATTTGATTCTCAACAGACACAGCAATCTTCGCCATCTACTGCGAATACCGGCAATGAAATGCAGCACTTGTTTAGCAGCGAAGCTGATATACATATGGCAACATTGTCCAGCCCAACCAATAGAGTGTCTCCTATGACACCTTCAAGCAATGCCATCTCTATTGCAAGCTCGCCTTCGACAACTCAATTAATGCAAATGACTGTAAATAACTAGTATTATTAATATACGAAATCTTAATTATTAATTTACCATTTTTTTTTTTCAAATAGAATAATCAAACAGATTCTGCAACTGTTGTTTCTTCAACAAACATGAGTCCGAATCTCTTGATTCACCATCACCAAGATGCTATTTTTGACAATACTGCTAGCTCTGTAGACCTGAATCATCAGCAGGTATCATTATCTTTCACAGATAGCGATCAACATTTGCAACAACAGTTACAGCAGCAGAATATAGCTCAGGTACAGGCTCAAGCTGCCGCCTATCAAGCTCACATTCACCAAGCGCAGGCACAAGCTCATGTTCATCAATCACAACAACAAGCCCATCATCAGGTACAAGCACAAGCACAAGCCCAGGCTCGGGCTCAAGCTCAAGCTCAAGCTCAAGCTCAAGCTCAAGCCCAAGCCCAAGCCCAAGCCCAAGCTCAAGCTCAAGCTCAAGCCCAGGCACATGCTCAGGCCCAGGCCCAGGCCCAAGCGCAAGCACATGTACAAGCACAACAACAACAACTTCAACAACAATCGCAACAGCAAATGATGAGCTCCCAATCAGGTATTGAACAGCACCCTATTGTTCCCTCACAGCGTACTTTAGAGCAGCAAGCCCAAACTCAATCTCAACAACAAATGCCTCTACCACAACAGCAACAGCAAATGCATAGAGCCATTGATGAGGAAAACGAGCGAGTCGCCGCTGCAGCGCAACAAGTGATGGCGCAACAAATGGCTCACCAATATGCCATTTTACAGCAAAATAGCACAGACATGTTGCAACAGCATGATATCATTTCTAATCAACAACAGCAGCAACAGCAGCAAGAAACACCGCATGTTGTATTATCTCAAATGACTAATCTGTCAAGTCCATCCACTCCTACTACACCCTCGAGTCCATTACACCAAGTAAAGAGCGATAATATCTCATTACACAACGCTATTGTACAGCAACAGCATCAGCAACAACAACAGCAGCAACAACAACAGCAGCAAGTGGTCTTTATCAACGAAACCATTCGTGGCACAAAACGACAAGCTGACGACACTGTCTTGGGTAAGAAGAAATCGAGAAGACACACCGTTTCAAGCTCTTTCCCGCCTGCGTTAAATATTGAGACAAAGAATCTTTCGAGCATGATGGCCTCAGCCCCTCGATCGGCTGCTGTCATTGGGCAACAGCAGCAATATCAACAGCAGCAAATGTACCAGCAGCAACAGCTTCAGCAGCAGCAATACATTGTCAGCAGTGATTTGAACAGAGCCATCAAATCTGAGGATCGCAAAATGGTCATTGAATCTCAAAAACAGGCACTAGGCACTATTGCATTACCACCTCCACCTACGCCACAGGAACTGGGACTTAAGCCTACTGCAACAACTGGCATTGCAGGCACTGCTGCCAAAGATTACGAAAACATGTCTCGGGAACAGCTGATTGCTCGATTGATTGTGCTAGAAAACGAAAAGCTGAACTCTGAAAAGAACGAGAAATCTAGCGTCAAATCCAACGAAGATGAGGACGAAGACGATGAAAACATCAGCCCCAATACACCCACTGACCACAAAACGCAGCAGCAGCAGTGCCAAATAAAGCAGCAACCACAGCAACCACAGCAAAATTCGGATGAAGATAAATCAACTGTCGATGAAGAAGAGGACGACGACGAGGCTTCATCGCTCGCTGGCGAACCTGCTGAGGATTCTGTCAAAATTCAAATTCAATGCAGATGGAAAGACTGTGGGGAGATTTTTAACGATCTTCAAAAACTGATTTCGCACATTAATGATTTGCATGTGGGCAGTGGCAAGGTAAGTGCAGTCTTTCTGGAGCATAGATGAGATACTAATACAGGCTTCGAATAGCCTACTTACTGCTGTGAATGGGAGGGCTGCTCTCGAAACCAAAAACCATTTACAAAGCGACACAAAATGTACAACCATTTGCGCACGCACACTGGAGAGCGTCCGTTTGTGTGTGATAAGCCTGGATGTGGCAAGCGGTTTTCTCGACCTGATTCGTTAACAACACACATCAAGACGCACTCCAATGTGAGACCCTTCATTTGTCTATCCAAAGGCTGTGGAAAAGCGTATTACCACTCGAGATCACTCAAAAAGCACGAAAAAACACATGAAGCAAGCACAACGCCTATGCTGTCCACACCCAACAGTGTGATACAGTACACAGCAACGTCTGCTTCCAATGCAACGACCACCAGCAATACGCCATTTAGCACAACCAGTGCGCCTGCTACTGGCATGCACCCTTCTGTACAAGTGGATTATCTCAATAGTCAGATGCACCAGCATCAGTCTCCCATTTCGATACATAGTCAATCACTTCCGAATACACCTCACCCTACATTGCAACAACAAAACAATTTTGCGTTATTACAACAGCAGCAGCAGCAGCAGCAACAACAACAAAGTTCGTCGAAAGCTTATACCCCAAACAATATTACGTTGTCATTTCCTCCAGCTGGTTTGGTTGAACAGCAACAGCAACCGCAAAATACAGAGTTGATGGCTCAGCAGCATTCAATGTTTGATTCAGCGAATCAGCAATTGCAGCAGCAACTTCAACTTCAACAGCAGCAGCAGCAGCAGCAGCAGCAGGGTTTTGATTTTAAGCAAGTGTGATCTATATATACATATCTTTATGCCATTTTTCGTCATGATTTGAAGTCTATTTGCTATTTCATAAATGTTTACATAAACGCACATATCTAGTCCTTTATATATATATAACTGTGCCATAATGAGCTGATGTAGTATATCCAGGGACATAAAGGGAACTGTTTCAAGCTAGCATAAAGTTCGAATTAGACATGCAAGAGTTTATAGTACATCAGCGATAAAAAAAGTGCACCCAGAATTGGATAAACAGTGATCATTATTGCTAGGATACATACAAATTTATTCAAAAAAGCTATGTATCGTAAACCATTACTGAATAGCTAAGCGTTGGCAATTCTTCGTCCGTTGCAGTTGCATTCGATTGATCAGACCATCCTTGAATTAAGATACCGCCCTCCCTCAAAAGTGCCAAACAATGACCTAGAGATCTGCGCCCCTGAAAGCAGACATTTTCTGGAGGAAAAAGCCCACAAACCCATGATTGTATTTTCTCACAGCCATAGGTGTACAATACACAGCGTAAGCCAGCTTGTTGGGTATTGATAGCGCTGATTCCGTTTACGCATTCTGATACTTTCAATACTGTTGCTAGGAGATTCTTTGACATGTTGACGCAGGCATGCCGATTAAGTTTGAACCGATCGTTTTGACAGAGCTGTACTTGCACAATTCTTCCATCAGGATACGCTAAACAGGTTTCAACAAAAATGTGATCGCCAGATTTTAAGTGGATAAATAAGAGTTGTTGTGGCTTTACATCTGGCCTTTGTTCAGAAATTACAGCAGTATGAGCTTGATCCATTAAGATGTTATTGGTTCCATCACACGGCTCGAGCACAAGGCATGAGCAAGTTTGACGTCCCTCGTAGATATGCCCGGTAAAGGTTACCAAAGGAGATCCTTTCGTGCCTGGCTCAATTGCGTATCTTAGGCCGTGGACCTTGCCTTCCATTTCGATTCCTAGAACAGGTACTATACGCGAGCCAGGAGGTCCATTTCCAAACTCTGGGGCATCCTTGCCGGTACGCAAAATGAACCAGCTTTTAGCAGTATCTAAATCACTGCAAATCGTACATTGGTCAATCTCCATACCACCTTTGAGCAATACACCACCAATGTAGATAGTAAGCAGTGTACTGAGAAGCAAAATCGTAACGCAAGCATACTTTCCCTTTTCAAGCATCCTTGTACTAGAGATTCCGCCAACACATTCTCCATCGTATGCTGTGCACTTCTCAGCTACAGCTATAGCAATGTTTCTGATGTCTTTGCCGAAACTTTTCAAGAGCACTGTGTTTGCAAATACAGTAAACTCGGGTGTCATTATAACGGCGCCCGGTGGGTCGCCATTTTCAATGCCTAGCAAAAGAGTCTTATCAATCTGATTATCTAGCCACTTCATCAAGAATTATTCGGATTCGATAGGCACCTTTCACAGGTCAAAAATCCTTTGTCGTTGGCTATATGAAAAGGTCATGTACGAATTCATAATCAGAGATGGCTCCAGATACACAGCTTTAAGCTGATGCTCGTTTCTTCCAGATACCACTGGGCCCATTTCAAGCATGTTGATTCTGCAGAGACCTACCTGAGCGAGGCCGAACGCAATGGCAGCCGACTCGATATCTTGAACAACAAAAGCCATCCTGCGCTTGTTCCAGCAGAACCTGACGAGGCCTCTGATCGAGGATCCTTTGGGGCGCGTTTTTGGGCCAAACTTATTGTGCTCGCTCCATTGCTTCCATTTGGCTTTATCATCAGCGGGAACTGTGTAGCAAGTTCCTTTTCTCAACATTTCGTCAACCAATTGGCGGATGGTATCATTTCTACGGTGAACAATGTAAGAGCCGTTATTTGTGGTAGGGAATAAGCCAATAGTAAACCCTTTGCGAAGGTCGGATCCCACAAGCTCAT
The DNA here is from genome assembly GCA_037974945.1 of Mucor circinelloides. Classification (NCBI taxonomy): domain Eukaryota; kingdom Fungi; phylum Mucoromycota; class Mucoromycetes; order Mucorales; family Mucoraceae; genus Mucor; species Mucor circinelloides. Next base: position 3,451,388 of record JBBNAA010000002.1, on the reverse strand, counting down.
TACCATTGTATATGGATCCACAGAACAAAAGTGCATGCAAAACAGGCATTAAGCTTGCGTGTGTTACTTGCAAGCCACTTGCCTGACGTATCTTGAACGGCACGTCGTACTTACTCACTTTGGTATTACCGGACGGCTGTATGGCTTTGAGAACTTTACCACCCACTTGGAGCATAGCAGGGACGAAACTGTTCAAGTCAACTGAAACAGGTCCAGTTGCCAGTTTCTCAAAGTAGATGTCAAATCTTGTAAATTGCTCAGAGTACTTGAAGATGTTCTTGGTCAGCAACTCTTTCTTTTCCAGCTCTTCGCTTCTTTGATCCTTCATTCCACGTCTACCTTGAATTGTTCCACCCGAAGAGGCACGCCCAACACCATTCAAATCTAAGGAATTCTTTAGTTGTCTTGCTTTATCCTCAAAAGACATCACGAAGATGGTTATACTGCTTTCCTTGATATGTCAATAGTTTAGGATCAATATTGCTGTACTCTATATGAGACTCCATTTCTGCAGGAAACCAATGAATACCAAACATAATGCTCCTAAGGAGTGAAGAGTACTTACAAAAGATAATAATGCAAAATAATGTATGTGGATGAAAAAAAGAAACCTATAGCTTTTTTATAGGTTTCGATGGTAATACCTAGACAACGGATCTTTGGCCATTCTGTGCCATACGCTGAGCCTGTCTTCTTGATTACAAACTTAGGGCTACATTCAAACTAGTATGATCGCTTCTCATAAATGCCCTGAGCTGTCATAACGGATTGCCAATAAAATGCAATGCATAGTAGGCTGCTATTGGTCAAACTACTACTAGAAAATGTAGGCATTGAGCCTTGAATTTTGGACTTTCAAAGACGTAATTCATACTGGAAAATAAGCAGAGTATTAATGTTAGGCTTGATTATACAATTCAGACATTTGAGAATACACCAAGATGTCTCAACGCATCTTAACTGTGAGAGAAGAGCATCCAACACCATGTGCATTGGAGAAGCCACTCTGACTGCTATTACTACGGCTCCGTTATAAAGAAAAAAAAATAGAGAATCCCTCTCTCTTTTTCTTTCATTCCCAACATCCATTCGTTATGGTCAAAGTCAAAGCATTATCTCGCTCCTCCAACGACTATGTCAGAGAACGTGTAGAAGACATTCACAAAGTACAACGCAACTTGGATCCCACTGCTCACCCTTTCGAGCAAGGCAGAGAATATACCAGAGCTTTGAATTCAGTCAAGTTAGATCGCATGTTTGCAAAGCCCTTTGTTGGATCACTGAATGGACACATTGACGGTGTATACTGTTTAACCAAACACCCCTCCAAGTTGAACTCTATGATTTCAGGTAGTGGTGATGGTGAAATTCGTATTTGGGAAGTGTCTGAAGAGAGAACCACATGGCGAGTGCAAGGCCATCGTGGCCTCGTTAGCGGCGTGTGTCCCGGTAAGGAAGAGGGACGATTCTTGTCCTGTTCAACCGACAAGACTGTCAAGGTATGGGGAGAGGACAGCGAGCCTATTGAAACTTACATGGGCAAGCACGCTTTCACTGGCTTGTCTCACCATCGCTCTGATCCCATCTTTGCTACATCTGGTGGTACGGTAGAAGTGTGGGACGAAAGCAGATCAGAACCTATCCACGATTTCGCATGGGGAGCAGATTCTTACCAAACAGTCAAATTCAACCAAGTGCAGCAAAATATCTTTGCCTCCTGTGGTACTGATCGCACCATTGTATTGTATGATTTGAGAACAAGCAAACCTCTTTCCAAGCTAGTCATGTCTTTGAAGACAAACGCTATTGCTTGGAACCCCATGGAAGCCTACATTTTCACAACTGGCAGTGAAGACCACAATGCCTATACATTCGACATGAGAAACATGACCTCAGCAAAGAACGTGCTCAAGGACCATGTATCTGCCATCATGGATGTCGATTACTCACCCACCGGTCAAGAGATTGTTACAGGTTCTTACGACCGCACTATTCGTTTGTATGATGTGGGTACTGGACACAGTAGAGATTGTTACCACACCAAGAGAATGCAGAGAATTTTTGCCGTGCAATACTCTATGGACAGCAAATACGTGCTGTCTGGCTCTGACGACGGTAATATCCGTATCTGGAAGGCACATGCCAACGAGAAGATGGGCGTTAAGGACTGGCGTGAGAAGAACAAGCTTGAATACTCTGCCAAGTTGAAGGAGAGATACGGCCACATGAAGGATATCCGTAGAATTGATAAGCACAGAAGAACACCCAAGGACATTAAGCTTGCTGATGCAACCAAGAAGGAGATGATCAAGGCAGAGAGAAGAAAGGAAGAGTTAAGACGCAAGCACTCCAAGAAACTAGACGCTGTCAGACGAGTGCCTGAACGTGAAAAATCCATCATTGGCATTGCTAAATAGACTCTTACCTGTATAATATCATTCCCTTTTTGCTACTGCTATCAAATAAAACACTGTACATTATTCTCTTTCTCAATGAAACTTAACGGTGTTTGTTTGTCTCTCACATGATGGGAGCCATTGAATGAGGCGTGATATACACTAATACTGCTGGTCGTAGTGTGGTGTGAAACAATTCAATATCCGTTGGTCGACGACGTATTTATGGCTCTTTGGGAAGCATAAAAGAAAAAAAAAAGATAATTCCTTTTTTCCCTTTTTTTTTCTTTTCTTCACCAAACCAACATGTCAAACACAGCTGATAGCGAGAGAGAGTCAAAGCCAAATCAACTGGACACCCCTCAGCAAGCAGCAATCGCTGACGACGCTACACATACCAAGGAGGATGTTCAAGATGAAGCACCTGTTACCGTGGCCACTGCACAAGAGCCTACGTTACATGTATCCCCAGAGTCGCCACCAGCTACAACAGCTGCTTCAGAGCCACCACAAGCAACAACAACTGCTCCAGAGCCAGTTGAACAGACGAATTTACCGAAAAACGTTCGCATTTTGAAGGAAGCTTTCCCAGATACAGATGTAGAAGTTATAGAAGCGGTTCTTCAATCACAGAATGATCATGTTGAAAGCACCTTTGAGATTTTGCTTGGCATGTCGGATCCCAGCTATAGTGCTCCACTAACTCCAGCTCCAGCTCCAGCTGCTGCTGAGCAAGTACCTCCCATGCCACCTCGCCCTCAGTCGAGACAAAACAGCAGTGATGCGCCCTATGCATATTGGGAACGTCAAGCACAGCCAGAACCAACATCTGTCGAGGAGCAGCTCCGCATGGACGAGGAACTCGCCAAGAGGCTCGCTATGGAGGACGAGAGAACATCCCGACAACGTAAGATGGCTTCAGCCTTTTAATGTTGGCATTGCGCTGATGATGATACCATAGGTCGCCGGCCATCACAACAAGGACAATACCAACAGCAACCACAAAGACAGAAAGATGATGACGACGACGACTCTTTATTCAATCTGCAAGGTAAGATAAGAACAGTTAAAAGCGAGTTTTCGGGAGATTGACTTTATGCAGAGGAGCTGCCTATTATCAAGGAAAAGATGAAGGAAGCTGGCAACGGTAAGAGAGAAAGGGAAATACCAATATGCATTCGCTTAATAATGAATGATGCGTCAATAGCTGCCAAGAAAAAGATGATGGATTTATACAACCAATTCAAGGCAAACACGCAAAAAAACAACCCTCAAAACCAACATGAAAACGTTGCAACATCTTCCATGCCAACTACGAACGCACAATACAGGTAACTACACGGTAGGCCAAAGGACAAGGAGTGTGGTATTAATGTGCGAGCAGAGGATTACCGAGCGATGATGGAGATGATTTGCTAACGGGCGATATATCTGCGTTACACTTGTCAGACTACGATGTCTATGCAAAAACCAGTAATCGACCTGCCAGAAAGTCGAATGAATATCAGAGAGGTAAATGGATTCAATCTTATATATATCCTGTTATATTAACATCAATCACCAAGGCGACGATACCATCTACGTGAATCCTCCTGTGGGCTCACCAACTCATAACATCAATGCTACGTCTACATCGGATGCTCAGTTGAAGGCTGACGAGGACTTTGCCAGGCAATTGGCACAAGAGGAACAAATTGGTAAATTCATTGACGCATCCAAGCTTATTGTGCGAGACTAAGCATTAGAAATTAATAATAGAAGCAAGAAGATCGCGAAACTCGTCAGCAGCTGTGGAGGGTAACACACTACATGCTCCTCAAATGCCAGCAAGAAAGTCCGTCAGTCCCACAGTAGTCATTGCGCCCAGATCGCCCTTGGAGTTTGAGGGAGACTCTGATTACGAAGGTAACCTCATACGCCATGGTTAATTATATGTACTAATTCGGCAAACACTTCATAGATATTGGGCTGACAGCAGCAAATACAACAGAGCGCAAGAACACCAACTTGGAGGAGAACGCTTCAGTTCCATATGTCATTGGCGATGACGATGACTCGGATTCGGATGATCTGGTGGATATTGATGATGATGCATTCAAGGATGAAGATGATGAACTAGAGAAAAAGCAAAGCGATACATCTACCAAGGATAATACTGCATCCACTACAAAAGATGTGTCTAATGCTGCTGTTGATAATCATACTCCATCTATTTCGACTAGCCCAGCAATCAAGAAGTCCTCTGACGAAAAGCCAAAAGCTTAATTAGCCTTTAATTTACTCAATTTACACAATAAATCTTGTATACAACTGATTGAGACTGGATCACGCAAAGTACATGTTTGAATGAGCCAAGAGAATTGTAAGAGATATGATGCTTGCTAGAGGAAATGAAAACCTGCAAATGCACTGAATGGGTAAAGTGCTAAAAATGGAGTAACTTGAGCGTAAAGGGCTACTGTATAAACTGACGAGTCGTAAATTCAGGTTTAATTAAATTCATTGTGCCTACACAATAATTCAAAACATTACATGCTTATCAAGAATGTTTAAGTAGTTGTGAATGATATTAATAATTCAAACCAAATCTAGCATTTTGTAAACATACCATTGGCAAACAGAAAAGTTATAAAAAGGATTCATCTGTCGCTAGACTGCCTTAGAACTCTTTCTTTCAGCTCACACCTTTGAACCAACCTTTGAATTGAGCTTTATTTATGTTAGAGCTGTGATTTGGTGCTGTAAACTATGTATGATTCACTGGAAACTACCCAAGGATAGCAAAGTGTTCACTCGTAATTGAAGCAAAAGTCAAACAAAATAGCAAATTTAACCCAAAACACTTTATTTTCTTTTGCATATATCTACGCCTTTTACATGTTTGATGGATATCAAAGATAGTAGTTCGACTATGAACCAAGTTCAAAACTTACTATACGAAGAAAACAACAACGCTCCTTTATACTAGTAAGATCAGATTACAACTACTATTATGAACTGGCCATGGACGTTGGAAAAGATTTTCAATTTTCGACTTTTCAATTTTTGACTTTTTTTGGACATTCGACAATCGAAAATTTAAATACTCATGTTACAGCTTTGAGCTTAGTATGTTATTATAACACAATTTTGGGAAGAAAACGAAACTGCAATTAGATTTTGAATAGGATGAGTTGTTGTTGAGAAATGAACGGGCTGTGAAAAATGCAAGATTTGAGCAAATGGTACTAATAAAAGTCATTGAATTGATATATGATTGTTGGTTGTATGTATAGCAAAAGTTGTTTGAGGTACTTTGTTTGACTAGTACGTGTTAGATTTGAGATTGTGATGGACGATCCAAAGCAGTAATAAGGAAAAATGTAAAAAATGAACCAACTTTGAATGGATATTTCTCTATGACTTACTAAGTGAGTCAATGTTGCGTAGTGCTCGACTTTTGTTTCTCTTTTAATTCTCTATACAATGGTATGGTTATTATTACTATTTTCAAAAATATGTCGGGTAGTGCCTGCTTGAGGCAAATCAAAATACATGACTTTGAGTTATTTCATGAAGGGAATGTCTATTAGGTGTTTTTGACTTTTAGATTATGTTGGGACTGATGTAGACCTATCGAATGGTCTTTGTTTTGTCCAAATCGGACAAGCCATTCTAGATATATTGCCAAAAAACCCTGCTCAGGGTAAACTCTTGATTTCGTCCATTTTTGACCTATGAGGGCAAGGTCCCAAATCCTATCTGAGTTTTTTGGTCTGATGAATTTTGTTCATTTCTCCATGTAGAGTCATTCTTGGTCGAGAGAAATCTCTAGAAAGAATTTCTTGAGACCATCAGAACAAAATAGGAAATGTTATTATGCTAGAATCTTCTTGAAGCTTTATTTTGAGCGAATTCAAAGATATATAAAGACAATAAAATTTTTATCTATACTATTAATCTTCTTTTTCGCTCGGTCATTACCAGCTTACTTTTACAACAAAAAAAAAAAAAAAACACAAATCTCCTTATTTCCGTGTTACTCTATTTTCAATGTCCTCTGTAGACCAACAACTCGCCGCCATGCAGGAACAAATGGCTAATCTTCAGGCTCAACTCGCCCAGGTGATCAATCCCACTCCCATGCAAGCAGTCGATGATACTGCCCCTACTCAGTTACATTCACTTAGTACCCGCCCTCATTACGAATGGACACCCTCGGAGGCTCAGGTGAATCTCATGCATATGGATGTTCCTATCCATACATCCAAGCCTATGTCAAATGTTGACCGCAAGGCCATCATTGAAGCATATCCACCTGTAGCCCAATTAGAATATCGCTCTCCTGCCACCGTTCCGTCTGCTGAAAAGAATATGAATAGGGGACAAAAGATTGAAGACAATTCTCTCAAGCATCTTCAATACCAAGCATCGGCTATCCTCCGTCCCCTAGACGTTCTTGCTCATGAGATGCTTACTCAGGAACCCAATACTCCTAACTTGGAACGCTTCTGCGCTATGTTGTCTGACATGCGAAGCCTTGTGGTTGATCTCTGTTCTACGATTACTCAAGCTCGTGTTAACATTGCTTACCGAACGATCGATCCCTCTTTCTCGGTGAAGACAGAATCTGATGTCGGTTACATTGTACCTCTAGACGAGTTTCAACAAAGTATCAGCCAACAAGCTGCTGCAAAGAAAGCACTTCGTGAGGCATCTTCCCTTCGTCGTCCCCGTCGTCGTTATCCGAATGGGAACTTTGGTTCTGGAACTTTCTCGAGTGGTCCTAGTCAGCAGTTTTTTCGATCAGGTCCACCCTCTCAGCAGGGTGGTCTCCACAACAACAACACCAGCAACTTCAACAACAACACCAGCAGTTTCAGCAACAACAACACCAACAGCAGCAACAATTTTCGTCAACAAAACAACAACACAAAGAAGTCCAGCAACAACCCTTTCCGTCAGCAGTAGACTCAGCAAACCCAGCCATTTCAGCAACATCCGCACCAACAACAACATTAGTATCAACAACATCAACAACAACCGACCCAGCAGTAGGAGGTCGGCTCAGCAAATTTCATCAACAATGGACAACAATCACTACAAACACATTCGTCAACAATATCATTCAACATGGCTACAACATACACTTCCACACACCACCACCAACCACATCCTCCCCAGTTCCTATCGTTCCTTACTCAGCCGAACAGGCTCTCCTTATCGATCAGGCTATCAACGATTTACTCAGCAAGCAGGCTATCGAGAAAGTGTCCCCACAACAGGTACTGGCTACTCCAGGTTTCTACAGCTCAATGTTCGTCATTCCCAAAAAGAATGGCGGTGTTCGACCGGTCTTCAATCTGAAACGCTTGAACCAATACTTGGATGCTCCTCATTTCAAAATGGAGACAATCAGGGAAGTAGCTCAGATGATAAAACCAAACGACTACCTAGTTTCTATAGATCTATCCGACGCTTTTCTACACGTAGGGTTACACCAAGATTCGAGAAAATTCTTACGCCTGAAATGGAAGAACCAAGTCTACCAATACTGTACCACCGCTTTTGGCTTGGCCTCAAGTCCATATGTCTTCACCAAAGTCTGCAGGCCCATTTTGGAACATTTGAGATCTCAAGGAATCAGGATATCTGCCTACTTAGACGACTGGTTGCTAATTGCCGAAACCAGACATTTAGCGTTACAACAGATGCGTCTTGTGGTGAATCTTCTCCAGCAACTAGGATGGCTCATCAATTTCAAGAAATCGGTGCTCGTTCCAGCCCAACAGCTGGAACATCTCGGCTTTGTATTGAATACGGTGACAATGACAGCCTCCCTTCCGGCCCAGAAGATCAGAGACATTCGACGCTCCATTCAACAAGTACTCAGCAAGCCACATCGACAATCCCCTCGAGTTGTTCACAGCCTAACAATGCGTATCCAGGCAGCCACCTTTGCAGTTTTCCCCGCCAGATTGTACACACGACATCTCCTGTATTACAAGAATCAAGTTGTCAAGACCGAACAGGATTGGGACAAACCTCGCCCATTAGATTCAGCCAGTCTTAAGGAACTCTCATGGTGGTACACCAACCTCAAGAAATGGAACGGTCGCTCCTTTCTTCCCTCGACACCCACCCAAACTATCTTTGTGGACGCAAGCAACACGGGTTGGGGTTGCAGTTGGGGCAAGCATCGAGCCCATGGATATTGGACTCACGAGGAAGCAACCCAATCGATCAATTGGCGAGAATTGAAAGCAGCCTATCTGGCGTTACAGACGTTTCCGACTTTGAAGAACTCGACTATACTGATCAGAACGGACAATACGACGAGTCTGTCGTATATCAACAAGCAAGGTGGCACCCGGTCTCTCCCACTAATGAACCTTGCAACAGAGGTATGGAATTGGTGCCTGCAGCGCAACATTCAGATCCAAGCACAACACATACAGGGTGTCTCGAACACAGTAGCGGATCTAGAATCACGTCGACAATTCTTCAAGAATCAATGGCAGATCAAGCCACACCTATTCCAGGAAATCAACAACTTGTGGGGCCCAATGACTATAGACCTCTTTGCCGATCGCACGAGCAAACTATTACTAAAGTACGTATCTTGGCTGCCGGATCCTCATGCTTCCCACACGGATGCATTCTCTCTCCAATGGATGAAATATCGACATCCTTACGCAAATCCTCCCTGGAATCTCATCACTCGAGTATTACAGAAAATCATATCGGAACGTCTTCCTCGAATCACTCTGGTAGTCCCTCTATGGCCCAGTGCTCTCTGGTTCCCAATTCTTCAACAATTGGCCATATGTCCTCCTCTGATTCTCCCACCACAGGCGGTACAAACAACTTCTCCGAAGACTCCTCACCCTCTGATACCTCAGAACTGGAATCTCTCCGTGTGGCTATTATCCGGAACCAACTGGAATCGCAACAATTGAATGATCAAGCTATTGCGGACCTCCTGCACCAACGATTGGCACCCACTCCGACCAACAAAGGGTATCGCAAGAATCAGCTTCGTTTCTTGGCCTGGGCTCAGCTCCATACTGTCCCTTACACGACTTTCTCTGGGAACGATCTGGTCAACTTCTTGGCAGACATGAGGCACTCCTATCAGTTGCAAGTATCAACTCTCAAGACTGTACGTGCGGCAGTAAGTCATCTACATGACGACCCTCAACGCATGAGTGCCGATCAACTCGTTAATTCTTACCTCGACACCTTGATTAAACAAGATCCTCCGATTGTACTGCATCGTTCTCCTATTGATCTTACTCCGGCTTTGGTGTATGCGCGTTCTGTTCCCTCTCGCCCAGCTACCAACATCAAACAACTGCAACAGAAACTGGCATTCCTTTTAGCTATGGCAGCCTTTCTGCGTCCCTCTGATTTAGCCCGTATTCCCTTCTCTTCCTGCTCTATCTCAACAGATGGTTGTCTTCGCTTTGAAGTCGTGGCTCCTAAAGAAACTCGCGGTAAACGTCGCATCATCAAGTCTTTCAGGGTTCATCCTCATGCGACTGATCCTGAATTGTGCCCTATTGAATGTTTCAAGGCAGTACGGGATCATCCGGCTTTGATATTTCGTCCTTCAGGTTCCAACCTATTCGTCAAGTCCAACAACATTCACCAACCGTTGTCCTCATCTACTCTGTCTAGTTGGTTACATCGTCACTTCATTGCCCTATGTACTACTGAATCCGGTGTTTCTATACGATCTTTGGCTTCCTCTCGGGCACTTGATCTTGGCGTCTCTCGAGACCATATTGTGACTCTCGGCAATTGGGCAACTTCAAGCACGTTTGTTAACCATTATCAACGAAACCAAATGGCCAACGTTGATTTCACTTCCACGGTTCTCTCGGCCCCCTCCCAAGATGAGTTCTTTGATGCTATGGATTCTTTTTCTCTGGATTAGCATAATAACATTTCCTATTTTGTTCTGATGGTCTCAAGAAATTCTTTCTAGAGATTTCTCTCGACCAAGAATTGCTAATTAGACCTGAAGAACAAAATAGGAAATGTTATTATGCCCACCCTTCAATTTACTATTATTATTATATCGTTTCTTTTTCCCTCCCTTCTTTTCTGACCGAGCTCAAAATTCGATTAATAGTATAGATAAAAATTTTATTGTCTTTATATATCTTTGAATTCGCTCAAAATAAAGCTTCAAGAAGATTCTAGCATAATAACATTTCCTATTTTGTTCTTCAGGTCTAATTAGCAAAGCTAGAGCTTTGAGTAAGATCTAAAACGATAGAAAACGTCTTGCGCTACAATAATGACTAGTATTGCAAGCAATGTTATGTTGATAAAGATCGAGATATTATCGAAAAACCACCAAAATTTGACGAAAAACGTTTTGTCTGCTTGAGACGCCTAGCGTTGATCAAATCAGACAAAAGTAATGTCATCCGATGCGCCTTCAAATTCTACACAAGTTTGATATAAACTTAAACAACTGTTTAGTATCAACAACTACCAAGTTTAGGTCATGACAAAATTCATGATGAATAAGGACTCATTCGAACCAACATGGATTTCAACCTCAGTTTGATATCAGCTACCACCCTATATCCAGAGTACACTCGTGACGTCAAGTTTGCACCTTTTTCTTTCTTTCCCATTCCCCCGTTTTTTTCTTTTTCCATACCCCCGTTTTTAATACTACTTTTACTGCTAAAAAAATCTATTATTCATCTTGTTATTGAAGGCAATAATAGCAGAAAGTTCATCAAGCATGCGGTTGTTGTTGTTAGTTGCTATCACATGCAGGTAAGTGTATTTACTGTAGTATCGATTGTCCAAGTCTATCATTAATTAATTATTCTTTTTTCTTTGTTGACTAGAAGAATAGCTACCGACGACTGCTTCAAAACAAAAGAGAACATCGCAACAACTGGTGAATACTGCTTCGACTTACGGTATCACTACCTCCACCACCACCACCACCACCACTGCTTCTTTGAAGTCGTATCAATTGCCATTTATTTCTGAATACGGTATGTATCTTTGGTTAATTATTACTTTTCATTGAATCGTAACTAACTGAATTTTCTCTTATTTTTAGGAAATGGTTGTGTATATTATTCTAGACTCCAGCAAGACCTCTGGTGCTATTTCTCGTTGCTTTGACGCTCTCTGCAGCATGTCATTTGCAATGCTGCTGTTTTTGTCTGATTCAGTGCTGTCTGCAACAAGTCATTAGTAGCGCTGTTCCTCCTCTCTGGTCGGTTTGGTACTGTTCGCAAGTTATGGGTCGTGCTTGTCTCTCTCGTTTGGTGCTATCTGCAAGTCATTTATAGCACTGTTTGTGTCTGGTTTGGTGCTGTCTGCAAGTCATCTCAAATGGCGTTACTCTCTGGTTTGGTGCTGTCTTCTGCAAGTCATTTGTATTGCTACGTTTCTCGAGTTCAATGAATCAGGTTAGTTTCAATGATGACTGCTGTTCAATAATATCTTGCTGATTACACGAATTTGACAGAATATAGGCATTATCAAGCGCAAGGTGGTGCTCCAGGATATCAGATACAGAACAACCTGTTGTGAGTTGCTCATCAAGTAAGTATAAATGACGTAGATTGTTCGATACTGTACATTACTGACTATTATTATTTTATTATTTTGATGTAATTGGTAGGCAACAAGTATAAGAAGGTCATAACGAAGAATGCATGATCATTAATGATGGATACTCGATGCAACCGGAGCTGCTAAAAGTTGATTAAGTTAGTATATTATAATATGGTGTTGATTGAAGAATGCAATATTGATTATATTGTTTTGACTATCTATAGGAAAGCGCATGGCAGCGATCATCATGGACACTACTGGATGCTGTAGAACATCAGCCAAGTTATATTTTTCTGTCAAGGACAGCCATAGCAATAGTAGTAGATACAACCCATTATTCATTTTTGATTGTTTATCTTTCTCCCCCTTATTTATCTTGACTCTCTTTTTTCTTTTGCTTTTCGCCCTTATTTCTTTTTACTTTCATTTGGATGTAGTTTTATTACCCCCCCCTATTTTTCTTTCTATGTTTCTTCGAAGCATACCTTTTTTTTACGTTGAGCGAATGTGCCTATCACTGAAGCTCAACAATAACAAGATTCCGAGGCTAGGATTAGATAGGCTGGTCCAAACTTAACTGTTGTTCTACTTACTTAGCGACAGTTGAGGGTCTTAATAATAAACATAATTCCTCATGTTAGGGGTGTAGTAAGGCACGCTCTAGCACCTGAGGGGTGGTCTAACTGAGATACTACCTAATTGCATTTTAGGGTAGTACTTCAAATTCCGCCTAACATCATTCCAGAGGAGAACTATGGCAAAATTTTTCTAGGTTTTTTATATATGTAGAGGTAATAAACAAATATAGCTTTTCTACGTTTCTGGGCTGTTTAATGCGTTGTTTTCATTGCTTGAAGTGATTTGAACACTACACTATGCGAGAGTACATGTAAAATTGTGTAAACAGCATGTAAATTTGAAAGTTTAAAGTTTGACTAAACTCTTGTATGCTTATTGTGTAAAGCAAGCTTGTTGACAGATATTTAAAAGCTTTTAAATATGTACTTCTTGCAGTATATCATAAAGCTCTCACGGGGCAAAGGATACTGATATGTTCGTATTTACGTCTATTCAATTGTTGGTGTAGACGTAAATGTATATATATTTGATATGTATCGTATTCACCGACTGTAAAAATGAAGGAACGATATTCAATTTATAACGAATCTTTGTGTGTTCCACTATTATATGGATAAATGATACACTATAGTGATTGTATGTAAACTTAGGGGCAAATTAAGAATACGAGAGAAAAGATGTTGTTTATTTAACCTGTCAAACTCTAATTGAAATACACTGACTGGTGTTGAATCTTGCATGATTACATAATTTGCACATATCAATACTATTCTACTTATTATTATCGAAGCATTATTGCTACTGTATTGTTCTTTCAGATAACCTAGTAATATAGACTAACTCAATAATACAATCCAACATAATAATACACTTTAGCCAGATCTCGAAGAAGTGCAGTGAAGCTTTTAATGCGAGAACACATCACATTGCTGCAGATCATATATAAATGGGCTATGATTAGCAAACTAAGTTGTTACAGTTTTGATGTAACAACAAAAGAGATGATTTTTGCTTCTTCTACAGAAGACATTATTAACAGCTATAATGAGTGTTCTTTTCAAGACTGATGATTGTAGCTTTTTTTCTGTTTCTATTATGCATTCCAAAATGAGCGAGGCATGCATCTCCTCCCTGCTAAGTTGTGCACTCTCCAATTCCAGCAGCAGTTATTATCTTCTGGAGGATGACAAAAAAGCATTTCTAATACCATGTCCTCATGTCTGAACTTGGATGTTGGAAACGATTTTCAAATTTTGACTTTTGGACTTTTGGACGATCAAACATCGAGTTTTTAAAGATTGATTCTACAGCTTTGAAATTAGCATGTTTAAATAGCAAAATTTTGTGGGAAATGCGAAACTGAAATTGGATTTTGAATAGAGTGAGTTTTTGATGAGAAATGAACAAGTTGTGAAAAATGCAAGATTTGAGCAGATGGTACTAATAAAAGTGATTGAATTTTATATGTGAATGTTGATTGTATATCTAGCCAAAGTTGTTTGTAATACTTTTGTGGAATACATCCACTATGATCTGAATTCCGTACACAGTTCATCCAGTTACCATATTCTGATATAAACTATGATGTACACTAATGAATTAGATGTACGCTACAGATTTATACCATATACAGACATAAGCTATAGATGGCACCATTAGCATGGATGGCGCTATAGACTGATGCTTGTATCCCGACATTGACTACGGATATTTCCCATATTTGGTTAAATGCCAAGATCGATGCAATATAAGATGTATGCATCAGATGTGCACCACTTGAAGATCCACACTATATGACATATGCTTATATCCTTGATACTAGCTACAGATACATTATGTACTACAGACTTGTACTATATATGTTATGCTATATAGACATGCACATAGTGACATGCTATAGACATGCCATATATCCAGATATGTGCTAAGATATAATATACAGAACAATGATATACACTCAGACACATACTATTGATATAGACTAAGAGACTGTACCTATAGGATACATGCTACTAGATCGATATTAGTGATCCTCATACAAAGGACAGATCAGGGTACTTCGGATAAGAGTCTATTCATTCATCCAGATGAGCTAAAGTATGTTTAGTTCACTGAGATTTCTCTTAGTAGCATGAATTGCTAGGTTAATTAATCTGAATTGACTTATATGTCAATCCTTCATAGTAGAACTTTTATCCATTGTTAGAATATATAAGAAGGATCATCTACCTGGCCAGTAGAGATTCTTCAGTCTATTTTACACCGATCAGTTTGATAATAAAGATATACCTTTATCAAGTTGATCTTTTGTTTTTTTATTCTTTTTTTCCGTGAATTTATACCTACAACTAGCTATAAATTCCACAACTTTGTTTGACTAGTAAGTGTTAAGTTTGAGTTTGTAATAAATGATGTGAAGCAGTAGGAAGGAAAAATGTGAAAAAAGATCCAACTTTGGATGGATATTTCTCCATGGTTTACTAAGTGAGTTGATGTTGCGTAATGCTTGACTTTTGTTTTTTTTTTAATTCTCTATACGATGGTATGGTTATTATTAGTATTTTCAAAAATATGTCGGGTGATGCCTGCTTGAGGCCAATCAAAATAAATGACTTTGAATTATTTCATAAAGGGAACGTCTATTAGGTGTTTTTGGCTTTTAGATTATGTTGGGGCTGATGTAGACCTATCGAATGGTGTTTGTTTTGTTCAAATCTGATCAGTATTGGCAGAGATATTACAAAAAGTTATGACCTTGCAAAAATGGCCATCTTTGACCAAATTTGCCTTACCCTTACAGGCAAGAAAATTACCTGATGATTTTTTTGGTCAGACGTTTTTGCTCATTTCTCTACGTAGAGCCAAGCTAGAACTTGCAGTAAGAGCTCAAATGATAGGCAATTTTTTGCTTTACAATAATAATGAATGCTACAAGTAGGTTTATTTTGACAGAGATGGAGATATTATTGAAAAAGCATCAAAATTTGACAAAAAATGTTTTGTCGCTTTGAAACGTCTAGTGCTAATCAAACCAGACAAGATTAGTACCATTTGATGCGCCTTTAAATTCGGCAGAAGTTTAATATATACTTGAACAAGTGTTGATTAGCAAAAATTGCCAAGTTTAGGTCATTACAAATCTCTGGATGCATACATTCTCATTTTAAACAGTAGTGGTTTCAATCTCAGTTCAATGTCAGCAACTATGCCTGGAGAAAGCTTCTCCATGCATCATCTTTTTTGAATTGGGAGCATGGCATAACGCACATAATAAGTTGCTAATAAATTGTTATAGAGGGGTACTTTACTTGTTAATGAGTGTTGTTTTCAAGACTGGGTGATTGTAGCTTACTTTTTCTTGCTTCGTTTATGCATTTCAAAATGAGGCATGCATCTACTCCCAGCTAAATTGTGCACTCTCCAATGTTGTCCATTATCTTGACAACAAGGCATTTCTAATACCATGTCCTCAGCTTAAAGTTGCCTCATTTTGATAGTACTACAATAGTTTTAGGTTATCTCATATTGTGTATTATGGGACCTCATATATGGTCATGGATGTTGGAAATGATTTTTAAATTTTGACTTTTGGACTTTTGGGCGATCCAACATCGAGATTTTCAATATTAATGCTACAACTTCGAGCTTAGCAAGTTATTATAACGCAATTTTGAGGAAAAGACGAAAGTGCAATCAGATTTTGGGTAGAATGAGTTGTTGTTGAGAAATGAATGAGTTGTGAAAAAGGCAAGATTTAAGCAGATGGTACTAATAAAAGTCATTGGATTGATATATGAATGTTGGTTGTATGTATAGCAAAAGTTGTTAAGGGTACTTTGCTTGACTAGTACGTGTTAAATTTGGGTTCGTAATAGACGATGTGAAGCAGTAATCAGGAAAAACGGAAAAAATGATCCAAGTTTGGATGGATATTTCTCCATGATTTACTAAGTGAGTCGATGTTGCGTAGTGCTTGACTTTTGTTTTTCTTTTAATTTTCTATACAATGGTATGGTTATTGTTAGTATTTCCAAAAATATGTCGGGTAGTGCCTGCTTGAGGCAAATCAAAATACATGACTTTGAGTTATTTCATGAAGGGAATGTCTATTAGGTGCTTTTGACTTTTAGATTATGTTGGGACTGATGTAGACCTATCGAATGGTTTTTGTTTTGGCCAAATCCAACAAGTCCTCATAAAGATATAGCCAAAAAACCTTACTCCGGGAAAATTCTTGATTTCGTCCATTGTTTGACCTATGAAGGCAAGGGCCCAAATCGTATCTGAGTTTTTTGGTCAGATGGATTTTGTTTATTTCTCCATGTAGAGTGAAGCTAGAGCCTCGGGTAAGAGCTAAAACGATAGGAAACGTCTTGCGCTACAATAATGACCAGTATTGCAAGCAAGGTTATCTTGATACAGATCGAGATATTATCGAAAAACCACCAAAATTTGACGAAAAACGTTTTGTCTGTTTGAGAAGTCTAGTGTTGATCAAATCGGACAAAATTAATGTCATTCGATGCGCCTTCAAATTCTACACAAGTTTGATATAAACTTGAACAGATGTTTCTTATCAACAATTGCCAAGTTTAGGTCATGACAGAATTCATGATGCATGAGGTCTCAAGTGAATCAATAGGGATTTCAACCTCAGTTTGATACCAGCTACCCTATATCCAGAGTACACTCGTGACGTCAAGTTTGCAACTTTTTCTTTCTTTCCCATTCCCCCGTTTTTTCTTTTTCCATACCCCCGTTTTTTCTTTTTCCATACCCCCGTTTTTAATACTACTTTTACTGCCAAACCTATTATTCAACTTGTTATTGAAGTCAATAGCAGAAAGGTCATCAAGCCTGTGGTTGTTGTTAGTTGCTAGCATATGGAGGTGAGTGTATTTACTGTATCGATTGTTCAAGTCTATTATTAATTAATTATTCTTTTTCTTTGTTGACTAGAATAGCTACCGACAACTGCTTCAAAACAAAAGAAGAGAACAACGACGCAACAACTGGTAAACACTGCTTCGACTTCTTACGTTATTGCCACCACCACCACCACCACCGCTTCTCTGAATACGACGGTATGTACTATTTGTTATTATTTTTCATTGAAGCGTAACTAAATGAATTCTCACTTATTTTTAGGAAATGGTTGTGTATACCCTAAACTCCAGCAACAAGGCCTCTGGTGCTATTTCTCGCTGCTTTGACACTGTCTGCTGCATGTCATTTGCAATGCTGTTTTTGCTTGGTTTAGTCCTGTCTGCAACAAGTCATTAGTAGCGTTGTTCCTCTCTGGTTTGGTGCTATCTGCAAGTCATCTCAAATGGCGTTACTCTCTGGTTTGGTGCTATCTTCTGCAAGTCATTTGTATTGCTAACTTTCTCGAGTTCAGTGGATCAGGTTAGTTTCAATGATGTCTGCTGTTTAATAATATTTTACTAATTACAGGAATTTGACAGAATATAGGCAGCAAGCATAAGATGGTGCTCAACAACATTAGATACAGAACCTGTTGTGAATTGCTACTAGCCAAGTAAGTATAAATGACGTCGATTGCTGGGTACTACATTACTGATTATTTTTATATTATTTTGACGTAATCTGTAGGCAACAAGTATAAGGTTACGACGATCAATGAATGATTAATGGATACTGATACTGGGTGCAACGTGCAACTGATAACAGTCGATTAGGTAAGTTTATGATATAATGGCGTTGATTATTGAAGAATGCAATACTAATTATATCCTGTGGACTATGTATATTAGGCAAGCGTATGGCAATGATCATGGACTCTTCTACTGGATGCTGCAAGAAATCAGTCAAGTCTTGTTTTGTCGAGAACAACCATAGCAATAGTTGTAGATACAAGGCATTATTCATTTTTGATTGTTTATTTTTCTCCCCCTTATTTGCCTTGACTTTCTTTTTTCTTTGGCTTTTCGCCCTTGTTTCTTTTAATTTTTATCTGCATGTAATGTTATTACCCTCACTACTATTTTTCTTTCTTTCTATGTTTCTTTGAAGCATACCCTCTTTTTTTTTTACGTTGAGTGGATGTGCCTATCACTGAAGCTCAACAATAACAAGATTCCGAGGCTAGGATTAGATAGGCTGGTCCAAACTTAACTGTTGATTCTACTTACTTAGCGACAGTTGAGGGTCTTAATAAACATAATTCCTCATGTTAGGGGTGTAGTAAGGCACGCTCTAGCACCTGAGGGGTGGTCTAATTGAAGTACTACCTAATTGCATTTTTGGGTAGTACTTCAAATTCCGCCTAACATCGTTGCAGAGGAGAACTATGGCAAAATTTTTCTAGGTTTTTCAGTATATAGAGGTAATAAATAGATATAGCTTTTCTACGTTTCTGGGCTGTTTTATGCGTTATGTTTGCTAATTTAAGTGATTTGGAGCACCCAGGAGCTGAAAGAACATGTGCAAGTGTGTAAACGATGATATATCGCTTCCAAACCGGATCTCAAATACAGTAAAACATTTAGTTCAAGCATAGATCACATAAAATTATAAAATGTCCACATTAAACTGGATTCAGTTACTGATTTATTCATCGTATGTTCATGACTACTGATTTATCAGAAATAAATTATTTGGAAAAGAGTATTATGAAATTAATCCGCTAAAGAATATCGTTTAGTACATTAAAGTATGAGAGGGTTTATATACTATTCGAACTGAGGGATGTGATGTGAGGATAAGATGTTGGATGGGAAGATCTGGGTGATAGGACAATAGATGTAATCTATTGCCATTGACGTATCATTTCTAAACCGGATGTCGAATTAAAGTAAAACAGCTCAGTTCAAGCACAGATCACATCAGTGTAATGAGTACAATTGTCTTGTAGTAGTGATGAAGACGGATGTACTATGGTGTTAAGCTTGGTGTTACTAAATGCAGGTTATTATAACTTGAGTAAAACTTACTATATAATATATGTGTATAGTATTTGGACAAGCAGTAGTTAATTATAAGTGAGGTGGTAGAGTTAATATTTATTGTGATAAATATAGGTAAAAACATTAGACAGAAATTTTTACTAATGTTCGATATCTCTTAAAATTAGCTATTTTTATATAAGTCAAGGATGTCTCAAACCGCATAGTTGGGACATATGTAATGTGAATCATTACAATCAGATCATAAAAACATCAATATGAAACTGGATTCAGTTACTGATCCATTAGTCGCATGTTCATCACAATAGATATAATCTATTGTTCTATCACTCAGATCTTCCCATCGAACATCTTATCCTCACATCAAATCCCTCAGTTCGAATAGTATACAAACCCTGTCATCATATTTCAATGTAATAAACGATATTCTTTACCTGATTAATTTTTATACTTTTTTAAATAATTTATTTCTGATAAATCAAATTACTTTCTGGCGAAACAATGATAATATTGCTCTTGAATCCTTTGCCATATCTTTTGTATGACAAGCGGAAAATCTTTGGGCAAATGATATTAGATAGTAAGGTTTGCTGGCTGTTGGCATCCTCGCTTTCTTCCTCTTGGAGTTTCAACTGTAAAATTATATCAAACGTCCCCATCAAGGAAACCTGGGTACTTGGGTTAGTTTATAGCTAAGGTGATAGGTATAATTAAAGTGTACCTTAATGGCGTTGAAAAAGTCAACCAGCTCTTTGGCCATCTGGACCGGTTCATACACTTTGATCTTCAATTTTTCCTCACGGTTGTACTTATTATAGATGCCATTATTGACATATTGAATAGACCACAAGCGAAGATACTCATCTGTATCTAAGTTTCAGCTTCTTATTCTTCTTGTTTTACATGCATTTCCTTACCGCTTGCTTGCACATAGTAAGGTTTTAACTTGGCAAATGTCTCAACCGAGGCGTGACTAAAGTAGTCAGCAATTGATTTTACCATTGCAAGTAATGCGAACATTCCCTTGATATTATCAAACGATATTATTTTACGTTCATCCTTGCTCTGAAAGCTTCCAGCTGTCTCAAGGAGCAAGACTTCAAGATCATTTAACTTTCTTAAACGAATTATTCCATCAGCCTTGTACTGCTTGTGGTTATCAAGTTTTGCATTAATTATAGTCAATTGCTCGGCCATTGCTTGTAAAGGCTCCTCTCCAGGCGTGAAATAAGGCTCGAAAGCAGCAGCATCATTTAGGAATGAACTGGTGGCCGAAAGGCAAAGATACAGCAGAGTGTAGTTGAATACTGATTCTGAGTGTGTCATTGGCGGTTGTTTTTTATGTATGTTTGAGCTAGTAGTATTTAAGATGATGAGTACAAATTTTGCATGAAAAAGGTTGATTTACCTACACCACTAGAACAGCCTTCTTTATAAATCCAAATTCAGATTTGCTAAGCAGTAGACCTGAAGAATAAAGTAGGAAATGCTATTATGCTAGTCCAGAGAAAAAGAATCCATGGCATCAAAGAACTCATCTTCGGAGGGAGCCTACAGGACCGCGGAAGTGAAATCAACAATGGCCATTATTTGGCTTCGTTGTTGTTAGTGGTTAACGAACGTTCTTGAAATTGCCCAATTGCCGAGAGTCATAATATCGTCTCGAGAGACACCACGGAGATCGAGTGCCCGAGAGAAAGCCAAAGATCGTATAGAGACACCGGATTCAGTAGTACATAAGACAATAAATTGACGATGTAACCAACTAGGCAGAGTAGATGAGCACAAAAGTTGATGAATGTTGTTGGACTTGACAAATAGATAGGAACCATGAAAACGGGATACAAAGGCCGGTGTCCAGAACGTGTACTTGGGTTTGAAAGGTCTATTTAGAGAAGAGAATGATTACTTGATAGGAAGATACAAGATAATCCACAAAGGGATCAGTGGAAACATGATAAAACTAGATGCCATTTATACTTGAAATGGTACGCCGGGAAGAGCGCCGAGACATGACATCATGACATGGGTAAACGTAATGATTCGTAATAATAAGCATGATTATTAATAACCATGACTTGTTGACTTGACATAAAAGGATACTTGACAGTTGATAGGCTCTTGGAACGAATATAGGTTTGATGCCGACTTGACTCATGATGATACTTGACGTTGATAGGCACTTACTTGTTGACTTGCATGATATTCCCATGACGTAATATACTGTGATGCAACTGGAGAATCATCTTGCTTAATCAATCTTCTGTTCAGGTAAGAATTGACGATTTAAGCGTCGGCACCCATGCGGTGAGGGCCGTCATCATGGAGATTATACACCGCCGCACGCATAGTCTTGTGGGTTGACACTTGATGAAACTGATAGCAGTGTTTCGTACGCGCCAGAAAGTTTGCCAGATCTTTCCCAGAAGAGAAAGTAGTGGAAGGGACTGCATTGAGCTGAGTCCAGGTCAAGAAACGAACCTGATTTTTGCGATACCCCTTGTTGGTCGGAGTGGGTGCCAGTCGTCGTTGTAGAAGAAGAAGATCCGCAATAGCTTTATCATTCAGTTGTTGCAACTCCAGTTGATTCCAGATAATAGCCACACGCAGATTTCGGTTCTAAGGTATCAGATGGTGTGGAGTCGTCTGCGGAGAAATTATATGTACCGCCTGCGGTGAGAGTATCAGAGGAGGACAGATTGTTGTCAACTGCTGGAAAATCGGGAATTAGAGAACACTGGGCCATAGAGGGACCATTATTCGCGTAATCTGAGGAATACGTTCTGAGATAATTTTCTCAACTACTGGGGTGATAAGATTCCAAGGAGGATTTGCGTAAGGATGTCGATATTTCGTCCATGGCAGGAAAGAGAAGGCATCCGCGTGGAAAGCATGGGGGGCCAGGCAGCCGAGACACGTACTTTTGCAACACTTTGGTCGTCCGATCGGTAAAGAGATCTATAGACATTGGGCCGCACAAGTTGTTGATATCTTGGAATAAGTGGGGCTTGATCTGCCATTGATTCTTGAAGAATTATCGACGGGATTTCAAATCCGCTACTTTATTGTAGACACCTTGGATGATATAATATTGCGCCTGGATCTAAATGTTGTTGCGCTTCGGGCACCAGCTCCACACCTCTGTTACAAACTTCTTCATTAGCGGGAGTGACCGGGTACCACCTTGCTAATGGATGTATAACAAACTCGTCGTGCTGTCCGTTCTGATCAGGATAGTAGTAGAGTTCTTCATAGTCGGAAATGTCTGTAGTAACGACGCCAGACAGGCCGCTTTTAGTTCTCTCCAATTGATCGATTGAATTAACTCCCTGGAGTCTAATACCCGTGGGATCGATGTTTCCCCCAATTGCAACAACTCCAACCCGTGTTGCTTGCGTACACAAAGATACATAGTCAAGGCGGGTGTTGAAGGAAGAAACGAGCGACCGCTCCGTTTCTTGAGGTTGATGTTGTACTACCATGAGGAGAGCTCCTCCAGCAGACTGGCTGAATCTAATAAGCGAGACTTGGCCCAATCCTGTTCCGCCTTGGAAACTTGATTCGCGTAATATATAGGAGATGTCGTGGTGTGTGCAATCTAACTGGAAAGACAGCAAAAGTGGCTGCTTAAATCCGCAATGTTAGGCTGTGAATAACTTGAGGAGATTGAGAATGTGGCTTGCGGAGTGCTTGTTGAATAGAGCGTCCAATGTCTTCTCTGATCTTCTGAGCCGAAAGGTAGGCATAGGCAGTAATCATTGTCACCGTACTCATCAATACAAATCCGAGATGTTTCAACTGTTGGGCTGGAACGAGCACCAACTGTTTGAAATGGATAAGCCATCCCAGTTGCTGTAGAAGATTCACCACCACAAGACGCATCGTCTGTTGTAGAGTTAATTGTTTAGTTTCGGTGATTAGTAATCAATCGTCTAATAAGTAGGCAGATATCCTGATTCCTTAAGATCCCAACTGTTGCAAAATGGTCCTACAGACTTTGGTAAGCACATAGGGGCTTGAGGCCAAGCCAAAAGCGGTGGTACAGTACTGGTAGACTTGGTTCTTCTTCCATTTCAGGCATAAGAATTTTTTCGAATCTTGGTGTAACCCTACGCGTAAAAAAGCGTCGGACAGATCTATGGAATCTATGTAGTCGTTTGATTTGATAATACTATGACTTGATATTTATGAGTGATAAAGATATAACGTGACACTACTGTTGGGCCGGTTGTTGTTGATGTTTTTACTGTTGTTGTTGTTGCTGAAATGGTTGGATTTGTTGAGTCTACTACTGTTGGCGAAAATTGTTGTTGCTGTTGGTGCTGCTGCTGCTGTTGCTGAAACTGATGGTTTTGTTTTTGCTGAGACCACTCTGCCGAGAGGGTAGACCTGATCGAAAGTACTGCTGACTAGAACCATTCTTGATCTAATAATGCACATAATGAGAAGACTACTATACGGGCTTCTTCATTTTTATACATTAAACATTAAATACCGAAGGTTGTTGAGCAATACTTTTGATTTTTAATTCTTCAAGTTGATTATTAATTTCTATAAGAACAGCCGTTGGTATATTTTTTGAATGCGTTTTTACGTTGAGCAACTGCTTGATATACAACGCCTCTGGATCTTCCTTCAGTAGTAGTTGCTTGAAGTGTTTCATAAACTTTTTGAGAGTCGAGTCAGAAGCAGGTTTTTCGCAATAGTATTTTAAGATACAAATTTTGGTAATTTAAACTGGCTTTATAGCTGAAAGGTTCAGACATGGCCGAGGAGTCAAAGGAAGAAAGCGTTTGGTTTGTTTTCAGGTTACATTCAATCGGGCTTTATGAAGTTTTTAATTTACCCCTGAATCTTATTCATGAATGGAAACAATAAAGGTCATGATTGGCTAGATTTGTAACGTGGTCTCATTTGAGGTTGATCCGAAGTACTGCCGCGTATCTTTTTCTTTTTCTTCCTTTTCTTCATAAATCACTGTAGTAACTGGCTATCTTGTCTGTGTTTCTCTCAACAGAAGCACTAGATTACTACCGCCGGCGTGTTGTTCTTTTGAAGCTTCATACTTTTCTGTAAAGTATGGATTGAGAGTACAGCATTAAGGTGCCAGACTGTATGATTGACCTCGCATTCCCTTGCTTCATGGGTTTGGACGAATGCCAAGACTCTATTGGCCTTTTCAACAAAGGTCTTGTCGCGGCTGGTTGGTTGGACGGTATTATTATTACAGCTAGATGGGGCTGGCTATCTTGTCTATGTTTCTCTCAACAGAAGCACTAGATTACTACCGCCGGCGTGTTGTTCTTTTGAAGCTTCATACTTTTCTGTAAAGTATGGATTGAGAGTACAGCATTAAGGTGCCAGACTGTATGATTGACCTCGCATTCCCTTGCTTCATGGGTTTGGACGAATGCCAAGACTCTATTGGCCTTTTCAACAAAGGTCTTGTCGCGGCTGGTTGATTGGACGGTAATACCCATAATGGTAGATATCCACAAGCTTAAAAGAAAGGTACGTTCAAAAAATGAAAATTCAAATCGCTATTAATCCAGTCGCATCGATGCTGAGGCAAACAAATTGCCAGGCGAGCAATTAATACTAGATTTTAAATTTGGGATCGTCAAGGGCGTTCTATTTTGGAATTGTGCTATTGCGACGAAATCGATTAGATGTCCATTTTTGGCCCTGAGGTCTGTCTTAAAAAGGCCCTCATTAAATGCAAAAGTCATTGAAGGTTGACTGTTACTCTTAGCGTCACAGACTACTATACTCTTAGTATCAAGTCAAGCAACGTCAAGGTACAAGGCGTATATAAGCGCGGTATTATCCATTTTAACGTCTAACAAAGATTGTTCGAATAAAGTGTACATGGTGATGATCGACTATCCTCAAGACTGAAATCGCAAATGGCCTTTACATGAAGTTTGTCAAGACTCTGGACATCATTGACAAGCAGAGAGATGTGATGGAAAATGCACTGATAGGCGATGAACATGGAGTGAAACAGTGGTATGAATGTGCCCTTCCCGTTTTCCGCCTCGTAAATATCATCAGGCGCCCAAAAAAAATCCATTTGACAACTGCTTGAACATGGTTCAGACTCAATATTGTAGCTACTAATCAGAAAATGAATAAAAAGAAATGTGTGATTCCTTCATTGCATTGAAGAGCTGCTTTACAATCAATTGGCATGGCTCGCTTGCTTCAATTAAGCATACAATCTGTCTACACCAAATTGTTATTCCTGTAGATTCCGATTTAAAAAAAAAGCGAACAAAACGTAACTACATATTGCCTGAGACATTGAGAATAGTACAATCAATGCCATGGTATCGGATTGCCAACAAGGTGGGTAGACCAAATGAGTATTACAAAAACTAATTGCAGTGGTACCATCAGTCAAATTTACCACTCGAGAGTAAGGTGAGTGAATATGTTATGTATATAATATAGCAATAAAAGTTATTTGTGATACTTTGTTTGCTTACTATGTTTGCGACCAGCTCACGCTTCACTTTGAAAGTTTAATATTGAACTGATAATTAGATGTAAATCAATAGTAAATGTATCAAGATAAAATAAAGGGCATTTAGGTGTATATGTGATTGGCACTATAATGATGGTATTTACGTCAAGACGAGTGAGATGTAATGATACGGTGTAGCTCCTATGGCAAAAAACAAACACATTTAGTCATACTGTCTGAATAAATCACACTGATCAACTGCACTTTACCTTTTCCAAGTCCTCAAGACTGGACAAGCTTTTCCCACTATCTCGTTCTACAAATAATCGACTCGAAGCAGCAGCGGAAGTAGGTGCTATGGTATTGTTTGCAGTATCATAGGCATCCAGGTACTGAGAGCCGTACTTGACCAGTGTTGCCATTTCCTCGCCAGATACCGCATTCTTTTCTGGCACTTTTCGGGCGGTGGTCTTGTCCGCTGGTAGCACTCGTTGCAGCACCAATGTATTTGGGTTCTTCATGAGCGAGTATTGTGTTTGCTTCTCGGAGAGTGGGGTACTTCGTAACACACCATGAGGCAGGTGGATATCAACACCTCCTTCATTGCGAGAGACAGACATGGGTGACGGGAAGTTTGGGTTGGCAATATCTTTGCGTGGTATTGTGTTGTTGGTGGGTTCAAACGCTTCTAATGCGGCATCAACTCGTTTCAAAATCGCTTCCGTATTACTATCAAGACGAGTCATGACTGGATGACTATTTTGTGAGTACATGCGATGATGGAGAGGCTTCTCGGGAAAGATCTTACTTGATGTCGGTCTAGCCGATGAGGAGGAGGATGAAGACGTTGAAGATGAGAGTGAGACAGGCCGCTGATCGTCAAGATTACTGGAGAAATTGTGCAGTATAAAACGCTTTTCTTTAGCTGTGGCTTCCAGGCCCTTCAATACGTCAGACAGTTTCTGATCTAGGTTCAATAGTGTATCTATCAAGCGTGTCAGCATCTATTTAACTTTGCATTCTCACCAGCCCATTTCTGTACCTTTGCCATTTGTATTCAATATCAATCTATACTGGTGAGCTTGTTCCATGTCGGATATAATGTGAAATTTCACTAACGCTGTGGATGTCAAATCACTGATGGAAATGTTTGCCGGTATCGCAATCATTTTGTCAATCCTCTCCATCTCTGCCTTGTCTTTTTTCGTCTTCTTTTTGCCAAATCTTCTCAGTGTCGTCATCTTTTTGATTGCTGCCATTTTATCAGATACTAGAGGTGTTACAGGTGCTGTTGTTGATGCAGCAGTTGTCATCAAGGATACCTTGATATGAACCTGACCACTCTTGTCATTGACTCGTTTGATTCGTTTATGCATAAAGAACTGGAGCGATGAGTCGCTGAGCGATGAGATGGAGGAAGATCGCTTTTTTTTCCTCCTGTTGACATAGTCGGAGGTTGGCACTAGTTGTCTGAATTGAGTGAGCGAGGGCATTGGTGTTGTGAGGTGAGCTGTCAATGACTCATGAATAGCATAGGGCTTGTCCTCTGGATCCAATGTGATCTCGTCGCCATCTCGACTCTTGACTGTAAGGTAGTATTCGACACCGCTGTTTTTGCCATGGGAACGACCGTTCTTTGTCTCGATCTGCGAAATGTGAAATTTCTCCATGGCACTCATGAGCAACTCATCCACACTGGTCGACTCTGTTACTCGCACGGAATGATAAGATGCACCTACGTCAACGTTGCCAGCAAACACTCGCAATACCTTGGAATTGACTGGGGCCTGCTCACGTGATGGATGTCGAACCGGGTCTGCATGATTGTTGACAGCAGTGGGCTCCTTGATTCTATGCTGGTTTTGCAAAGCATCCTTCGTTTCATCATGGTGGAGATTATTTTTAGAATCCAGAATTTGGCTATCCTTTTGCACTGATTGTTGCAGCGGTTTATCATCATCATCATCCTCGTCCTCCTCTGCGTTAGCCAGTTGCTTCTGCTGCTGCTGCTGCTTCTCAGTGTGTTGCTCAATGTCCTCATTCATGTCATCATCGTCCAGCATTTCTTCGTTCCATTCCTCATAGGTTTCCTCCTCAATCTCGTCATCATCTTCTCCCGTTAGCAATACATGCAACTGCACATTCAATGATGTCGACAGAACCACCTTTTTCTTCTTTTTGGAAGACGCATTTGGAGCTGCCTTATTGTTAATATAATGTGCCGCTTGATCCATCGAAGTTAGCTAAATGAATGAAGTTCAGAACAATCAATTTTACATATTTTACTTTGGCTGCTGCTCTTTACCTCTACATTGCGATGCTTGTTTAACCTAGCCAATCTCTCAAATGGTGTTTCAATGTTCTCTGCGGGTATGTAGCCTACTTCAGACGTCTTTAGGTCTCTGATGAGCCACCAATACGAGTTTGAATCGTCGAGCAGTGTAAGCGCGTCTCCCTTTTTGACAGAGGCCTGTCCGTCTACAGTAGCCTCGAATGTGTGGAGGGTATACACAAGATCAAAGTTGATGTTTTCATCTGGAATACTAGGCGACGACGTAAAGTCGGATCCGTCTTCCTCTTCCTCTTCTTCCTCTTCGTCATCTTCATCGTCCTGGCCTTGCTCGTCGTCTTCTTCCACTTCCTCAATGAGTCGCTGTTTGTGTATAGGCTGAGTGTCTTCATCGCTATCTTCCTCTCGTATAGCCAATTCTGGCGAAGGAGTCCATTTCCTCTGTGTGCTGATAACTAGATTTCTTGACATTGATTAAGAACAGCAATTAAATTACAAGAGAGAAAAAGAGGGAAAAGCGTATACAAGAAAAATAGTTATTTTTATCTAGTGTAAAAGGGGAAAGGGTGGAATAGAAAACGAAATTGTGAAATGAATAGGAGGGGGCTCGTTCTATTGAAGCTCAGCGTTTAGTGAAATGGTATCCATTTAGGCAGTTTAGGGCTCATGCTGTGTGTATACAACAAGGCAACCATAGAGCAGCTAGAACACAATGCGCAAATGGCACTAAACACAGCATTTAAAGGCTATTTTCGACTTGTCTGATAATTCAGGAACATGGATCATTTTGTTCATTTGAGCGGCGACACGCCTCTTGCTTTCATGCTGCCATTTGATGGTACCTGAAGGCTCAGTTGTCGTATTTCTTTGTGTTTGATGCAAGCCTCAAGAATATAAGGATCTGCATTAAGTTATGATGTCTGCCCTAGACCACTGTTTGAAGGCTAGTAACCGTTCCACGTTGGCGTTGGAATTCTAAGCATGTCGATCAATTCAGTGGGAATTTATACAAGTGATATGAACGTGGATACTGAGTATGACCAGCACACGCCAAGCAGTAACGTTGATGGCTATGTACACTGTTTAGAGTCAATCAGTCTTCTGGTCAACTGCAAATGAATCCCATTTTACCATCATTGGATTTTCATTGGCCTTGTTCAATTGTCAGTCAGTCAGTTCATCAGACAGAAGAAAAAAGATTTCCGTGTCAAACGAAATTGTTCATTTTTATTTTTCTCAACACATTACTCAAATTGTTATCTGCCTTTCGATACATTTCAACCAGACATTTCAATACATCGCCCGTGCTTAGAAAACCGTCAGCAATGAATGTCTTGATATACAATGGAAATGGCACTTCTCTTAATGCTGTCAATCAAACCTACACCACCTTGAAAGCCATTCTCGGTCATGCGTACGATATCATGAAAGTGGATGCCACAACTCTCAAATCTGAACCTTGGGAAGAGACGTGCTCTTTGTTGGTAGTCCCTGGCGGCCGAGATAGCCCCTACTGCCAAGATTTGGATGGACAAGGCACTACCAAAATCAAGGATTATGTGCATGGTGGTGGACATTATGTTGGATTTTGTGCAGGTGCTTATTTTGCCTCCAAAAATATTGAATTTGAAAAGGGTAAGGAATTGGAGGTGGTGGGTCAGCGCGAGTTGGGTTTCTACCCTGGCATCAGTCGTGGCACCATGTTTCCTGGCTTTGTCTACAACAGTGAAAAGGGAGCAAGGGCCGTGTCCATTCTGCACCAAAAGCAGAGCTTCAAGGCTTATTACAATGGTGGTGGCTATTTTGTACGTCCTCAGGAACACGATCAAGTCAAGGTGGTCTGTACGTACCAAGACTCTGGACTATGTCAAGACGAGGACGAGGTGGCAGCAGGAGTTCAATGTCGAGTAGGCAGCGGATCGGCACTCTTGTTTGGATTTCATCCCGAATACGATGTTAGCATGGTGGATTTAAGTGACAATGACAACAAGGAGCAAATCACTCGGGAGCTAGAGGCATCTTTACCTACCTGCCGTGAATTCCTTGGCCAATTACTATCAGATATTGGACTCAAAGTAAAAAAAGTAGAGCAAAGCGTGCCTGATTTGACGCCTATTTATCTGGCCACTGCTTCAGGAGCGTTGCTTAAGAGTGTAACCGAGAAACTGCTGGATCAAGCAGACAAAAGCTCTGTGTTCAACGATACCAACGACAGCTTTTACATTTCGCAGATTCCTGACGAGAAAAAAGAGAGCCAGCTCACCGAGACTTTACAACAGTTGTCGCTTGAACGCGAATCTGAGGATAAATCGCCTGTTCTCGAGATCTTATATCCGGCATTGGTGTTGGACGAAGAGAAGGGCAAGGTTCCCCAAGTTCCCGAAAAGTCCTTGACCCCGCTGTTTGATTTGAGAGCCTATTTCGAAGCGCTGAGCGAACGTAGAAAACAGGAATGGGGAGGTGGGTCATGGTATCGGTTTGGCAACGCTGTGCTCTACAGCGAGGTTATTACCAGTACACAGACCGTATTGGACAAGTAAGTGAGGCACTTTTTTTGCGAGTATTTGCCAAGATGATAAACATGTCATGGTAGAAACTATAATTTTGCTCAATGTTTGCCTACTGGTCTTGTTTGTCTGGCAACTAACCAAATAGCAGGAAGAGGTAATGAAAAACGTGGTTTGCGTTGAGCATTTGGAACAATAAGAAAGATCTGATAAGAACTGTATCTATTTCACAGGCAGAGGACGCAATTCTTGGGTCTCACAAGCTGGTGCATTACAGTTTAGCTTTGTTGTCCGACATGGATTACATTTAACGAAATCGCCTGTTGTATTTGTTCAGTATCTGATTGCACTGTCTATTGTCGAAAGCATTCGCACTCGCAAAGGATACGAAGATGTGCCACTACGCTTGAAATGGCCCAACGACATCTACGCTGATTTGGAGGATGAAGGGCTTAAAAAGGTGGGCGGTCTGTTAGTCAACTCTAGCTTTGTTCGGGATGAGTTTCTGCTGGTCATTGGTTGCGGTATCAACTTGGATAATGCTCACCCGACTGTCTCCATTAATGATGTGATTCAGAAGCACAACCCAGCACTCAAAAGACTAGACCGCGAAGAAATGCTGGCTCATGTTTTGGTGACATTTGAAAAGTATTACATGGAATTTTGTGAAAAGGGAATAGGTGCCTGGTTCCTGGACAAGTATTACCAGCGTTGGCTCCACAGGTAAGCATGCTGTCTGATTCGCTGTATCAATGTCTAATTTTCGCGTAGCAACAAATTGGTAACCTTGACAACCCACAATGATGAAAAGGCTAAAATTGTCGGCATTACCAGCGATTATGGCATGCTAGAAGCAGTCAGTGTCAACAATCCCAAAGTCAAATTTACGCTTCAACCTGACGGCAACAGTTTTGATATGCTCAAGGGGTTGATTATCAAGAAGCAATAACTTGAATGTGTTAACCATGCGGGTTATCAAATCAACAGACTTCTTTCTTTTCCCCCCAAATGCCATCAACACACCACATGACTTGTATAAAGAATAAATACAGCAGCCCTGTAACCCCTTAAACTTTTTCTTTTTTTCTTTCTTTTTTTCTATATTTTTCTAATAAACACATATCATGTCAGAAACCATTATGCCACCTCACCCTGGTCTCGAGGGATTGACCAATATTGACGAGCTCAAACACCTTTGCCCTGCCTTTTCAAAGGGCTGTCCTTACGCTGCCCTTGAAGAAGTGGATTCCATCGCAGTTAGCCATGGCGAACTCTCTCGCTGGTAAGGGAGCTTGCTGCTTGATTTTGTTACTACTTTGTTTACTCACACTGTTTGTATATAGCCCTGCATTCAAAGATGGATGTCCCTTTTCGACAAAATCCGAGCAAGAAATTGTTGACTTGATGAAGCAAATCCCCAAAGATCATCCCACTCTGAATATGCCAGGTAACCATTAAACTCAACTAGGCAAATGATCGTTTAGTAACATGATTAATTAGAACTTCCCTCGTGTGAAGAAGGCATCATCCTCGTCAATCAGCTAAACAAGTTCCTTGACAAGTCTCAACTCGAAACCCTGTTCGACATGAAGCCCAAAGATGCCGTCGAAGAACTCAAGGTCGAAGAGCCTGCCGAACCTGAGTATTTAGAGGATCCTCAGCTAGCATCTGCCATGAGAGAAGGCACCAAGGTTGTCCACAGAGCTGCTGAAACCAGCGTCTTTACAAAGTAACCATTGAGCACATTTCAAATACGTCTGTCCCATGCTAACCAAGTTTTTCTGATCCGTAGACGTTTCCTCAAGGGTGACATTAATGCAGATGAATACGGTCGTTATATCAACTCTCTCTACTTTGTCTACAAGTAAGTAAAGCTGTATGGATGATCCCTTATGTGATGCTAACAAATAGACCTTGGATAGATACATGGAAGAGCTTTTGGAACAGTACAAGGATCACATGGTTGTCAGTATCATTCATTTCCCCCACGAACTGAACAGAAGAGAATCACTGGAAAAGGATCTCGAATTCTTTTACGGCCAAGAGCGTGTCGCTGAATTGACCAATCCGGATACCATGACGCCTGCTGTCAAAAAGTACGTGCAAGCTTTGAAAGATGCCTGTGAAAAGAGCCCTGCTCTCTTGATCGCTCACAGTTACTCGCGCTACCTTGGTGATTTGAGTGGTGGTCAAATTTTGTCCAAGCGTCTCAAAAAGCATGTCCTCCACCTCGATGAAAACGATAGCTCCTGGGATACTACCGAAGGATTGAACTTTTACCACTTTAACAATTTGGGTAATCAGACTGATTTCAAAAACTTTTACCGTGAGCGTTTGAACGCTGCCAAGGTGGATCAACAAACTAGAGATCTGATTGTCTCTGAGGCTGTGTTCTCTTTTGAATTAAATATCCAATTGTTTGACGAAATTCAAGAATTATCTGAAGCCGGTAAATTGGCTCCTTCCATTATTCAACAGCAACAAGAAGAGGAAGAAGAGGTCATTGTCGCCTTAAAGGAAGAAGTGATTGAAATTCAAGTCAACCAAGGCGACGTTCCTGTCAAGAAATCACGCAAGCCATCTTCTGCTTCCACCTGGATTGCTGCTGCCACTGTGGGTATCGCTGCCATCGCCATTGGAGCTACTGTCTATCAACGTTACTATAGCCACAAGAAATAGATGCCTGGACATGGTTCTTACCACTTATTTATTTATTTATTTATTGTTGCATACGAAATAAAAGCATGCAAACCACCTTCTCACTCCCCACTTTAAAAAAAAAAATCCATCATTGTATTCAAACTCGAAGGCCAAAATACCAATACAATGCTACCAGTGTCAAGGTGACAGTAGCGGGTATAAGGTCAAGCTGCACGATGAAATATATCCACACTGTAGCGAGACCAGGAGCACGCATCATCTGTCCTAGCGAAGGTGAATGGCGAAGAGTGTACATGAGAAATGAACCAACGATGGCAGAACCAAATGCCATCAGCACTTGAGTGAGCCGAGTTGATTTGTAGCGATTGGTGAGATAGATAAAGGGAGCTAAGGCTAAGAGAAATAGCACAGTTAATCAAGCAGCTCTAGAGACAGTAGTAGAGCATGTTGTAGCTTACCTGGCGCTGATTTAGCACATTTAGTCACTATGCCGGCATAGTCCCAAGGCTCGCTGTACTGCACCTTGACAGTAACGTCAAATGTAGCCATCAAGAATCCAAACGGGATGCTCAGAAAGATGGCTTGCCATATATACTCTGCTGTGGTTGCTTGCTTTTTCACCATCAGTTCGGATTCTCTTTGCTTTACTTTCTTCATCAGCCCAGTTTGATCAATGAGTCGAAGTTTCTCGTCGTCTGGAATGCCGTCAGAAGGCTGTGTAGGGATTCTGCTGATGAGCGGCTCTTTGTTAGCCTTGCCCTTGAACTGAGAAGGCTTGATACCGCCTTGTTGTTTCTTGCTCATACTATTTCAAAAAGTGCTAAGAGTAGAAGAAGAAAAAATGAGGTCGACATACACGCGGTCATTTTATACCACACCATGAATGCTGTCTTTCAAATGCACACCTTCTTATATATATATTCCTCCCCCTGGCCGTCAATCGCACTAATGTATCTCTCTCTCTCTCTCTCTCTCTCTCTCTCTCTCTCTCTCTCTCTCTCTCTCTCTCGCTTTCTTTTGTTTTTATCTAGACTAGTGATGCTAAGGAGACAAGGCCAACATGTTGTTTATCCAGCATTAAGTAGATTAGCGAGTAATACACATCAACAATGCATGAATCCCAGACATCTTCTTGCTACATTTTACGTCAATTATGCTACCACGTCAAATGCAGCACAATCCAAAGATCTGTCCAGATTGCAGCAAGCGATAGGTCAAGGCAACATCCAGCAAGCTTCCTTGGCGTACAAGTCAATGATGACGAATATCAAGGTGGGCGAGAAACCAATTAATCGGGAGGTCATTCGCAAGCTGTTGATGCTTGCTCGCCATGGAAAGCGCAGAGAAGACATTGACTTTATCAATAGAGTCATCCTAGACATGAAGCAGAAGCTGCGGCTGACACCCACTCCTTTTGAATACCACGCTTTGATGTACGCCTATGGGCTACAGCAGTTTCCAGAGAAGGCATATGCCCTGCTGCAGCGAATGAAGCGAGACGACAATATCAAGCCAACACTCCACTCGTATAACACGCTCTTGGGATGCTACAAACGAGTCAATAACGTTGAAAGAGCAGAGGAAATGCTAGCAGAAATGAAGCAGCATCATATCAAACCAGACACTGTAACATACAACACAATGCTCCATCTTTTGCTGCGAACGAACCAGTTCGACCGAGTGTTTGACATGTACAGCACCATGAAGGCGGACAAGGTGTCATCTGATATATACACATACTCGACACTGCTGGACGCAGCTGTGAAATCCAAGAATCAGCACTTTGGTAGAGAGATATACAGCCAAATCACGCAAAAATGCAAGCCCAAAGACGTTGATTTGAACATGATCAACAACATGATTCGATTCGTGGCAGATAGTAGTCTTAACGAGGCATTGGATCTCTACTATGATCTACCAGATCGATACCCGCATATTAGACCAGACAAAGTGACATTTAATATACTGCTAGATGTGTGTTTCAAGAACCAGAATCCAGCAAAAGCATATCAAATATTTGGAGACATGACTGCAGCCAAACTAAAGCCAGATGTAGTGACATATGGCACACTGATTGACGCTGAAGCCAAAATGGGCCATTTGAAGGAATCTATCCAGTTGTTCCAAAGCATGTGTCATGTATCCATCGAACCAAACGACAGAATATTCAACAGCCTGGCCAATATTGCCTCATCAAAGTCTGCCAGACCGTCTGATCTGAACGAGCTGCTGGATCTAGTCGAAAAGTACCAGTATAAATTCAAGCTCGACACAAAGGCGTACAATGCATTGATGTATGGACTAGCTCAAAACGGACGATCAAGCCAGGCACAGCATTTATACGACACTGTGTTTCGACACGCAACGTGCAAACCGGATATTGCGACCTTTACGCACCTCATATTGGCCTATATCAACGACAATCAGCTGGACGATGCTCTGGAAATATACTATTCTTTGAGAGAGCACCACAAAAAATGCAAACAAGATGCCACAAAGCACAAGGTCAAAATACCAATTCAACTTGACACCACATTCTATTCTACCATCATTGCAGCGCTATCCAAGGACGACCTCAATCATACGATCAGCGTCAGTGACGATCCAGATGAATCATCGCCGAGACTGGTTGCTGCCATGAGCATCTTTAACGACATGAGGCCACTTCAGATCCAGCCCACCATGCACACGTACACAGCCATGCTGCACGCCTGTGGACAGTACCGAGATCAGTATGTGCTCGATCAAGTGCACAAGCTCATCAAAGTGGATCTCTACCTGGACCCTGACATCGCCATCTACAATGCCATGATGGACGCTTACAACAGAACAGGCAACGGCGAAAAAGTACTCGACATTTGGCAGACCCTTTCCATGGCCGCATCAGAATACGCTCAAGTCACTCCAGACCAAACAACTGTGTCAATTGTCTTTGATAGCTGCGGACACAATGGATACATACAACAAGCACAGTCCATTTGGTCTTTTTTGAAACGCACCCAATTCAATCTGAATACCAACAACTACAACTCGTACATAGAATGTCTCTGCAGATCAAGAGGGAGACAGGGCTGGGACGCAGCCAAGGCTATTGTCGAGCAAGACATGTCGATCCCAGGCAAGCCTCAGTATGGAAAACCTGTCTTGGACGAAAAAACTGTAAATACACTCATGAGCTTTGCCAGAAAAAAGGGGTTTGATGATTCAGAGATGGATAGACTGAATCAATGGCGAGCAGGGATGCTGACTGATGAAGCAAAGCTATAGACAATTGTACCATATTTTAATAAACTGGATAGCTCACAAGCACAGTGGGAAGCTAAGCTATTATCATGAAACTTTATCCCCACCGTTGCGCCTGGACTTTTACTAACCCATCAAACATTTGCATGTGCTACACATCGCCTTTTAAAGCGCCAATGCAGTGAATTGCTTCGTGCAACATCTGCCATCTTTTACTGCCTAATGACCTAGTCATTTTTTTAATGCAGGGCGCTTTAGAAACGGTTCAAGAAGAAGAAGGGCCACTTACCAAGACGCTGCTGTAGCTGGTGGATTAACTCGCAGATTTCCTTCCAATTCAAGCTCATTGTAGCAGCCTATTTAGTCTGTACAACCATGCGTATTTGAAAATGTCAATATCAAATGTATACAACAAACAAAAAAGTGATGAGACATTTCACTTTTATAGTGCAACTTGCAACGGGCCCTTTCAAAGGTGGACAAGGTCAAAAATAGATTATCAAATGAAGGCTGTAAATGTATGAAATATCAAGGTGTAACAGTTGAATACAAAAAAAGATGAACAGCGATTTAAACCTTCTTTTTCCTCTTTCCTCTTCTCTCTCTCTCTCTTTCCTTTTCTCTTTTTTCATCAGCAACATGAACTATTTACCGTCTACATTAGAGCCCAGAGGCGATCTTTATTACCAGGAGAACAATGAGCTGTATAGCAGCAATACCAACTCTGCCACAGAGGAAGACGAAGAAGGATCCTTAAAGAGTAGGTGTGTCCCTCTATGCCCTTAATCCATGTCTCATGCTTATATAAAACCAGATTTCATGTCGACACGAAGACTGCCTTCGTTGAATTCACTCTCCAATAACGCACAGCTACAGCAGCAACAGCAACAAGACGATTACATTCGTATCAAACTCTCGGGAATGTCCGTATGTGTTTCACCAAACTCCCCTCGTGGCCAAGCTACTTTAGAACGTGGTGCTGCTGCAAATGAATATTTCCCTTCTTCTTCTTCTTCATCTCATGCTACCACAAAGCCATTTGATCCCATTCGATCGAGTACTTCACTGCGAAGAATCATTCACGACAACCATGGGCGTCGACATTCTATAGCCAACGTGGATCTCAATCGACCTCATCCAGGTAATAAAACTAGCTGTCTACTCATCTGACGCAACTAACAGCATGAGTCATGTATAGCATACCATCCACCGCCACCGCCACAACAACAACCATCACAATCTCAACAGCAATACCATCATCATGCATCATTCCCTGGACATTATTCAGCCCCATCAAGCCCACCGCTTGAACCTACATCAAGACCTACACCATACCCTAACGACACACTGCCACCACATCCATCCATGCGACGAAATTCATCTGCGCTCATCTACCGCGAAAAAGGCATCACAGAAACGAGACGCATGTCACTGGCAAGTAGTTTAATTTAGCCCCCCCCCCTTTTTTTTTCAAACTGTCTAATGAGTATATCTTATAGAATCAATACTCTCGGAACAGCCATATGGGGAAAGCCGTTGCCGTCGACGAGGAGCATGTGAAAGATGACATGGATGGCCTTTACTCGAGAAGTCCAGAGCTTCGTTTCAGCCATAAATTAGCAGAGAGAAAGAGAAGAAAAGAGATGAAGGATTTGTTTGAGGAGCTGAAAAACGTATTACCGGTGGACAAAACGCTCAAAACAAGTAAATGGGCAATATTAACAAAAGGTGAGTCAGTTTATCCATGGATGGAGACATACAATGCTGATTCATTGCATTAGCGGTGGAATATGTATCTTTATTACGGGACAGAGACCAAAGTATGGAGCAAGAGCTTATTTCGCTCAAGCAGCAATTGGAGAGTTTAAAGAAATAAAAGGCGCTACACAATGGTAGTAGCAGCAAAATATTTTGGCATGGATTCCCAAACAGTTTCAGGCTTGACCCAATAAACAAATTGCGAGGCAATTCTCTGCTTATCTGAAGGGACCAGAGCAAAATGACGATCCAAACCCTTTTCCTGGCGCATGAAAAATGCGTCTGTCTTTCTCAATCGAGTGGCAGGACAAAAATCGTTCTTTCCGTCACCAGTATAGGCAATTTTCTTGAGCGAGTCAGCGCCTCCGTAACGCTCAATGATTTGATCCAGCTCTTTTCCTTTGCAGATATTAAGAGAGCATGGATTTTGGCAGTTGTGTTGTGGTGCAGAAGCTGAAATGTAACGCTGAACTCTCAGTCTCCCCTGCTCGTCCTTGTAGCTTGGATTGGTAATGATTTCTGTCACACAATCCCTCACACCATATGCCTAAAACGAACCATTGATATTCGCACGCTTTGAGAGATACAAAGATACACTTACATTGAGGATGGTGTCTATATAAAAAGTATTGGCATCTGACAGCAAAATGACAGGCACACTTCTTGACTTTAAATCTAGCAAAACATTGCGCATTTCTTTTGTCTACAACAGCACTATTTATTAGCCTTTGTTTTGGATCCTATGTAATGTATGCCACTTACGAACGGTATCTCCTTTAATGCATTAGCCATGTCATCAACCGTAAAACCAATCTCTTGCAATCTACACAGAGCATGATCCCTGCATGCAAACAAACTGGTGAGCATGACGCATTCCCCCCCCCCCAATTGCATTTACCCTACTTACATCAAGTCTGTCCATTGGTAGTCATGTCTCTTGTCACACACCTCTTGCCATATCTCGGGTGAAAGGCTGTAAATGGTCCAATAATCACTGTCTTGTTCAATAAGCGACCTACTCATGGATGCTATCAACACATTGCCACGCTTGATTAGATCTCCAAGGTCCACATTACCAATCGAAATCGAATATAGCTATACTATCTGTGTGTCCGCAAGTCATTTTAAGAGCGTCTGAAAAGAGGGAGAAGAAAGAGAAAGAGAATGATCTAAAATCAAAGCTGATTTTATACTATGCCAGCAGGCATGCGAATGTGTCATCTTGCAGGTTTGAAAGTCAGTATTTATCACTCTACTTTCTTTTATCATAACTTTTTTTAATCCTTCTTTGGTATACATTGTCCAACCAAAAGGCATTTCGATTTATCGTGCAAAATTCGCTCGGTAGAATGTCTGTACGTCGTAGCCCAAGAAATAGCCACGTTGTCGCTGCTGTTGCAAAACAGGAAGCATCCACGATCACAACACAAGCCAAGCGTTCCATCAAACAAGATCCAGACGGCAAACCACTCACAGCCATCAAGAAGAAAAAGATTGAAGTGATCAAAAAGGAGGAATCCCAAGAACCCGATGCGTCTCTCTTGCACGCATCAAGCTCCAAGAAGCCCCCCGCCAACTGGAACATTGTGTACGATCTATTAGAGGCATTGCGAGAGAAAGAAAAAGCGCCTGTTGATACCATGGGATGCGAAAGACTGGCTGATTCAGCTGCCACGCCAATCGTCCAAAGATTCCAAACATTAGTGGCGCTCATGTTGTCATCGCAGACAAAGGATACCGTGACAAGTGTAGCTGTGCGAAAACTGCAACAGGAGCTGCCAGGAGGACTCTGCCTGCAAGATATCTTGGAGATTGATGAAGCTGCATTAGACAAGATGATTGCAACAATTGGATTCCATACAAAAAAGGCATCTTATTTGAAACGCACTGCGGAAATTTTGAGAGACCAATATAATGGAGATATTCCAGACACCATTGAAGGGCTGACGTCTTTGCCCGGTGTGGGGCCAAAGATGGGTTATTTGACATTGCAGGTAGCTTGGAACAAGAATTTGGGCATCGGCGTAGATGTTCATGTTCATAGAATTTGCAATCGGTTGGGTTGGGTCAAGACAAAGACGCCCGAGGAAACCAGAGAAGACCTCCAATCCTGGCTGCCAAAGGACAAGTGGAGAAAGATCAATCCAATCATGGTGGGGTATGGACAGATTGTGTGTTTACCGAGAGGCCCTAGGTGTGATGTGTGCCCTGTGAGTCAGTATTGTCCATCTTCCGAACTAAAGAAGATTGTCAAAAAGGTCAAGAAGGTTGAATCGGTCTATTTCAAAAAGGAAGAGGATCATTAGCTTCATGTTGATATGATAGTGATGTTGCTATGAAAGATGGGCAATATGGCATATGTGAGATTAAACCATCAGCAGTTTATGTACAACTGCAGATGTTAATAAAGCGTACCAAGAAGAATAGATTGCCCTGATTTCCACTGACTTCGAAATCGCTGACATGTAACAATGCGTTACATGATAGCGTCTGATAAAGTGTACATATATACATAATGTACGGTGATTCGAAGTGGCTCTGATTCATCATTTGGAATTTCTGAAGCAGGCAATTTAAAAGGTTTTTTCAAGAAACTGTAGTTAGTTCATTACCTCTTGGTTTTTCTACTTGATTTACCTCGGTAGTCTAAGGCTTATGTATACAAATTGTACATTGAAATCTATGACGAGACATACCTTGTTCAATATTGTGTTAGATTAACACAATTATGTTAATAATCTGTGATATTTGCGACAGCACAAATGCTGATATGATGTGTTCCTGAAAACGCTTTATAGTGATAGTTGTGATATTTGTGCTAGTTGCGGTAGTTGCGATACTTGCGGTAGTGTTGAGCTGCTAGTACTTTCATATGGGGCATCGAATGATTTGTATATCGTGCTTCATGGCACAAGTAAACGCTCTTGGTTTTACCAAGTTAAAACATGAATGTTACTATCATATCTATTGTTGCGAATTAGACGGGAATTCGATGGAATGAGTCAATACTTACTATCAGTTTCTTTTGTAATCACATTTATATACAAACAGACATATGGCATTTTTCAGTTTTTGCCTCTCTGTACAAAACACACTGCAATGACAACCGCTCGAGATGACTTATTGGAGCTTTTATCTTTGAAAAAGCAAGAATTTAAAGATAAATTGGCTCAAGACACACACACACCCTCAAATCATAATCATAAACGAGTTGTAAAAGATGTTCCTGAACAGCACGATAAGAGTAAGCACTGCGCTTCTTGTAACTAGCAATTTGCAAAATTACTCAAATTTCAACTTAGAGCCTGAAAAAGAAGATGCGCAGGAAGCTTTGAATGCACCCAAGGAAGAAGAACTTAATAAGAAAGATGATACAGAGCCAGCAGATGCTGAACCAAGCAGTAAGAAAGCGTCTGCCAAAGAGCAGCAAAAAAAGCCGGAGAAAGAGAACAAAGAATCCACACAGGCGACATCAGATCAGGATAATCTAGCCCAGAATCAAGTATCGTCAGATAAGGAACACAACGAAAAGCCAAAGAGCAGTGAAGCGTCCTTTCACAACAAGCCAGAGGGTAAGAATATTCATCAGCAGAGCCATGAAAAAGAAGACAGGCCAGAACGTCCCTCGTCCGACAAAGATCAAGCTAAAGACCAAGATGCAAATAAGCCTGATCAGCAGCGCAAAGAGGAAGTTCATCAGCAAAAGGAACATGAGCAATCTCAAGCTGAACATGATCAAAAAGAAGAGGAACAAAGCGAGCATCAACAGCATCAGCAAAAGCTACACAAGGAAAAACAGGAACAACATCGCGATGAACAAGATTCCAAGGAACACAGACATGATGATTCAGAGTTGAAGGAAGAAGCACATGATGATAAGAAGCAGGAGGAGCAAAAGAACCAGAAAGAACCACATCAGAAGCAAGATGGGCTTTCTAAAGAGGCTGATTCAGACGCCCACTTGACATCACAAGAGATACCAGCTGTCAAACAGCAACAACAAGATGCCAATAATCCACCTTCTCAGCATGATTCAGTCCAACAACAACAGCAACAACAACAACAGTCTAACCAGGTACCTTCAGAAGCAGATCAGGCAGACACACCTCTGGCTGCAGAAGATGAAGATTTCGCCCTGACAGAACAACAGGATATTAATCAAGAAAAAACAGTAGTTGCGGAATCGTTCTTTGAAGGCTACGGTATCGCAGCAGGACATGGAGAAGATGAATTTGGAGGTTTAGGATTGATTGGCGTATTTGAAGAGAGCAATGGAAGCTCCATTGGGACTTCATTAGATACTTCGTATAGACTAAATATGTTGGCTATCTTCTCTCTTTTCCTCATGTACTACATTTTATCAAAACAGAAATAAAGCCCCTTTTTTTTATTATTTTTAATCTTTTGTATGAGGTGGCTCAACGGTAGTTGCTACATCGTCTTTTAAATGAGGTACATGTCTTTCCTCAGTCATTGCTGGTGGAGGGTAATCCACTTCATTCGGCACTTGTCTAAATCCTGCGGA
Organism: Mucor circinelloides; assembly: GCA_037974945.1. Taxonomy (NCBI): domain Eukaryota; kingdom Fungi; phylum Mucoromycota; class Mucoromycetes; order Mucorales; family Mucoraceae; genus Mucor; species Mucor circinelloides. The sequence continues at coordinate 3,408,461 of JBBNAA010000002.1, read as the reverse complement.
ACCCACTGAATACGGCTCTACTGTAGTCGACGGTAAAGAATCTGATGCTGCCACACTGTTATTCCCAGAATAAAATGCTTGGTGCGGATAAGGCGTAGTTGCCACAATATCGTCGTAGTATCCTCCCCCGTCTTGGTAGTATTTGGATTCTCTGCCATCGCCTTCCCTTTCTCCAAAATGGTTTAATGGTGCAACCAAATGTCTTGGTGCTGGTGATAATGATGTCATGTCAGTTGCACCAGTATGTTCCATGGCAGTTGAAGCCTGACGCTGATGGCCTCTGTAATAAGAATCATCATCATCATCGATAAGATCGTTCTTTTGCTTTTCTCTTTTCCTCTTTTGTGATCGACGCATCAGGAAGAAGCCCAAGCCTAATTTATATTAGATAAGCATTGGTATCGAATCAAGTCAAATTACCTATCAGTGCAATGAAAGCCACGCCACCCACTACTCCACCAACAATAGCACCTGTATTAACTCCTCCTCCTCCCCCTTCTCCATTGTGTCCAGCCTGTGCTCCTCCTGATTGATTGCTGCTATTATTGTTGCCATTGGTATTGTCATTTGTTGGATAGGCCGTTGAATCACTACCAGTGACAGGTGAATAGCTGGCTACATATGAGTAAGATGTGGCTGTTTGGGTATAAACTACGGTACCAGCCGCAGTGATGGTAATGTGAACGACGCTTGTTGCTTGAGCTTGTCTTTTAATGTGCTGTGTTGGTATGGCATTGGATACCGTCTTTGTCGGCGCAATAGCAAGGTTCTGTAAAGGGATGCATCAGCCCATCATAAAACAAGGCATCAAGAGAATATCATTGCTCTTACCATGGGCGAAGATGGTATTACTATGGAAGACATTGAAACTGCAAGTGATGATAAAGAGAAAGAAGGAAAGGTTGCAGAAAAACTTTTTTCCCCTCTCTCTCTTTTAAACCTGTTTGTTGCCTATAATGTATCTCCCCAATGATTTCCTTCATTTTGAAATTTCGGATCTGTGATCAAGGCGTAAAATGAATCGGAGCCACTCCGATGTTGCTTGGAGAATGGGCAAACCGAGGCATCTGTTTGCTTTCATGGCCTTCTCGGGGTAGATCTCTTGCTACCACCGCGCAGCTAGCTATGGATGGATAACGCTGTATCCGCTATACAATAATTCCAAGCCTTGTCTATAGAAAGCAAAAACTTGGATAACTGCTGCTAAAAATAGTGGTTTGGGAGGGTCATCTGTGCTACAGCATGTCCACACGGCAAGTGAAACAAAGCAAATTCACTTGGCAACTTAATAAAGTGTTGGTATATTGATACACTGTAAGGCAAAGGTCAGTCATACACCCAACTCTAAAAACAACAAATCATATACTTTTGACTTTTTGCTCAGAAACCCGGTGTGGTATGCTATTTTTGAAGATTCATATAAATTTATCACATTTCTGTTTCTTTAGGAATTCATTTGATTGGCTTGAAGAGCATTATGAAGAAGAAAATGGGCTTCCAGGCTTTTTTTTTAAATGGTGCATACACCTTTGGGATGAGTGAAGTTGCTGAAGAAGACTGCACAGATACAATTGAGCTAGCATTACAATGTAATAATGAAGGCTACAGCAGTTGGGCCATGAATATGAGGGCAGTGTAAAGTTTGTTATTTATTATATATTATATGAATTTGTTTCTAATAATACCTCATACAGCTTTTCTAGCCCTTACATTTATCAACGACAAGGGAATACTGGAAAGAAATTGCTTGCGACGAACTTCAGGAGTTGAAACATAAAATATTGCACGCAGTATTATCATTGCAAGCAACTTATTCACAAATACGATTGCCAAAGCACCAAAAGCATCTTGTAACATTGCATTGGTTTCATGTATTCGCAACATGTATTGCTATTCTCTTTGTTATTCTTCTTTTTAAAGATCTCATGTATCTTAACGATGTCGAAGAAAGTGTTAAAACTAGCATTAAAAGCATTGCCAGGACCACTGATATTATTGACCAAAAAGCCTGCTATCTCAAAACTCAAGTTTGCAATCGCTCGTCATTTTATCACTACACTTTTACATAGGAATGAGGCTTTAACTTTATTATTCATATTACATAGACTTGCAATGAACCAAACTATAGACATACCTGCATTTGAAAATATGATCCAAAAGGTAAGAACGAAATTCGTATCAAAGTGTATCTTTATTAGCATTTCATTAACTATGGCTATGTAAAAGGCAAGGTCAAGGATGCCAGCTTGAGCACTTGCCAAAGAACAAGGGGCAGAAAAAAATTAAGTCATGGTCTTGACAAACCATGTTTAGAGTAGCAGAGGCTATTCAAGGCTCTTCGTCTATGATGCATCGCCAGTGATACTTCCAGAATATACTGTAAGCAGCACCGAGAGCAACCAGAATATCCTCATCAATCACCAGAAAAGAAAAAACTTGTAATGGTCAACCAAATGGAGGCATTAGAGACGAGTGGCTCCTGTAATGACTACAAAGAGACTACATCCTGCCAGAAAAAAAAGATGCTTCATGATGGGTATCTATACGATCCAAATGAGCAAAATAGCGAAAATGACTAGCTTGTTAAACTGCATGGTCTCATCATGGAGAGTGAATTCAGAAGCACAGGCATTAGATTACGATGGTAAGTGTATTCCTGGCTTGCTTCACAGTGTACAATTTTGACTAACAAGAACTCATTTTTGGTTCTAGGGGAGATACCAAGCCAAAGAATGTAAAGACAACGGTTTCAATTGCAAGTTTGATTTGAGAATAACAACAAACGCTGCCAAACACATTAACCCTAGTGCTGCAGATTACGCTAAAAAGTCTGATATTTCCAAATACTATATAGATGAACCGAAGCTGGTATTGTCTGGCTACATTCGTTTAAGGAAATACACATCAAGTAACGATGTTGTGTTTTTGAGTGCTACGTTTGTGTAATTGATTTCCGTCAGCATTTTTTCCATCGGACCGAAAACCCTTCCTCCGCCTTTATAACAGACATTTTCATATCTCTATGTTCTTTATCATACTAAAGCCTTTACATCATAGTCGACAATAACTCACAGTAACGCCAATTTGACTGCCCAGAAAGACAATCGGTTGCTAACTATTTCTCAGCTGGCGCCATTTATTTTAGGTAATTACCATTCATTTTTTTTTTAGAAATCGCTAAAATAGAACCATGATACAACTTTATTGAAAGCATTTAATAAAGCTAATTAGGAGGACTATTTCTAATTATTAATAGCTATATATTCATTTATAAAAATAGCCTTGTTGGTGGTATCAGAGATCGAGTTAAAAGTGACTAGTTGTTTCCTATCACAAAAGATCATACTGCTGTATGCTACTTTCGCATACTTTGATACTATAAGCAGCTTGAGAGATGTATCTTGTTGTTGGCAAGCTGCTTCCACTGTGAACATGATATCTTCATGAATTTCTAAATTGGTTTATTAGGTCTTTCTTCTTCTTTTTTTTTTCTACAAGGAAATGGGCATAACTCATCTGAATAAAAATCTTATTCAATGAGATAGAGTTTGATCATGATACAGAAATTTGCCTGCAATTATATAACTAGCTTCAATAGGACATAATGTACATTGAAAACACTCGCTAGTAAATGGGATCAGACGCATTGAATTTCCAATTCATGTAGTTTTAATAAGCTAAATCTCTCTGGGTAAGTTTGCGACGTGTCGAAATATTTTAGTAGTGATAAATCAGTTCCTTTCATCCTTCTATGATTTGTGTGCTACGGCAATTTTCAGGGGCTTGATCTCGGTCGACAACATAATATATCTCAACAGCCCAACAATAGATAGATTGTAAACCTCAGCAACAATGATACGCACATGGCATTGTTTCACAGACATTCGCTTTAAATGGCGCATTTCAATCTAAAGAGTTAGCGATTTTTGAGCCCTGTTTTAGCGCTTTTATGCTGAAGTTTCTGGTTTTCAAAGATTCCGAATATGTAGGAAATAGTTGCAATGTCAATACATAAAGTATGATGTATGTGTAGTAAGCCATCAGCGAGAAATCCAATTGAAACACTCCATATTCGGATCTGAAATTTGTACGATAGTAGCAGATCGAAGCACCAGGGACTCTGTGAATTAAAATGGGCATGTCGTTTGGGTACGAATTGTTAAACAGAAACAAATGTACACGGTTGGTCATACGTAGAAGGGGGGTATAGGTTTCAACATGCTTGATAAATAGATGTTCTCACAGTGCTTGAAATCAGATCTATACAACGTGGATGCAGAAATTTGGTTTGTGGATGTCTACAGAGGATAATCATGTTAGTAAACATGTTGTATAATGCTTGCATCAGTCTCGAAATGATTGGTATTAACTGTGCTTCAATTTGAATGAGTTGTAACAGTGATACAAGCAAAACAAAGAGGGGCGTACAAGAGATCAATGGAGATCACTGGTTTGATGAAGATAGCAGATTGAAGCTTATCAAAGGGTACTATTCGCACACGTGTCCTCACGATCAGTAATAGTGGCATCACATACACACACGCAAGTGGTAATAAATCTTTCTTTATATTATATAAAATGTATGGCGGTTACAACATCTCGCTTTCCTCAAACAGCTGTCTTTCCATTGTTTCATGACGCAGATTATAGGCCTCAGCGATTATCTAAATAAAGAAATTCATTGATAACTAGAAGAGTCGACCATGTACTGATGCTTACTGGTTGCATGTCCATAAATGGAAGACGAAGTAGCATGGTGCGAATTTCGGATTGTTCAAGATCTTCCAAGTTCTCTCTGGCATTTCTCAAAATAGCTATACAATAGTATGAGTATACTGATCTCTTTGTTCTTTGTTTATATTCTCACCAAGACAAACAAATGGGTGAAATTCTAACGGATCAGGCATCGAGAAATATGAATCTAGATGAGAGAATGAGTCATGTCATCCTGCAACACATTCCCTCAAGTAGCCTACCCCACAATCGAACAAGATTATCGAATTTCATCTCTTTTGAAAGTAGATATTGTAGCCAAGATGTTGTGAATTCATTTAAATCTACTTCCTCTTCTTCAAAGTAGTTTCGTCTGTGTAAGTTGCACAAAAAAGAGATGGTTAGGGATACAAAACATCACGCGGTTTTAGAGTAAATCAATTATTTATATGCAAAAATACTTACAGGTCTGGTAAAACATATCGAAAAAGCGTCATGAAATTAGCAACATGTTCTTTCACGGTATTATGGGTATCATATTCATCCACTATACAACAAAAGTTTAGCCATCACCCTACGTTTCCAGGCAACATCATTCATACCAATGGCTTGCATTAATCGCTCAAAGCAAAAATAGGCATCACATTCCTTCTCAAGAGCATGTATAAATGGTGCGCTCAATGTAACAAGAGCTGGGTGATATTCGACATCTCGATTTGTATTCAAAAATGCTGTTATAATATTTGCGAATCGCTCTGTATAGTGCTTCCCGGCTAATTCAGGTGTTCGTAGTTGATACCGAGAAACTTCACCTCGAACCTTTCTAGCTATTTCTGGGTCAGTTTTATCCATTTGATCATACTCTTCGCTTCTGGCTTTGGAGCTGGACAATTCTTTGGCTTTGGATGTATGTGTAAATAAGTGCTGTGCTCATTTAATGTCATACTTTTTCATAAAATATTTACATCGATCTGCTTGTTCCACGCCCAAAAGAAATTTCCAAACCTCCTGCGAAATCGAGTCAGTAAAAAAAAAAAAAAAAAAAAAAAAAAAAAAAAGGGTATTGCCCGGAGACAGTAAGAACTCACCCCACGCAATTCAGTTGGAATGCCATGTCGAGCTAGTATCCGCAGTCTATCGAGATCTACATAGACCTCAGATTGTAAAATTTCATTGAAATCGTTCAATATGGACAGAGCTTCGTCTTGTTGCATATTTTGGTATAATTGTTGTCTTTGTCGGGCAACGTTGGATTGAAGTTGAAGCATACAGGTGGAAGTTTTATCGTCAAGAAGAGAGGGAAAAGGAAAAGAAGGAAGAGAAAAAGAAGGGAAAATTTTGAAAAGGCTGTCCTGATTCAAAAAGAAGGAAAGAAGCAGCAGGTATCAAACATCAGCAGCAGCAGGACTTTTAAACGATTGAATCAATGGATAAAATTTCGGACGGGATGAACTAGGAAATTTAGGCTTTTTCAAGTGTTGTGCAACTCGGAATTACGTTGGCCTTAATGAATCCCTGTCAAGTGGTGGATATGTAATCTCGGTTGGAGGAAAAAATTAAGCCCCCTTTTTTAGCATCGACAGGGAAAACCATTTACTGCTGCCAAAGTTGTAAATATTTGTGATAAGATGCTCAAATGTTATCTTTCTATTGAACGATGAGAAACAAAGATGGGATGATAACCATCTCGATTAGCAATGATTGGTTATTTCAGATCTAGGCACTTTTATACATTCCAAATAAACGATCTAGTGTGCCCCTCCTCAGCAGCTATATAGCGCCTTTATTACTAATGTTTTCTTGGACTAGGATCAGTTGAGTCAATTAAAGAGTAGCTTGTATCAACGCAGAATTAGGATGAGGAAGGGGGTAGCTGGTTACATAAGCAGTACTTTGATATGGCGGAAAATGAACGATACCTAACGTATCACGATTGGATCAAGCAAACTACTACTAAATTGTAGTCGACTTATTCAATGTTGTATGTTCGAATTGCCATAGGTTCTCAGCGATTTATATATTTCTGATGTCAGAAGATGATTTGCTAGAGATATACATCGTTGTACATGACCGAAATCGATGTAGGAACGCAATGATTGTACAACTTATAAAAAATGTAGTCAGGATATTTTTTGTATCTATTACTAGCGCTGTGCTAAAAATATTGTGTTTCATTCAATTAAAGATATAAACAACAATGCATCAAACGCAAGAGATTAAAGACAGATGTTATTGCTGTCTACCTCTGAAAACCGGAGTCTTGGTAGGCATGCTGTATGGTGTGGTAATAATTACAATAACTTGTTTTTTTTTACTCTGAATAATTGAATAAGATATGTTTTGTAATAATAGTCCTCATCATTAATTTCAATGTACAATTTGTATATAGAAGCATTAGATTACCCAGGTAAATCTAGTAGAAAAACAAAGAGGCGGTAGACTTACAACCGTTTCTTGCACAGATATAGTTGATGAAAGAATCTACTTTTTCAAACTGCCTGGTTCAGATGTAGTATGTGATGCATCAGAAATATTTCGAATCACTGCATATTGTATAGGCCTTCTCGGGTGCTATCATGTAACACTTATATGTGCTTGTGTAAACACTACTCTGATTGAATTTTTAATAGAGCTCCCAAAACTTACTGCAAGTGTACATATATTTAAGATGTGCATTTCTCTCATACTCTCCTTATCTATTGTACGAACTTGTTGCTGCTGTTATTTATCAAGAAGAGGAATATCAAGGAAAAGCGCTGACTCGGGGGCCCATGACGACTAGAAAGCTCTGCAAGCTGAGCATATTCGCCATCGCAACGTTGACCCTAGTAACCATCTTCCTAGGAGTGCAGGTTATTTGATACATTTGTTTCAAAACTCAACATCAATTTTTAATTTTTATACTTTTAGGTGTACGATGCATATGTTGCATTGCAATTTAGGAAACTGATCCAGAGCAAAAACGCTATAATCAAAGAAAATCGATCGTTGAAGTTGCAAAAATAAAGTAGTGTTCTTCACGCGTTGAGCAAGCATATGAACATATGCATTATTCAGCACAACAAAAGAGGGCGTTATCATAATAATTGAAGAAAGAAGCGCAAACATACACCAAGCTTATTAATGAACATAAATAGCCATTTATACTAAAATCATGAGTAATTATTGAAGATAACTGTTAAGTCCATAGGACTTCACCAGTTATGATAACTCAGTTGTATTCGGATCATATATCAATTTTGAACAAGATGATGATTAGGAACGACATCTGTAAGTTTTTTTGAAACGCTATATTGGAATTACTCATTAATTTAGCGATGATTTTGATTTAGTATAAATATATTTGTTTGATTTTTTTAATAAGGTCTTGAGTTTTCGTATCAGGTTTAATAATTTGAAAGCCTTTATTGTACTTCACTTTAGACTGCAGTATATGTTTCTCTGCTGCTATATCCTTGGATGTAAGAAAAACTAACGGCGAATTTCATCCACCAAAGCTTTATAAACTAATAAATTAAGAAGTAATCTTGCAGCATACTGCATTATATAGAAAATGTTATTTCAAATATGGTAGCAAAGTCTCACACTCAAGGTCTTATGCTATTCTTAACAACCTTTGGGTAAATCATGAGAAGCATGATTTACATGATGATCGATGCCATTTATTGGTAGATAGTATTTGTATGGGATGATAGTTCATCATTATACTGTAAACCCCAGTACAATGAAAAGTAGTATATAAATGCATCCTCTAAATGCATTGTGAATAAAAGTGTAATTCTTTGGCAGATTTAATTATCTTTGACTTTTGACATAACACTGTTTACAGAATTTTACATGCTGCCTCGCATAATGTAGTGTTCAAATCACTTCAAGCAATGAAAACAATGCATGAAACAGCACTGAAACGTAGAAAAGCTATATATATTTATTACCTCTATATACAAAAAAAACCTAGAAAAATTTTGCCATAGTTCTCCTCTGCAACGATGGTAGGCGGAATTTGAAGTACTACCCAAAAATGCAATTAGGTAGTATTTCAATTAGACCACCCCTCAGGTGCTAGAGCGTGCCTTACTACACCCCTAACATGAGGAATTATGTTTATTAAGACCCTCAACTGTCGCTAAGTAAGTAGAATCAACAGTTAAGTTTGGACCAGCCTATCTAATCCTAGCCTCGGAATCTTGTTATTGTTGAGCTTCAGTGATAGGCACATTCACTCAACGTAAAAAAAAAGGTATGCTTCACAGAAACATAGAAAGAAAGAAAAATAGTGAGGGTATTAACATTACATGCCGATGAAAATTAAAAAAAATAAGGGCAAGAAGCCAAGAAAAAAAAGGGGGAGAAAAAGAAGCTAATAAAAATGTATAACTTGTGTCTACGACTATTGCTCTGGCTGTTGTCATCCACAGAAAAAATATCTTGATTGATCTCTTGCAGCATCCAGTAGTGTCCATGTTCATTCCCATTTGCCTGCCTATACATAATTCAAAGAATATAGTCAGTAATGCATTCCTCAGTCAACGCCATCATATCATAATAATATATACCTACCTAATTGAATGTTCACAGTTCCGTTTGCATCCAGTAGTATTCATCATTAATCATCCATCAGTAGTCGTCGTGACCTTATACTTGTTGCCTACACATCATATCTAAATAGTATAATAATAGTCAGCAATGTATTCAGCAATCTAGGTCGTCATCATTTATACTTACTTGATAAACAATTCACAACAGGTTCTGCATTTAATGTTCTGGAGCACCACCTTGTGCTTGATACCTATATTCTATCAAATTTAGATAGTCAGTATGGTATTATTAAGCAGCAGACACCATCAAAACTTACCTGATCGATTGAACCAATCATACGTAGCAGTAGTATATAAGACTTGAATATACCACCAGGCCAGAGAACAGCATTGCTAATGATTACTTGCTGACAGTACCAAACCAGAGAGAAGAATTGCTACTGATGATGACTTGCAGATATTACCAAACCAGAAGTGAAAAACAGCGCTTCATATGCCTTGCAGATAGTATCAGACCAAAAAAAGAGAGAAGCAACACCACAGATAACTTGCAGATAGTACCAACCAGAACGGCAGCACCACTATCAATGAATTGCAAATAGTATCGAACCAGAAACAGCAGGCAGCGCCAGATATTTTGTTGAAGTTGAGAGCAAACAAAAACATTGTCTACTAAAAAAAATATAAGAGAGTTTAGTTAAGCGCAATTCAATAAAAGTAGCAATCTAAGTTACGTACCGAATTACTATAATGAAAGATATCAAAGATTCCAAGGAAGTAGTAGCTATAGCAGTAAGTCGAATTGTTGTGTCTTTGTCGTCGTCGTCTTCTTTGCTTTAAAGCAGTGATTACCTATTCTGAAAAAGAAAGAAAATGAATTAATAAATACTAGTGCTAGATAATCTATTCAGCAACAAATACACTTTCTAGCATATGGAAACACCGATGGCAGGCTTGATGAACTTGTTGCTATTGTTTCCAAAAACATTGGAGTGAGTAGAATAATAGTAGTAGAACTGTTGCTGTAGCTGTAAAAATAGTATCAAAAACGGGGGAGTGCAAAAGCAAACTATTGTGCATTTGACGTCACGAGGTTTCCCTGTATATAGTAGCTGACATCAAACTGAGATTAAAAGCTCTATTGATCAAAATGCTATTTCATCATTCAGGAAATTTGTCATGGCCTAAATTTGGCAGTTGTTCATAGTAAACAGTTGATCAAGCTTATATCAAACTTGTGCGGAATTCAAAGCCGAAATCGAATGGTATTACTTTTGTCTGGTTTGATCAACACTAGGTGTTTCAGAGCGACAGAACATTTTTTGTCAAATTTTGATGCTTTTTCAATAATATCTCCATCTCTGTCAAAATAAACCTATTTGTAGCATTCATTATTATTGCAAAGCAAAAAATTTCCTATCATTTGAGCTCTTACTGGAAATTCTAGCTTGACTCTACGTAGAGAAATGAGCAAAAACGTCTGACTAAAAAATCATCAGCTAGTTTTTTAACCTGTAGGGGTAAGGCAAAATTGGCCATTCTCGTCCAATTTTACATTGACATGACTTTTTGTGAGATCTCAGCCAATACTGATCAGATTTGAACAAAACAAAGACCATTTAATAGGTATACATTAGTCCCAACATAATCTAAAGGTAAAAAACACCTAATAGACGTTCCCTTCATGAAATAATTCAAAGTCATGTATTTTAATTTGCCTCAAGCGGGCATTACCCGACATATTTTTGGAAATACTAACAATAACCATACCATTGTATAGAAAATTAAAAGAAAAACAAAAGTCAAGCACTACGCAACATCGACTCACTTAGTAAATCATAGAGAAATATCCCTTCAAAGTTGCTTCATTTTTCACATTTTTCCTTATTACTGCTTTGGATCGTCTATCGCAATCTCAAATTTAACACGTACTAGTCAAACAAAGTACCTCAAACAACTTTTGCTATACATACAACCAACATTCATATATCAATTCAATCACTTTTATTAGTACCATCTGCTCAAATCTTGCATTTTTCACAACTATTTTATTTCTCAACAACAACCCTTTCTATCCAAAATCTAATTGCAGTTTCATCTTCTTCACAAAATTCTATTATATAAACATGCTAATTTCAAAGCTGTAGCATCAATATTTAAAATCTCGATGTTCGAACGTCCAAAAGTCCAAAAGTCAAAAATTGAAAATCGTTTCCAACATCCATGACCAGATATATGATCCCATACACAATATGAGATAACCTAAAACTATTGTAGTAGGATGAAAATGAGGCAGCTTTTAGCTGAGGACATGGTATTAGAAATGCCTTGTTGTCGAGATAATGGACATTGGAGAGTGCAAAATTTAGCTGGGAGTAGATGCATGCCTCATTTTGGAATGTATAAACGAAACAAGAAAAAGTAAGCTACAATCACCCAGTCTTGAAAACAACACTCACTAACAAGTAAAGTATCCCTCTATAACAATAGATTAGCAACTTATTATGTGCGTTATGCCACGCTCCCAATTCAAAAAGGATGATGCATTGAGAAGCTTTCTCCAGGCATAGTTGCTGACATTGAACTGAGATTGAAACCCCTACTGTTTAAAATGAGGATGTATGCATCCAGAGATTTGTAATGACCTAAACTTGGCAATTTTTGCTAATAAACACTTGATCAAGTATATGTCAAACTTGTATAGAATTTAAAGGCGCATCGAATGGTATTACTTTTGTCTGGTTTGATCAACACTAGGTGTTTCAGAGCGACAGAACATTTTTTTGTCAAATTTTGATGCTTTTTCAATAATATCTCCATCTCTGTCAAAATAAACCTATTTGTAGCATTCATTATTATTGCAAAGCAAAAAATTTCCTATCATTTGAGCTCTTACTGGAAATTCTAGCTTGACTCTACGTAGAGAAATGAGCAAAAACGTCTGACTAAAAAATCATCAGCTAGTTTTTTAACCTGTAGGGGTAAGGCAAAATTGGCCATTCTCGTCCAATTTTACATTGACATGACTTTTTGTGAGATCTCAGCCAATACTGATCAGATTTGAACAAAACAAAGACCATTTAATAGGTATACATTAGTCCCAACATAATCTAAAGGTAAAAAACACCTAATAGACGTTCCCTTCATGAAATAATTCAAAGTCATGTATTTTAATTTGCCTCAAGCGGGCATTACCCGACATATTTTTGGAAATACTAACAATAACCATACCATTGTATAGAAAATTAAAAGAAAAACAAAAGTCAAGCACTACGCAACATCGACTCACTTAGTAAATCATAGAGAAATATCCCTTCAAAGTTGCTTCATTTTTCACATTTTTCCTTATTACTGCTTTGGATCGTCTATCGCAATCTCAAATTTAACACGTACTAGTCAAACAAAGTACCTCAAACAACTTTTGCTATACATACAACCAACATTCATATATCAATTCAATCACTTTTATTAGTACCATCTGCTCAAATCTTGCATTTTTCACAACTATTTTATTTCTCAACAACAACCCTTTCTATCCAAAATCTAATTGCAGTTTCATCTTCTTCACAAAATTCTATTATATAAACATGCTAATTTCAAAGCTGTAGCATCAATATTTAAAATCTCGATGTTCGAACGTCCAAAAGTCCAAAAGTCAAAAATTGAAAATCGTTTCCAACATCCATGACCAGATATATGATCCCATACACAATATGAGATAACCTAAAACTATTGTAGTAGGATGAAAATGAGGCAGCTTTTAGCTGAGGACATGGTATTAGAAATGCCTTGTTGTCGAGATAATGGACATTGGAGAGTGCAAAATTTAGCTGGGAGTAGATGCATGCCTCATTTTGGAATGTATAAACGAAACAAGAAAAAGTAAGCTACAATCACCCAGTCTTGAAAACAACACTCACTAACAAGTAAAGTATCCCTCTATAACAATAGATTAGCAACTTATTATGTGCGTTATGCCACGCTCCCAATTCAAAAAGGATGATGCATTGAGAAGCTTTCTCCAGGCATAGTTGCTGACATTGAACTGAGATTGAAACCCCTACTGTTTAAAATGAGGATGTATGCATCCAGAGATTTGTAATGACCTAAACTTGGCAATTTTTGCTAATAAACACTTGATCAAGTATATGTCAAACTTGTATAGAATTTAAAGGCGCATCGAATGGTATTACTTTTGTCTGGTTTGATCAACACTAGGTGTTTCAGAGCGACAGAACATTTTTTTGTCAAATTTTGATGCTTTTTCAATAATATCTCCATCTCTGTCAAAATAAACCTATTTGTAGCATTCATTATTATTGCAAAGCAAAAAATTTCCTATCATTTGAGCTCTTACTGGAAATTCTAGCTTGACTCTACGTAGAGAAATGAGCAAAAACGTCTGACTAAAAAATCATCAGCTAGTTTTTTAACCTGTAGGGGTAAGGCAAAATTGGCCATTCTCGTCCAATTTTACATTGACATGACTTTTTGTGAGATCTCAGCCAATACTGATCAGATTTGAACAAAACAAAGACCATTTAATAGGTATACATTAGTCCCAACATAATCTAAAGGTAAAAAACACCTAATAGACGTTCCCTTCATGAAATAATTCAAAGTCATGTATTTTAATTTGCCTCAAGCGGGCATTACCCGACATATTTTTGGAAATACTAACAATAACCATACCATTGTATAGAAAATTAAAAGAAAAACAAAAGTCAAGCACTACGCAACATCGACTCACTTAGTAAATCATAGAGAAATATCCCTTCAAAGTTGCTTCATTTTTCACATTTTTCCTTATTACTGCTTTGGATCGTCTATCGCAATCTCAAATTTAACACGTACTAGTCAAACAAAGTACCTCAAACAACTTTTGCTATACATACAACCAACATTCATATATCAATTCAATCACTTTTATTAGTACCATCTGCTCAAATCTTGCATTTTTCACAACTATTTTATTTCTCAACAACAACCCTTTCTATCCAAAATCTAATTGCAGTTTCATCTTCTTCACAAAATTCTATTATATAAACATGCTAATTTCAAAGCTGTAGCATCAATATTTAAAATCTCGATGTTCGAACGTCCAAAAGTCCAAAAGTCAAAAATTGAAAATCGTTTCCAACATCCATGACCAGATATATGATCCCATACACAATATGAGATAACCTAAAACTATTGTAGTAGGATGAAAATGAGGCAGCTTTTAGCTGAGGACATGGTATTAGAAATGCCTTGTTGTCGAGATAATGGACATTGGAGAGTGCAAAATTTAGCTGGGAGTAGATGCATGCCTCATTTTGGAATGTATAAACGAAACAAGAAAAAGTAAGCTACAATCACCCAGTCTTGAAAACAACACTCACTAACAAGTAAAGTATCCCTCTATAACAATAGATTAGCAACTTATTATGTGCGTTATGCCACGCTCCCAATTCAAAAAGGATGATGCATTGAGAAGCTTTCTCCAGGCATAGTTGCTGACATTGAACTGAGATTGAAACCCCTACTGTTTAAAATGAGGATGTATGCATCCAGAGATTTGTAATGACCTAAACTTGGCAATTTTTGCTAATAAACACTTGATCAAGTATATGTCAAACTTGTATAGAATTTAAAGGCGCATCGAATGGTATTACTTTTGTCTGGTTTGATCAACACTAGGTGTTTCAGAGCGACAGAACATTTTTTTGTCAAATTTTGATGCTTTTTCAATAATATCTCCATCTCTGTCAAAATAAACCTATTTGTAGCATTCATTATTATTGCAAAGCAAAAAATTTCCTATCATTTGAGCTCTTACTGGAAATTCTAGCTTGACTCTACGTAGAGAAATGAGCAAAAACGTCTGACTAAAAAATCATCAGCTAGTTTTTTAACCTGTAGGGGTAAGGCAAAATTGGCCATTCTCGTCCAATTTTACATTGACATTGTGGAATTTATAGCTATTTGTAGATATAAATTCACGGAAAAAAAAGAATAAAAAAACAAAAGATCAACTTGATAAAGGTATATCTTTATTATCAAACTGATCGGTGTAAAATAGACTGAAGAATCTCTACTGGCCAGGTAGATGATCCTTCTTATATATTCTAACAATGGATAAAAGTTCTACTATGAAGGATTGACATATAAGTCAATTCAGATTAATTAACCTAGCAATTCATGCTAAGAGAAATCTCAGTGAACTAAACATACTTTAGCTCATCTGGATGAATGAATAGACTCTTATCCGAAGTACCCTGATCTGTCCTTTGTATGAGGATCACTAATATCGATCTAGTAGCATGTATCCTATAGGTACAGTCTCTTAGTCTACATTAGTAGTATGTGTCTGAGTGTATATCATTGTTCTGTATATATCTTAGCACATATCTAGATATATGGCATGTCTATAGCATGTCACTATGTGCATGTCTATATAGCATAACATATATTGTACAAGTCTGTAGTACATAATGTATCTGTAGCTAGTATCAAGGATATAAGCATATGTCATATAGTGTGGATCTTCAAGTAGTGCACATCTGATGCATACATCTTATATTGCATCGATCTTGGCATTTAACCAAATATGGGAAATATCCGTAGTCAATGTCGGGATACAAGCATCAGTCTATAGCGCCATCCATGCTAATGGTGCCATCTATAGCTTATGTTTGTATATGGTATAAATCTGTAGCGTACATCTAATTCATTAGTGTACATCATAGTTTATATCAGAATATGGTAACTGGATGAACTGTGTACGGAATTCAGATCATAGTGGATGTATTCCACATTGGCCCCCACCAGTTTCAACGCATGTTGACTAATTCAAAGAATTATGTAAACGATCAAAGGATCTGTATTTCGTATTTGCTCACAAAGACATGATGCATCGTATTATACTCAAGGTGCTACTGCAAATGCATGTTGTGTGGATACCCATGATGAAAATCTCACTTACTGTTTAGTAATGTTGGATCTCTTGGATCCTCTCGAGCCATTGTCAGAATTATCGCGCATACGCTTTGTATGGATTGATTTGGAGGAAGCAGTGTCATTTTCTTTTGCCTGTCTTCTCTTCTCAAGCAACTCATATTCCCTGATCTTTGCCCAATACTTACGAATTGTTTGAGGATTGTTGAACGATGCAGCAGTCTCCCAAGAGTTGGCAGTTTCTCCAAATGTCTTCCATTTTACCAAATACTCTCTGTTATGTTCAGGACCACGGTGTGCTCTGATCTCATCAACCTCGAATATTTCTTGTTCAATAATAGACTCGTCGATTGCAACCAACTTGAGTTCAGATGGCACATAGTCGCGATGTAACAGTTCATTCATATCGTCCTTCAACACATATGTAGATCTTTTCTTTTGAACAACTTGATAAGGTCCATCATAAGCAGCCTCAAGTTTGCTTTCTCTATGCGGAAGTCTTACCATAACCCAATCACCAACTTTGAAATGTGTAATTTTGTGGTGCTTATTGAATCGCTTTGCTTGCTCCTCAATAATGCGTTGTGTTCTTTGGTTGATAGCTGGAAAGACTACCTGGTTCATAATTTTTGCCTTCTTGCGTAGCTCTTCAAGAGTCATTGGTTTCTTTGGTAGGTTTTCCTTAATTTTTGGATCATCATAGTCCACAAATCTATTCAAAGGTCTAGCAAACATCAATTGAAAAGGTGCGCTTTCTGTGCGATACCTAATCTTTGTGTTGATAGCCAACTGAGTTCCAGGCAAAACCGAGTCCCAATTATGAATGTGTTCACTGACCATTTTACGAAGTGCATTAAGGATGTTCTTAACTCCTGATTCAGATGCACCATTGCCCCTAGCATGGAAAGCAGTGGAGTATCTTTGATTGACACCAAGTGCCTTTGTGAGTTCACTCATCATAGCACTCTTGAATTCACGTCCATTATCAGACTGTATGATTTGTACCACGCCAAAGTCACAGAAGATGGTTGACAAAGCTCTAGCGACAGTATCAGTTTGCTTGTTGGGCAATGCACGAGTTATGATAAATCTGGTGCAAATGTCATATACAACTAAGATATATACATTGCCATGGTTGGTTGGAGTGAATGGACCAAGAAAGTCAATGCCGACATGATCAAATGGGCCATACGCAACAACATTTCTAAGCTCATGATAGCCTTTCTGAACTACATTGTGTCTTGCACATTCCATACATGATTGACAAATTGCTTTTGCATCATCATATAGACCTGTCCAATGAATACCTTCTTCATGTAGTTTTTTAACGATACTAGCAGCACCAAAGTGTCCAAATTCATGAGTCTCACGAAGCAATTGATCTCGTTCATTGTCAGGTGGTGCAATATATGCTACACTTTCATAATTGCCCTCCTTGATCTTTGTAGCAAGTACATTCAAGTTCTTGTCTCTGTTATAAATTACTTTTTTCTTGGTCACAAAATTCTTGGTTTGCTTTTGACTGCCAATAAATCTTTTCTTGGAACCTTTGCTTCTCATAATATTCTTTTGCAGTTTAGCAATTTTCTTATCACTGTCTCCCGCCAGCTCTGTATGATCTTCTAAAGGTTCATACAAGCGACTAAGTCTATCAGGTAAGATATTGTCTAAACCTTTGATGTGAGTGAACTGCAGCTGGGGATACTCGTTTAAAATTTCCATGTAATTTTGAATGACTCTAGTAGGACATTTACATGTGTAAATATAAATCAGAGCGCGATGGTCTGTCAGAACCTCAATCTCAGGATGCCCATACAGCAAGGGTCGCAAACGAACTAAACCAAATAATACAGCATAAAGTTCTCGTCTCAAGACAGGCCAGTTCTGTTGTGATTTGGTAAGAGACTTACTCAACATGGCAACAAAAACTGTGCGTCCTTGATCATCGCGCTGCGTCAACATGACAGCAACTGCATATAAGCTAGCATCACATTCAAGATAAAATTTCTTATTCATGTCTGGTGCAGTCAGTAAAGCTTCAGATAACAAGACCTTCTTGATAATCTCAAGTCGTTTAGTGTGCTCATCAGTCCACTTGCTACCAGCATCGGGATCATTTCGGAGAGCATCAATAGGAGCCATCAATTTAGCCAACATTGGAACATATGGTCGTAAATACGAGATGACACCAGCTAATTGCTTGACCTGTTTCGCAGATTTGCATGGACCCCAATTATCAATATCAGAGAGTCGTCGCATGTCAACCTTGGAAACATGAGGACCAATGACAAAGCCTAACAAATAGATGCTAGATCGAAACCATGAGCACTTTTCAACACCAATCTTCAAGTTAGCGTTTGTTAAGCGTCTTAGCACTTCCTTGATCAATTCGCAATGACGGGAGCGTGTCGAAGATACGAGGCACAGATCGTCCACGTATATTTCTACCTCTGGCATATCAGAAAACAAAATGTTCATGACAGAGCTGAACACAGATGTAATCGGCCTCAATCCGAAACAGCAGCCTAACCAACGGTATGATTTTCCTCTGAAATTAAACAGCAAAACGTCTTTTGAAACGTCTGACACCTTAAACGAAAAGTACGCGTTTTTCAGATCAATTTTGGAATATATTGTCCCCTTCTGTTTGATCCGGGTGAAGATATCTTGGATGTTTGGTATTTCAAACTGGTTTGTATTGTTTGGCATATGTTGGTTGATTCTCCGAACATCCATACAAACTCGAGTTTTGGTGGGTTTGCCATCATTGTCCTTCTTTGATACTGCAATGAGAGGGCTGTTGAATAAGCCGTTAGGTCTACACTGTTCAACAATTCCTGCATCCAGCCATTCATTCAATTGCTTTTCGATTTCTGGCATTGCATGATGTGCGATGGGATATTGCTTGACGTAGTAATCAACATTTTCTTTGATTGGTATAGTGATCTCAGATTCAGGCACGTTGCAAAATGTTCCAGGCTTGATTTTCTGATTCTCATCAATAGCATCTTGAATGTAGCTCATATACTTCTTCTCTTCAGCTTGGGATTCAAAGATTGATGCAGTTTCTGGATCAATAGAGTGTTTAGTATCAAAATTAACATTTTCAAAATCGATACTTTCAAGTAAATCTGATTTCTCTTCCTCTGTTAAATTTCCAAGATCAGCAAATTTATGAGCGACGCCAGTCAACCCAATTCTGAGTCGACTCAATGTATCTACACCAAGCAGTACATCAAAATCGCCTAAATCCTGAATGAAATTGGAAAGTTCAAACGAGTGATCAAATGAAATGTCATTAAGATATCTGATTTTTATAGCTGGTGTTTTACCCAATCTCTTTACTGAATGACTTAAAAAGTTCAAACTGCCTTCAACAGAAATAATATCTTGGGAAGTGAATAATAGTTTATTGTGAAAAACGTTTTTATTTAGAAAAGTTGAGTCAGACCCAGTGTCTACTTTAGCAATGAGGCGGACTGGCTTTCCTTCTTTGCTCTCTAAAATAATAGGAGTCAGCAACTGAAATGGATTAAAACTTTCATGTTTGTTTTTCACGTTTGACTTACAGTTGAGCGAGGAATCCTCTGCATCAATCTCATCTAAATACTTGTCAAGTTCTGCCATCTCAATGTCCTCTGGGGACTTGGTGGTCAAAGAAGTGGAGCTCTCACCAGCAGTGTCACTCATAACAGCAACATCAGGACCAGAACCAGAACCACCAGCCTTGCTTTCAGAAATAGCTTGAACCATATGAACATTGATGTTCTTTCTGGACTCTCTCTCTCTCTTCCAATCGTAAAACTCTTGGCATTTATGACCGTATGCACGAGGCTTGTGACAGTAATTGCAAAGATTGTTAGAAGACGAGGATGATATACGACCAGGTGCGACAGCAGCAGCAGTAGCCCTGTTAGGTTTGTTTTCAGAGCCAAATGACTTCAATCTTGACCTGCACTCGGCAGTGTTATGAGTGGCATTTTCTCCACCATGCCTGGCACAGAAGTATCCAGTAGATGTTCTTGCCATCTTTTTTGCTCTTGTCCCAGCATCACCAGAACCACCCTTACGCTTACCTTTGACCTCACCGTCAAAGTGATCATCACCACGATTTTGTTCATCGACGAGAAACAACGGCAACACGCATTCATAAATTTCATTGATGGTCCACTTGTGCTTTGAATCATGCTTGATAGACATCTGATTGACCATCATTTGCTGATTCCTACGCAACAAGGTAAACTGATAGAACTTTGCGAGCATATTACTATTTGGGGGGAAACCACAGTCCTTGACATGCTTCATGAACTTATTAGTATAGTCCTGGAGAGTGTCACCATTCTTCATGCGCATGCTGAAGAGTTTAGCCATGGATTCCTCAGCGTTGATGGGAGCACCAAAATGTTTGCGAAACAATGCCTTGGCTTGTTCCCAATCATTACAAACCAGTAAATCATTCTTGGTCCATGAGTCAAAGTCAAATGGAAGTGAAACAGGGATGTAACGTTTCCAAACCAAATTTACTTCGTTACCGGATGCTCTGATGACATTTTCAAAAGAGCTAAAGAAGTGATCTACTGTGGAGAACCGAGGATGGTCAGGCCAATGCTTTGCTTGTCCTACCACTTGAAAACGGGGAATCTCATTGAGGTTTACAGGTCTTGCTTTAGAATCGACTCTCTTAGTGATGGCATTGACTTGCTTGGTAAGCCATTCGATTGCTTCAGAAATTTCATCAGCTGCCAAACGATCTTCCTGAGAGTAGACATCACCAGCCTTGAGATGGATCTCATCCAAGCGAGCCTGAGCAGCGTTGATCTTCTTTTGCAAATGATCAACTGCAGATAATTGAGGTTGCTCATCTACTTCCATAGTTGAGTCACTCATGGTTTGAACCTTGGTAGGAGTCTCTTGAGTGATCTCCTTTTGAGAAACTTGAGCAATATCCTTTTGTTGTTGTTGAGACATAATAATAAAATTTGGGTTTTAAGTAGAAAAATAAAAGTGGGTAGTATAAAATAGAGTGTGTAAAGTGATAACCTTTGAGTTGAAAAAAATGTGGAATTTATAGCTATTTGTAGATATAAATTCACGGAAAAAAAAGAATAAAAAAACAAAAGATCAACTTGATAAAGGTATATCTTTATTATCAAACTGATCGGTGTAAAATAGACTGAAGAATCTCTACTGGCCAGGTAGATGATCCTTCTTATATATTCTAACAATGGATAAAAGTTCTACTATGAAGGATTGACATATAAGTCAATTCAGATTAATTAACCTAGCAATTCATGCTAAGAGAAATCTCAGTGAACTAAACATACTTTAGCTCATCTGGATGAATGAATAGACTCTTATCCGAAGTACCCTGATCTGTCCTTTGTATGAGGATCACTAATATCGATCTAGTAGCATGTATCCTATAGGTACAGTCTCTTAGTCTACATTAGTAGTATGTGTCTGAGTGTATATCATTGTTCTGTATATATCTTAGCACATATCTAGATATATGGCATGTCTATAGCATGTCACTATGTGCATGTCTATATAGCATAACATATATTGTACAAGTCTGTAGTACATAATGTATCTGTAGCTAGTATCAAGGATATAAGCATATGTCATATAGTGTGGATCTTCAAGTAGTGCACATCTGATGCATACATCTTATATTGCATCGATCTTGGCATTTAACCAAATATGGGAAATATCCGTAGTCAATGTCGGGATACAAGCATCAGTCTATAGCGCCATCCATGCTAATGGTGCCATCTATAGCTTATGTTTGTATATGGTATAAATCTGTAGCGTACATCTAATTCATTAGTGTACATCATAGTTTATATCAGAATATGGTAACTGGATGAACTGTGTACGGAATTCAGATCATAGTGGATGTATTCCACAGACATGACTTTTTGTGAGATCTCAGCCAATACTGATCAGATTTGAACAAAACAAAGACCATTTAATAGGTATACATTAGTCCCAACATAATCTAAAGGTAAAAAACACCTAATAGACGTTCCCTTCATGAAATAATTCAAAGTCATGTATTTTAATTTGCCTCAAGCGGGCATTATCCGACATATTTTTGGAAATACTAACAATAACCATACCATTGTATAGAAAATTAAAAGAAAAACAAAAGTCAAGCACTACGCAACATCGACTCACTTAGTAAATCATAGAGAAATATCCCTTCAAAGTTGCTTCATTTTTCACATTTTTCCTTATTACTGCTTTGGATCGTCTATCGCAATCTCAAATTTAACACGTACTAGTCAAACAAAGTACCTCAAACAACTTTTGCTATACATACAACCAACATTCATATATCAATTCAATCACTTTTATTAGTACCATCTGCTCAAATCTTGCATTTTTCACAACTATTTTATTTCTCAACAACAACCCTTTCTATCCAAAATCTAATTGCAGTTTCATCTTCTTCACAAAATTCTATTATATAAACATGCTAATTTCAAAGCTGTAGCATCAATATTTAAAATCTCGATGTTCGAACGTCCAAAAGTCAAAAAGTCAAAAATTGAAAATCGTTTCCAACATCCATGACCAGATATATGATCCCATACACAATATGAGATAACCTAAAACTATTGTAGTAGGATGAAAATGAGGCAGCTTTTAGCTGAGGACATGGTATTAGAAATGCCTTGTTGTCGAGATAATGGACATTGGAGAGTGCAAAATTTAGCTGGGAGTAGATGCATGCCTCATTTTGGAATGTATAAACGAAACAAGAAAAAGTAAGCTACAATCACCCAGTCTTGAAAACAACACTCACTAACAAGTAAAGTATCCCTCTATAACAATAGATTAGCAACTTATTATGTGCGTTATGCCACGCTCCCAATTCAAAAAGGATGATGCATTGAGAAGCTTTCTCCAGGCATAGTTGCTGACATTGAACTGAGATTGAAACCCCTACTGTTTAAAATGAGGATGTATGCATCCAGAGATTTGTAATGACCTAAACTTGGCAATTTTTGCTAATAAACACTTGATCAAGTATATGTCAAACTTGTATAGAATTTAAAGGCGCATCGAATGGTATTACTTTTGTCTGGTTTGATCAACACTAGGTGTTTCAGAGCGACAGAACATTTTTTTGTCAAATTTTGATGCTTTTTCAATAATATCTCCATCTCTGTCAAAATAAACCTATTTGTAGCATTCATTATTATTGCAAAGCAAAAAATTTCCTATCATTTGAGCTCTTACTGGAAATTCTAGCTTGACTCTACGTAGAGAAATGAGCAAAAACGTCTGACTAAAAAATCATCAGCTAGTTTTTTAACCTGTAGGGGTAAGGCAAAATTGGCCATTCTCGTCCAATTTTACATTGACATGACTTTTTGTGAGATCTCAGCCAATACTGATCAGATTTGAACAAAACAAAGACCATTTAATAGGTATACATTAGTCCCAACATAATCTAAAGGTAAAAAACACCTAATAGACGTTCCCTTCATGAAATAATTCAAAGTCATGTATTTTAATTTGCCTCAAGCGGGCATTATCCGACATATTTTTGGAAATACTAACAATAACCATACCATTGTATAGAAAATTAAAAGAAAAACAAAAGTCAAGCACTACGCAACATCGACTCACTTAGTAAATCATAGAGAAATATCCCTTCAAAGTTGCTTCATTTTTCACATTTTTCCTTATTACTGCTTTGGATCGTCTATCGCAATCTCAAATTTAACACGTACTAGTCAAACAAAGTACCTCAAACAACTTTTGCTATACATACAACCAACATTCATATATCAATTCAATCACTTTTATTAGTACCATCTGCTCAAATCTTGCATTTTTCACAACTATTTTATTTCTCAACAACAACCCTTTCTATCCAAAATCTAATTGCAGTTTCATCTTCTTCACAAAATTCTATTATATAAACATGCTAATTTCAAAGCTGTAGCATCAATATTTAAAATCTCGATGTTCGAACGTCCAAAAGTCAAAAAGTCAAAAATTGAAAATCGTTTCCAACATCCATGACCAGATATATGATCCCATACACAATATGAGATAACCTAAAACTATTGTAGTAGGATGAAAATGAGGCAGCTTTTAGCTGAGGACATGGTATTAGAAATGCCTTGTTGTCGAGATAATGGACATTGGAGAGTGCAAAATTTAGCTGGGAGTAGATGCATGCCTCATTTTGGAATGTATAAACGAAACAAGAAAAAGTAAGCTACAATCACCCAGTCTTGAAAACAACACTCACTAACAAGTAAAGTATCCCTCTATAACAATAGATTAGCAACTTATTATGTGCGTTATGCCACGCTCCCAATTCAAAAAGGATGATGCATTGAGAAGCTTTCTCCAGGCATAGTTGCTGACATTGAACTGAGATTGAAACCCCTACTGTTTAAAATGAGGATGTATGCATCCAGAGATTTGTAATGACCTAAACTTGGCAATTTTTGCTAATAAACACTTGATCAAGTATATGTCAAACTTGTATAGAATTTAAAGGCGCATCGAATGGTATTACTTTTGTCTGGTTTGATCAACACTAGGTGTTTCAGAGCGACAGAACATTTTTTTGTCAAATTTTGATGCTTTTTCAATAATATCTCCATCTCTGTCAAAATAAACCTATTTGTAGCATTCATTATTATTGCAAAGCAAAAAATTTCCTATCATTTGAGCTCTTACTGGAAATTCTAGCTTGACTCTACGTAGAGAAATGAGCAAAAACGTCTGACTAAAAAATCATCAGCTAGTTTTTTAACCTGTAGGGGTAAGGCAAAATTGGCCATTCTCGTCCAATTTTACATTGACATGACTTTTTGTGAGATCTCAGCCAATACTGATCAGATTTGAACAAAACAAAGACCATTTAATAGGTATACATTAGTCCCAACATAATCTAAAGGTAAAAAACACCTAATAGACGTTCCCTTCATGAAATAATTCAAAGTCATGTATTTTAATTTGCCTCAAGCGGGCATTATCCGACATATTTTTGGAAATACTAACAATAACCATACCATTGTATAGAAAATTAAAAGAAAAACAAAAGTCAAGCACTACGCAACATCGACTCACTTAGTAAATCATAGAGAAATATCCCTTCAAAGTTGCTTCATTTTTCACATTTTTCCTTATTACTGCTTTGGATCGTCTATCGCAATCTCAAATTTAACACGTACTAGTCAAACAAAGTACCTCAAACAACTTTTGCTATACATACAACCAACATTCATATATCAATTCAATCACTTTTATTAGTACCATCTGCTCAAATCTTGCATTTTTCACAACTATTTTATTTCTCAACAACAACCCTTTCTATCCAAAATCTAATTGCAGTTTCATCTTCTTCACAAAATTCTATTATATAAACATGCTAATTTCAAAGCTGTAGCATCAATATTTAAAATCTCGATGTTCGAACGTCCAAAAGTCAAAAAGTCAAAAATTGAAAATCGTTTCCAACATCCATGACCAGATATATGATCCCATACACAATATGAGATAACCTAAAACTATTGTAGTAGGATGAAAATGAGGCAGCTTTTAGCTGAGGACATGGTATTAGAAATGCCTTGTTGTCGAGATAATGGACATTGGAGAGTGCAAAATTTAGCTGGGAGTAGATGCATGCCTCATTTTGGAATGTATAAACGAAACAAGAAAAAGTAAGCTACAATCACCCAGTCTTGAAAACAACACTCACTAACAAGTAAAGTATCCCTCTATAACAATAGATTAGCAACTTATTATGTGCGTTATGCCACGCTCCCAATTCAAAAAGGATGATGCATTGAGAAGCTTTCTCCAGGCATAGTTGCTGACATTGAACTGAGATTGAAACCCCTACTGTTTAAAATGAGGATGTATGCATCCAGAGATTTGTAATGACCTAAACTTGGCAATTTTTGCTAATAAACACTTGATCAAGTATATGTCAAACTTGTATAGAATTTAAAGGCGCATCGAATGGTATTACTTTTGTCTGGTTTGATCAACACTAGGTGTTTCAGAGCGACAGAACATTTTTTTGTCAAATTTTGATGCTTTTTCAATAATATCTCCATCTCTGTCAAAATAAACCTATTTGTAGCATTCATTATTATTGCAAAGCAAAAAATTTCCTATCATTTGAGCTCTTACTGGAAATTCTAGCTTGACTCTACGTAGAGAAATGAGCAAAAACGTCTGACTAAAAAATCATCAGCTAGTTTTTTAACCTGTAGGGGTAAGGCAAAATTGGCCATTCTCGTCCAATTTTACATTGACATGACTTTTTGTGAGATCTCAGCCAATACTGATCAGATTTGAACAAAACAAAGACCATTTAATAGGTATACATTAGTCCCAACATAATCTAAAGGTAAAAAACACCTAATAGACGTTCCCTTCATGAAATAATTCAAAGTCATGTATTTTAATTTGCCTCAAGCGGGCATTATCCGACATATTTTTGGAAATACTAACAATAACCATACCATTGTATAGAAAATTAAAAGAAAAACAAAAGTCAAGCACTACGCAACATCGACTCACTTAGTAAATCATAGAGAAATATCCCTTCAAAGTTGCTTCATTTTTCACATTTTTCCTTATTACTGCTTTGGATCGTCTATCGCAATCTCAAATTTAACACGTACTAGTCAAACAAAGTACCTCAAACAACTTTTGCTATACATACAACCAACATTCATATATCAATTCAATCACTTTTATTAGTACCATCTGCTCAAATCTTGCATTTTTCACAACTATTTTATTTCTCAACAACAACCCTTTCTATCCAAAATCTAATTGCAGTTTCATCTTCTTCACAAAATTCTATTATATAAACATGCTAATTTCAAAGCTGTAGCATCAATATTTAAAATCTCGATGTTCGAACGTCCAAAAGTCAAAAAGTCAAAAATTGAAAATCGTTTCCAACATCCATGACCAGATATATGATCCCATACACAATATGAGATAACCTAAAACTATTGTAGTAGGATGAAAATGAGGCAGCTTTTAGCTGAGGACATGGTATTAGAAATGCCTTGTTGTCGAGATAATGGACATTGGAGAGTGCAAAATTTAGCTGGGAGTAGATGCATGCCTCATTTTGGAATGTATAAACGAAACAAGAAAAAGTAAGCTACAATCACCCAGTCTTGAAAACAACACTCACTAACAAGTAAAGTATCCCTCTATAACAATAGATTAGCAACTTATTATGTGCGTTATGCCACGCTCCCAATTCAAAAAGGATGATGCATTGAGAAGCTTTCTCCAGGCATAGTTGCTGACATTGAACTGAGATTGAAACCCCTACTGTTTAAAATGAGGATGTATGCATCCAGAGATTTGTAATGACCTAAACTTGGCAATTTTTGCTAATAAACACTTGATCAAGTATATGTCAAACTTGTATAGAATTTAAAGACGCATCGAATGGTATTACTTTTGTCTGGTTTGATCAACACTAGGTGTTTCAGAGCGACAGAACATTTTTTTGTCAAATTTTGATGCTTTTTCAATAATATCTCCATCTCTGTCAAAATAAACCTATTTGTAGCATTCATTATTATTGCAAAGCAAAAAATTTCCTATCATTTGAGCTCTTACTGGAAATTCTAGCTTGACTCTACGTAGAGAAATGAGCAAAAACGTCTGACTAAAAAATCATCAGCTAGTTTTTTAACCTGTAGGGGTAAGGCAAAATTGGCCATTCTCGTCCAATTTTACATTGACATGACTTTTTGTGAGATCTCAGCCAATACTGATCAGATTTGAACAAAACAAAGACCATTTAATAGGTATACATTAGTCCCAACATAATCTAAAGGTAAAAAACACCTAATAGACGTTCCCTTCATGAAATAATTCAAAGTCATGTATTTTAATTTGCCTCAAGCGGGCATTATCCGACATATTTTTGGAAATACTAACAATAACCATACCATTGTATAGAAAATTAAAAGAAAAACAAAAGTCAAGCACTACGCAACATCGACTCACTTAGTAAATCATAGAGAAATATCCCTTCAAAGTTGCTTCATTTTTCACATTTTTCCTTATTACTGCTTTGGATCGTCTATCGCAATCTCAAATTTAACACGTACTAGTCAAACAAAGTACCTCAAACAACTTTTGCTATACATACAACCAACATTCATATATCAATTCAATCACTTTTATTAGTACCATCTGCTCAAATCTTGCATTTTTCACAACTATTTTATTTCTCAACAACAACCCTTTCTATCCAAAATCTAATTGCAGTTTCATCTTCTTCACAAAATTCTATTATATAAACATGCTAATTTCAAAGCTGTAGCATCAATATTTAAAATCTCGATGTTCGAACGTCCAAAAGTCAAAAAGTCAAAAATTGAAAATCGTTTCCAACATCCATGACCAGATATATGATCCCATACACAATATGAGATAACCTAAAACTATTGTAGTAGGATGAAAATGAGGCAGCTTTTAGCTGAGGACATGGTATTAGAAATGCCTTGTTGTCGAGATAATGGACATTGGAGAGTGCAAAATTTAGCTGGGAGTAGATGCATGCCTCATTTTGGAATGTATAAACGAAACAAGAAAAAGTAAGCTACAATCACCCAGTCTTGAAAACAACACTCACTAACAAGTAAAGTATCCCTCTATAACAATAGATTAGCAACTTATTATGTGCGTTATGCCACGCTCCCAATTCAAAAAGGATGATGCATTGAGAAGCTTTCTCCAGGCATAGTTGCTGACATTGAACTGAGATTGAAACCCCTACTGTTTAAAATGAGGATGTATGCATCCAGAGATTTGTAATGACCTAAACTTGGCAATTTTTGCTAATAAACACTTGATCAAGTATATGTCAAACTTGTATAGAATTTAAAGGCGCATCGAATGGTATTACTTTTGTCTGGTTTGATCAACACTAGGTGTTTCAGAGCGACAGAACATTTTTTTGTCAAATTTTGATGCTTTTTCAATAATATCTCCATCTCTGTCAAAATAAACCTATTTGTAGCATTCATTATTATTGCAAAGCAAAAAATTTCCTATCATTTGAGCTCTTACTGGAAATTCTAGCTTGACTCTACGTAGAGAAATGAGCAAAAACGTCTGACTAAAAAATCATCAGCTAGTTTTTTAACCTGTAGGGGTAAGGCAAAATTGGCCATTCTCGTCCAATTTTACATTGACATGACTTTTTGTGAGATCTCAGCCAATACTGATCAGATTTGAACAAAACAAAGACCATTTAATAGGTATACATTAGTCCCAACATAATCTAAAGGTAAAAAACACCTAATAGACGTTCCCTTCATGAAATAATTCAAAGTCATGTATTTTAATTTGCCTCAAGCGGGCATTATCCGACATATTTTTGGAAATACTAACAATAACCATACCATTGTATAGAAAATTAAAAGAAAAACAAAAGTCAAGCACTACGCAACATCGACTCACTTAGTAAATCATAGAGAAATATCCCTTCAAAGTTGCTTCATTTTTCACATTTTTCCTTATTACTGCTTTGGATCGTCTATCGCAATCTCAAATTTAACACGTACTAGTCAAACAAAGTACCTCAAACAACTTTTGCTATACATACAACCAACATTCATATATCAATTCAATCACTTTTATTAGTACCATCTGCTCAAATCTTGCATTTTTCACAACTATTTTATTTCTCAACAACAACCCTTTCTATCCAAAATCTAATTGCAGTTTCATCTTCTTCACAAAATTCTATTATATAAACATGCTAATTTCAAAGCTGTAGCATCAATATTTAAAATCTCGATGTTCGAACGTCCAAAAGTCAAAAAGTCAAAAATTGAAAATCGTTTCCAACATCCATGACCAGATATATGATCCCATACACAATATGAGATAACCTAAAACTATTGTAGTAGGATGAAAATGAGGCAGCTTTTAGCTGAGGACATGGTATTAGAAATGCCTTGTTGTCGAGATAATGGACATTGGAGAGTGCAAAATTTAGCTGGGAGTAGATGCATGCCTCATTTTGGAATGTATAAACGAAACAAGAAAAAGTAAGCTACAATCACCCAGTCTTGAAAACAACACTCACTAACAAGTAAAGTATCCCTCTATAACAATAGATTAGCAACTTATTATGTGCGTTATGCCACGCTCCCAATTCAAAAAGGATGATGCATTGAGAAGCTTTCTCCAGGCATAGTTGCTGACATTGAACTGAGATTGAAACCCCTACTGTTTAAAATGAGGATGTATGCATCCAGAGATTTGTAATGACCTAAACTTGGCAATTTTTGCTAATAAACACTTGATCAAGTATATGTCAAACTTGTATAGAATTTAAAGACGCATCGAATGGTATTACTTTTGTCTGGTTTGATCAACACTAGGTGTTTCAGAGCGACAGAACATTTTTTTGTCAAATTTTGATGCTTTTTCAATAATATCTCCATCTCTGTCAAAATAAACCTATTTGTAGCATTCATTATTATTGCAAAGCAAAAAATTTCCTATCATTTGAGCTCTTACTGGAAATTCTAGCTTGACTCTACGTAGAGAAATGAGCAAAAACGTCTGACTAAAAAATCATCAGCTAGTTTTTTAACCTGTAGGGGTAAGGCAAAATTGGCCATTCTCGTCCAATTTTACATTGACATGACTTTTTGTGAGATCTCAGCCAATACTGATCAGATTTGAACAAAACAAAGACCATTTAATAGGTATACATTAGTCCCAACATAATCTAAAGGTAAAAAACACCTAATAGACGTTCCCTTCATGAAATAATTCAAAGTCATGTATTTTAATTTGCCTCAAGCGGGCATTATCCGACATATTTTTGGAAATACTAACAATAACCATACCATTGTATAGAAAATTAAAAGAAAAACAAAAGTCAAGCACTACGCAACATCGACTCACTTAGTAAATCATAGAGAAATATCCCTTCAAAGTTGCTTCATTTTTCACATTTTTCCTTATTACTGCTTTGGATCGTCTATCGCAATCTCAAATTTAACACGTACTAGTCAAACAAAGTACCTCAAACAACTTTTGCTATACATACAACCAACATTCATATATCAATTCAATCACTTTTATTAGTACCATCTGCTCAAATCTTGCATTTTTCACAACTATTTTATTTCTCAACAACAACCCTTTCTATCCAAAATCTAATTGCAGTTTCATCTTCTTCACAAAATTCTATTATATAAACATGCTAATTTCAAAGCTGTAGCATCAATATTTAAAATCTCGATGTTCGAACGTCCAAAAGTCAAAAAGTCAAAAATTGAAAATCGTTTCCAACATCCATGACCAGATATATGATCCCATACACAATATGAGATAACCTAAAACTATTGTAGTAGGATGAAAATGAGGCAGCTTTTAGCTGAGGACATGGTATTAGAAATGCCTTGTTGTCGAGATAATGGACATTGGAGAGTGCAAAATTTAGCTGGGAGTAGATGCATGCCTCATTTTGGAATGTATAAACGAAACAAGAAAAAGTAAGCTACAATCACCCAGTCTTGAAAACAACACTCACTAACAAGTAAAGTATCCCTCTATAACAATAGATTAGCAACTTATTATGTGCGTTATGCCACGCTCCCAATTCAAAAAGGATGATGCATTGAGAAGCTTTCTCCAGGCATAGTTGCTGACATTGAACTGAGATTGAAACCCCTACTGTTTAAAATGAGGATGTATGCATCCAGAGATTTGTAATGACCTAAACTTGGCAATTTTTGCTAATAAACACTTGATCAAGTATATGTCAAACTTGTATAGAATTTAAAGACGCATCGAATGGTATTACTTTTGTCTGGTTTGATCAACACTAGGTGTTTCAGAGCGACAGAACATTTTTTTGTCAAATTTTGATGCTTTTTCAATAATATCTCCATCTCTGTCAAAATAAACCTATTTGTAGCATTCATTATTATTGCAAAGCAAAAAATTTCCTATCATTTGAGCTCTTACTGGAAATTCTAGCTTGACTCTACGTAGAGAAATGAGCAAAAACGTCTGACTAAAAAATCATCAGCTAGTTTTTTAACCTGTAGGGGTAAGGCAAAATTGGCCATTCTCGTCCAATTTTACATTGACATGACTTTTTGTGAGATCTCAGCCAATACTGATCAGATTTGAACAAAACAAAGACCATTTAATAGGTATACATTAGTCCCAACATAATCTAAAGGTAAAAAACACCTAATAGACGTTCCCTTCATGAAATAATTCAAAGTCATGTATTTTAATTTGCCTCAAGCGGGCATTATCCGACATATTTTTGGAAATACTAACAATAACCATACCATTGTATAGAAAATTAAAAGAAAAACAAAAGTCAAGCACTACGCAACATCGACTCACTTAGTAAATCATAGAGAAATATCCCTTCAAAGTTGCTTCATTTTTCACATTTTTCCTTATTACTGCTTTGGATCGTCTATCGCAATCTCAAATTTAACACGTACTAGTCAAACAAAGTACCTCAAACAACTTTTGCTATACATACAACCAACATTCATATATCAATTCAATCACTTTTATTAGTACCATCTGCTCAAATCTTGCATTTTTCACAACTATTTTATTTCTCAACAACAACCCTTTCTATCCAAAATCTAATTGCAGTTTCATCTTCTTCACAAAATTCTATTATATAAACATGCTAATTTCAAAGTTTGAATCAAAGCTTGATTCAAAGATGATCAAAAGATGAAAAGAAAGATAGGAAAGGGGCATTAGAAAGAAAAGACGGTTCTGGCGAGTTTAATTTATAGCCGAAAATGAAGAGTCCTTCGGGAGGACCGTGTATTTTGAATTGGAATAATTTTTTTTTGATATTTTTTTTCATAAAGGCGACTTTCAGACCTAAGCAATGACTTGGATACATATGTTGTAGACCAATTTTTAATATTAATGTACTAAATCAGAGACTCTCCGGTTTTGCCAATGTGAAATTTATAGCTTGTTATAGATACAAATTCACGGAAAAGAAGAATAAAAAAAACAATAAGTCAACTTGAAAAAGGTATAGGTTTATTATCAAACTGACAGGAGTAAAATAGACTGAAGAATCTTTACTGGCCAGGTAGATGATCCTTGTTATATACTATAACAGTGGATAAAAGTTCTGCTATTAAGGGTTGGCATATACGTCAGTTCAGATCAATTAACATATCGACTCAAGCTTCTTCAGACATTTCAGCAAACTAAACAACATAATTTATCTCTGTCTGGGTAAACAATAAATAGACTCTTATCCGAAGTACCCTGATCAGTCTTTCGTATGGAGATTATTAAGATCGATCTAGTAGCATGTATCTTATAGGTACAGTCTCTTAGTCTATATCAATAGTTTGTGTCTGAGTGAATATTGTTCTGTATACATCTTAGCAGATATCTGGATATATGGCATGTCTATAGCATGTCGCCACATGCATGTCTATAGCATAGCATATTATAGTGTACAAGTCTGTAGTGCATAATGTATCTGTAGCTACTAGTATCCTGGATATATGCATATGTCGTGTAGTATGTATCTTCATGTGCACATCTGAGCTATAGGTCTTATATTGCATCGAACCTGGCAATTGATTAAATATGGCAAACATCCGTGGTCGATGTTGGGATACAAGTATAGGTCTATAGCGCCATCCATGCTAATGATGCCATCTATAGCATATATCGTATATAGTATAAATCTGTATCGTACATCATCTAATTAAGTGCACATCCTAGTTTATATCAAATATGGTAACTGGATGAACAGTCTTCGGAATGCAGATTATAGTGGACGTATTCCACTCATTGTTTTTGCTGATCTAAGTGGTTTGGATGCTACATGATTTGAAAGATCATATAAAGTTCTATGAACAACAAGTGAAATTCCAAGTTGAGCAGAAAATCGTGTATTAATATGTGAAAATCTGCTCGAAATCTGCTCCAAACCTGCTGATAATGGATTTTTTAATGGGGGTATATTATTGGTATGAATTTTATGCCAATAGAATCATTTGCAGGAGTAGAATGCTGAAAAGACTTTTAACATTGAACGCTTGAATGATTAGGAAGTAGAAAGTGCTTTATAAAAAATAGGTTATGGAGACAGGAAGAAATATAGCTCCACACAAGCTCTGATGTCGAAGGGAAGAAAATTCACCATGTGCATTAATAATTGCTACAATACCAATGAAGAACAAAAACTCTATTTGACATCTTTCGGGTTATTTATGATAATAGCTTTCTATCATTATCAGTGTGATAGATTGTTAGAACAACCATCGTTTCATGAGCTTCATATACATCATTAATCTGAGGAATATTGCGTAGATGAAAGCAATGATTATATATGTAGCATTAGCAATGAAACTGTATATTGCCGAAGTGTCCTTTCTACCTCATTTTTGTATACTATTTTCGTATAAGAATACAAACTTTAAATAAAATAAAAAAAGTAGATGACGCAGCAGTGTTCTCTAGTTTTTGTTTGTACCATAGAATTCAACTTTTATTCCTCTTTTTCAATCTTGCGTTTCTTTCCTCGACGTAAATATATGCTCTTCCATCACTATTAGATTTTGGAAACATTTAAATGATGGCGAGCCGTAGACCAACGTCTACGTTCGCTGAACAATATACGATTAAATAATGTATATACAGAAAGCGCATGCTGCAAGCTTGATTGGGATGGTCGTATAAATTCGCTTGATGGTAATACCACCCTGGCAACATTGTATAAACATGTCGCTGTTCTCTTTAAAACCATACTCTACATTTACAGACAATTGAAAACAATGGATCAACAACCACCGGAACTTTAAACCACCTTGCGTCATTTAATAAGTACAACTTTTCAGATATCGTTTTCTCTATTTTTTTTCTCTCCCTCACTTTTTTTTCTCACTTTATCTCTCTCTTTCTCTTTCTCTTTCATATCCACGAAAAAAGACATTAATTAACTATCACATAAGCGAATTAGGCTATGAAAACTACCAACCTTCTTTTTTAATTCGTCTAATATTCAATTATAACATCTCTTTCAACTACCTCCTCCTCCCCTCCTCTTTGTAAATAAGAATCATTCTATACATAATATCCTAGTCTGCAAATGTCAAAGCTTAAGCAAAAATATCCCACAAAAAAGAAAGCTCAACTAGTGTCAAGAGACGATGGCAGCATGGAAATTGACGAACAAACTGATGGTGATATTATACGCTGTGTCTGCGACGACTCTGATGACGATGGCTTCACGATTCAATGTGAGCATTGTGAAAATTGGCAACATGCTTCATGTGTAAACATCAAAAAGAATAATATACCAGAACATTACATGTGTGATAGATGTAGCAGGAAACTCAATAGGAAGGACAATCAGACCCGTCGGCGCAATTCCTCATCAGAAACAGGTAATAGTGTTGGTACGAGTATGAATAGGGAGATCCTAATCAACCCACGCTTTCCATTGATAGATAAAAAGTCAAAATCAAAGAAGCTTCTAAAACGAACCATTCCCAAAAAGCGTGTTTATCCTCAAGACAGCGAAGATGAAGAAAGTACAGCACACCATATACCGCCAACTATCTCAAAAAGCAAGTTTACACCATTGTCAAAGAATGTGTTCAAGGAAAAATTAGTGGAACACTTGCTGATAGAAGTGCATCGCCAGTGGATGGAATCCAACAAGTCCAAATCGTCAACTGGGAAATCCAAAGTCGAATCGCCATCTACATCTAGTGCAGCAGCAAAGGGTTTAGAGTCAATTGTTGTCATGGAAAGTAATCTACTGCTCCCCGCGATTCCTAAAGCGTCTGTAAAACCATTGAGAAAGTCTTTGCGAGGAACTTTTCTGCAAAACCAAAAGGATCCGTCTGTGGAAAAAGGCGTCTTTGCTGACATACACATCCCTGAGCATCGGTATCTGATGGAGGTGACAGGAGAATACGCACGCAAATCAGAATACAAAAATGACCCAGAAAACAACTTTACGCTCTTGGGAACACCGCCTGCCCACGTCTTCTTTTTTCGCAACATTGATATCTGCATTGACGCTCGATTCGCTGGAAACGACACTCGATACATTCGCAGATCATGTTCGCCCAACTCAGAAATCAGAAGCGTCATTCTACCCAACGACAGCGACGACCACACCATACATATGGGCATCTATACAACCGAAGAAGTAGACCGGGGCGAGGAAATTACAATTTCGTGGAACTGGCAACGAGGCTATCTGATGTGGAACAAAAATAAGGAATTCTTACGTCAGGATCACAGAGTAGAAATCAATCCATCAGAAGTTGATTCGCTAAAGCAAAGTCTGAATCTGATTGCGTCAGAATTTGGTGAGTGCGCTTGTGAAGACAAGGAGGAATGCTTGATAGAATGTTTGAAGGATGAGCTTGAAAAGCAAGACGAGGATCAATACGCTGCAGAGAATGACAACGCCGCCTCTTCAGCCAAAAGAAAGCGACTTTCCAATAGTAATAAAGTCCGTTCCGACAGCGAGCATCACAGACCAAGCAGGAAGGGAGCTCCACGCGCTAATGATATCTTTTCATCTGACGAGGAAAGCAAGCCCAAAAGTCGTCGCAGTAGTGTTGGTAGCAACAAGGAGGAGCACAAGCAAGTTAAACTCATCAAAAAAGGTACGTCCAGGCGAAGCCAGGTGAATGCGCCAACATCGCCCACAGTGTCTCAAGCGGATAGTGTGGATATCGATATTTTATCAATGAGCCCAGTTCCATCACAACCAGCAAGCGAAACCGAGTCAGAAACGCAACTGCCTGGATACAAGCGTCCTCGTCCACTCGTGCCTGATGACATCAGGCTTCCTATCAAAAAGAGATGGCTTCAGCGATACCTGAATGAACAACGAGAAAAGGAGCAAAAGGAACAAGAGCAGCTTGAGCTGGCACGAAATGATGCGCAGAAGTCAATGGAACCATCTCAAACTGAAGCAGCGAATCCAGCTCAACAACGTGACGAATCCATGTCCTTATCAACTTCAGCTTCAAAGCCTACAGAAGATACGCCGAGAAACACCTACCATGATGCAGAGCAAGATGATTCAAGTGATGGTGCTAGTTCTGACTCAACGTTGCCCTTGGAAGATACCCCAAAAATAAAGCAAGGCCATCTTGATCAGCAAGACGAAACCACCAGCTTACCTGTCTCAAGCGTTGACACAACTACAGCCGCGAACCCTGTTGTTACTATTCTACCTCAAGAACAAGAAACCTCCAATCATCACACTGACCACACTATGCAAGCAGACAATAGCGAACCTAAAGCCTCCTCTTCGTCCTCCAATGTGAATTCAATTGAAAACAAACTGGAAGAAGTCAAGCAAGCAAAAAAGAAGCTTAGTCTTCAAGAGTATCTGCTAATGCGTCGAGGTAATTTGCCAACACCAGATGAGAAGCATTCATCCGCTGAATAATTGAGGCTCATAGACTTTAAACGCTGAATCAATAAAACTTGCTGTGCCATCCTCTCTTTTAATGCAATTCATGTATATAACTTTTTGTTTTATTTTACAAGGAGGGAAATCAAGAGCGATAATCAGCATTGATGCTGACATATTCGTGACTTAAATCACAGGTCCAGAATTTGGTTTCGCTATCACCCAAGCCGAGATCCACTTCAATGTTCAAGTCTTCCATCTTCAAGATTTCGGATGCTCTGGTTTCATCTACTTTCTCTGGCTCGCCCTTGACCATCAACTTGAGGTTTTCACTGCCATCTGAAGGCACAAATGTAACGCTGACCAAAGTGGGATCGACATCAATGCCACTGTGGCCAAGACTGGCACAGATTCTGCCCCAGTTGGCATCTTGACCGTACAAGGCTGACTTGACCAACATGGAAGTAGAGATGTGAGAAGCAGCCTTTTTGGCACTTTCGAATGTCTCGGCACCCTATACGTCAATAGATTCAGATTGCAGCTTTTACGTCAAGTAAATCAATCTTACCTTGATATGCAGAGTAACAAACTTGGTGGCACCTTCACCGTCTCTGACGACCAATTGAGCAAGTTCAGCAGCAAATGCAGTCAAGCGATCTCTGAAGGCTTCGTAATCAGCACCCTCAGATTCGATTCTAACATCTGAACCACCATTTGCCAACACTGAGATAGTATCGTTTGTGCTCATGTCGCCATCGACACTGATTGAGTTGAAACTGCGATCCACAGCATAGGTCAAGGCCTTTTGCAATAACTCTGGCTTGACATAGGCATCCGTCACCATGAAACCCAGCAAGGTGGCCATGTTGGGATGAATCATACCAGCACCCTTTGCAATACCTGCCATTCTAAACTTGGAGCCTTGCAAATCGAATTCACCACTACGCAACTTGGGGAACGTATCGGTTGTCATGAAAGCTTCAGCAGCACTCATCCAGCCATCTTCATGTTCTGCAGACAAGTGGGCATAGGCATCACGAATACCTGATTCGATCTTGTCCATGGGCAAGTTTTGGCCAATCACACCCGTTGACATGGTGAGTGCGCTGAGAGGATGCTTTACCAGTTCATCCATGACAGAGCGCATTTTTTTAGCGTCCACAATACCTTGAGCACCCGTAACTGCATTAGCACAGCCCGAGTTAGTGACCACAGCGTATAATTTGTCGTTGTTTTGAGCCAATGTCTCTTTGCTGACAAGCACAGGAGCAGCTTGGAATTTGTTGGTGGTGAATACAGCGGCACCAGCACAGGGTAAATCAGAGACAACCAATGCGACGTCCTTGTTCTTGTTCTTTTTGATGAGAGCAGCAACACCGCTAGCACGGAAGCCAGTGGGATAGACGCCAGATTGAGCAATGAATGACTGTTTACGAGCAGTTAAATGTTGGTAGCTTGATGAATACAAACGACGTTGGATGTGCTTTCCTTGATTGTAGAGTGCAGTGTTTAAACGAAACATTTTGAGGTTGGAAAAAAAAGAAGAAAAGGAGATGGATCTGTCCAACTTGAAGTCGGTGCTGTCCTTTAAAAATCACAGTGTATACCTTATCGCATTACAGCTCTTCATGAGTCATCGGCTAAACATCGGTGCTCCATAATTTGTGTAATTGAGGACATTTTAAGGGAGCAATTAGTAAATCACCCATCATTGAGAGGTATATTCGATTGCTTGAGATTACAGCTGTAGTCTAGTTTTATTGAAACTCGCTATTTGTGTATGATAGAGCACATCTCTTGTTTCGTCTAGAGCAGCAACGTTTCCATCGTCATACGCTTCCATAGGATCAAGGACAACTGCAACATTGGAGTTCATTCACTGCCCCCACCCCACCCCCTCCAGGTTAAATGCTTAGTTCCTATTATATGGTATTGGTAGAATATCTCTTTCTCAAATCGTAGACAGAGTGGTCATTTATAAGAGCAGGACTTCAATAACCCTGTTCATCGCGTGTCACATAAGAACCTGCCTGCCTATGGAAACGACTGTCAAAGAGATTTCCTGGTTTGGTCAAAATAGGGTACAGTCGACGAAAAAAGGTTGGCCCAAAAAAAATAATTGGCCAGTTTGAAAGAAAATGGATCACCGATTTTGAAAATGGGTCAGCCAATGAAAATGGGGGTTTACTTGGTGATGGACAATGCTCCCATCCATGGCAATGAAAAAATTGAAGCGCTCATCAAGGGAAAAGGCTATAACTGCGTCTATCTACCTCCTTACTCCTCTGAACTAAATCCAATTGAACAGTTTTGGGCATTTGTGAAAAACCTGGTCAAGAGAGGCAGGCTCTTGGACAATGAAACTCTAACGCAAAGAATTGCCGAAGCATGCCTCCAGGTTACAAAGAAAGACCTTGCTGGTTTCATCGGCCATTCTACAGGTCGCATCGACGGTTGCCTCAACAAACTCCTTTTGTAGTTTTATCAATAAAAAAATGATATTGTGCTTACAGTTCTCGCAACAATTTTGGGATCGGGCACACAACTTGGGACAGGTTAGCGAAAAATGAAATACAGGATTTTTATAATGTTTGCTTGGTTTATTGTTTTCTGCTTGGATTAGATAATTTGGACGTTTTCTCCATATTTGATTGGCCGAAAATTTTGAGTGAGTTGACGATGTTGGCGCACCACCATGGTGTAAAACAAAAGTACAAATCAAAGTTTTATTAGACGTTCATATAAAAACAGATAGAGATACAACGAAGGGGGGGGGGGACCAACTACTACAACTAAGGGGAAACCAATTACTATAACTAGTCTACAGTCAATTCAACAATTAATGCCGCATTAGTGAAGTTTTACAGGACTTTGCTATCGTTTTGCATATACTTGAAAATGGTTCGCATGTAAATTGTGAACAAATGCCCTGGTTCTCTAATGTTGACGAGCCTATTAATTTCTAGTACACGCAAAGCGATAGCAAAAGTCCAGTAAAAGCTTTCGAATGCGACATTTATTAATGGAAAGACTGTACGTTGAGTAGAGTACTGGACATAGCCCTGAATCACCATAGGACAGCCTTTTATTAAAAAGAAGAGAGAAGCACCAATAATTGAACTTGCACGATTTTCTATCACACCGTCCCAAAATATGTTCAAAGTACTGTTTACTGAATTCGGGAAAATAACGTGCAAATAATAAATCTACGCAAGTGCTTGAAGTCGGTCAGTGAAGGAGTTCACAGTCGTTTCATCATAATCGTCTAATTCCAAAAGCTTGCGTTTCTGTACACGGTTGCTCTTTGGTGTAAAAAATATAAATGGTGGCTTGGGGTGGGATGAACCGGTCGATGGCGTTGGGCAAATGTCCTCCAAAACAGAAGCATGTTCAAGTTTATGGAGTTCCGATCTGACTTTCCAAGCAATGCTGACAAGATGATCCTATGAGAAAAATTCGCGCAATACATGTCAGTCTTTAGCATTTTTTCCTTTTGTTAAACAAAATCTTACCTTCAGAGTAAGCAAACCACGCAGAGTATCTTTCACTGTGCCTAACGATTCAATGGTTGTAGGGATGACTAAAACAGTGACCAAATGAGCGACAGCGATATAATCATCAAGACCAGGACCATCATCAACAAGTCGCAGAAGGTACAGGTATCCAGAATTTCCGACAAAGTCCATGGCAACAGTGAATTTCATTCCAAACTTGGTGTTGAGACTGAATAGGTTATAAGTGTTCAAGCGTAGATTTTTCGATTGCTGGTGAAGTTTGATCGATTTGTTGATCATGGCCCTTTTCCATTCGTTGCTAGAAATATCCACCTTGACATTAGATGAGCATTTCAAGATCATATCAATCTTTCGACCATAAGCTTGGGACATATCACTGGTGTGGAATATTGCCTTGTTCATTGCGATAGCCACCTTCGATGATTGCAAACTTGTTTCACCGTCAGCAAGGATCACGCCAGTATCCGCCAGCAAGGTATCTAGAATCGAAGCAAACCGCCGGTAGAATGTTGCTTCACTTTCATCACGTTTCTCCGACCAAAGACATAGGTTGTTCACCATTTGTTCGATAATGGTCAGGTTGGTATATTGCTGGGTATTTCGTTTGTGACCACGGATCAGTGCCGCCTTGATTACCATAATATATTCGAGAATACCATCAACATCTGAGTGAAAGTCAAGAATTCGTTCGATATACCCCAAAGTATCAGGGTCCAGTTGAGAAGTCTTGGGGATGTAATCAAGTTTGGTTTTCAAATGGTCGGGCAAGGACAATAGGATGACCTTCGATATATCGGAATGAATGAGGTTGACGATCCCCGAAAGGTGTAATCTATTAAATAAAAGGCATGGGATAAGAAATATGACACATATAGAGTACTTACTTGATGGCTTCTTCTTCAATAGATGACAAATGATCCGATAAAAGCTTGCTGGCGACAAATTGTTGTAAAGCCCCTTTGATCGATTTACCATCATAGTTCAAGTTTTGTAAAAAAAAAGATTTCTTTCTCTGTCAACGATTGACCGTCAATCATCTGGTACATGCAAATAATAATAATAAGAATGAGCATATCATGACCACCTCTTTACTTTTATTTTATTTTTACCTTTTTGTACGTCAGTCTGTGCAGTTGGAAGTCTCGATGATCAGCACTAAAGATGTCATCAGCACCAGGGAAAAGAAAGCCGTCGTTGTCATCGATGGTATCGTCAGCATGTTGACCAGTATCATCAACAAGCGGATTGTTCGTATCGTCCGTAGGTGAGCTGCTGGTGGCATCATTAATAGATGCGTTGGAAGACTCGTCAGCAAGTGCGTTGGTCAAGCTCAAGATGCGGCGTGATGATGTGGCAGAATCTGCCAAAGCTTTCAAGCCTTCTGTTTGGTATCGTAAGCGCGTTTGTGCCTAATAAACAGTAGCGGAAGACGTTAGTAATCTGAAGGAAGCATTCTTTTTTACAAAAAGATATACCAAGGCGGTGATAGCATTCTTGACTTCTACCCATTTTTGTTCATTGTACGCAATCTTCCTACGATAAAAAAGCATTAGTATCTTTGTGATATAACAATCGTCCATTGTACTTACTTTTGGAGGAGGTGAGGGTCCTTGTTTTGCCTGTTCAATTCTAGTGCAAATTCTCGTCGCCACCACGCAA
The DNA here is from genome assembly GCA_037974945.1 of Mucor circinelloides. Taxonomy (NCBI): domain Eukaryota; kingdom Fungi; phylum Mucoromycota; class Mucoromycetes; order Mucorales; family Mucoraceae; genus Mucor; species Mucor circinelloides. The sequence continues at coordinate 3,365,658 of JBBNAA010000002.1, read as the reverse complement.
ACAGTAGATCCGGGGACTTGCCTTGGAATTCATAGGAGACAGCCACAATTTTTTCCAGACTGCTGTTCACAAATTCATTGAAATCTGGATTCTTCTTGTTTCTGATGCAATCAATGAGAAATGAGAGATTCATTTTGGTGACAAGTGCAAAGGAAAAGGTGAGAAGCACAACGATCCCAATGAACAAATGCACTGAGCTTGAATTGTAGCAGTCACTCAGAAATTAGACGACGCTGAAAAAAAACACAAGTTGGCCATAATTCTTTTTTCTTTCGAACTCTGACGCTTTTCCTCATGACAAAGGAATCCACTGGTCTCCGGCCCAGATGGTAGTGGACCCAGTCTGCGTCCTAAGTGAAGTGTACTTGGAACCATTTCTCCGGCGATGGAACCTGCCACTGTTAGCGCATGTCAAGTTGAAAAAGGCGTTCATTGTTGTTTATCATGCTGATCATAAAGGTAAGAAAATGGAAGTAAACGAACAATTTGATATTATGGAATGATGATTAACTTTTCTCTGCTTGCTCTACGAGTCTTTATTTTTTTATACTTTGTTAGTTTGAACGAGATGGGTGATTTCTATCATGACAAAGGAATCCACTGGTCTCCGGCCCAGATGGTAGTGGACCCAGTCTGCGTCCTAAGTGAAGTGTACTTGGAACCATTTCTCCGGCGATGGAACCTGACACTGTTAGCGCATGTCAAGATGGGAAACTTTCATCTCCAATACAGTAGATTCTCTAAAGATTCTCCTTCACTGACCATCCTCAATCACGTGTGTAGATTTGGACAATGTCACTTCTTCACCAATGATGTTATCTCTTGGTTGAATATCGTTCTCTCTCTTCCTTCTTTTCATTCCTTCTTGTTGGTCAACTCACTCAAAATTTTCGGCCAATCAAATATGAAGAAAACGTCCAAATTATCTAATCCAAGCAGAAAACAATAAACCAAGCAAACATTATAAAAATCCTGTATTTCATTTTTCGCTAACCTGTCCCAAGTTGTGTGACCGATCCCAAAATTGTTGCGAGAACTGTAAGCACAATATCATTTTTTTATTGATAAAACTACAAAAGGAGTTTGTTGAGGCAATCGTCGATGCGACCTGTAGAATGGCCAATGAAACCAGCAAGGTCCTTCTTTGTAACCTGGAGGCATGCTTCGGTAATTCTTTGCGTTAGAGTTTCATTGTCCAAGAGCCTGCCTCTCTTGACCAGGTTTTTCACAAATGCCCAAAACTGTTCAATTGGATTTAGTTCAGAGGAGTAAGGAGGTAGATAGACGCAGTTATAGCCTTTTTCCTTGATGAGCGCTTCAATTTTTTCATTGCCATGGATGGGAGCATTGTCCATCACCAAGTAAACCCCCATTTCCATTGGCTGACCCATTTTCAAAATCGGTGATCCATTTTCTTTCAAACTGGCCAATTATTTTTTTTGGGCCAACCTTTTTTCGTCGACTGTACTCCAGATTCAGATTCTCGCGTTGCAACGCGCTGCTTTTTTTTTTTTTTTTTTTTTTTTTTCTCTCTCTCTCTTCACTTTTTTTTTTCTTCCTTACTTGCAATACATTCGAAAATGACTAGCTCGCACTCTGACAAAGACATTGCCTTCTCATCACAGCCCTTTGAGCCTGGAACTATCATGAAGAAGCGAAAGACAACGCACGCACCCAGCAATGGTACCATTACAAATGGCAAACAAGCACCAACCACTGATTTCGAGCAAGAATTAAAGCAGTTGAAGGATGATATGGATCTCGATATTCAGCGTAAGTAAAGGTTTCATTGGTTTATTTCCTTGACTCAACAGCTATATTAGTTGAAAATACAGAGGCTACTTGGGGCCGTAAGGAGGCTCCCTCGCTTGATCCCGCCAAGGATAAGATTGGTAATGTATGCATAGTGGCATATGGACAAGTTGCGATTAACAAGTGTTTATCTGCTAGTGTTTCAGCAGATTGAGATTGACGAGTACATGGATTGGAAGGTGCAGCAGCCAGTTGTTCGATTCTACGGTGTTACTACGGTACGCAGTAATTAGAGATACATGTCGAGTTGCTCATCTAATATGTCAAAATAGAACGGCAACAGTGTAGTCTGTCATGTGAGAGATTTTTTACCCTACTTTTATTTCCCTGCACCCTTTGGATTTCAACATAGTCATTTGCCTGCCTTGAAGCAATCACTTTCTGTAAGATACAGCATGATACAGGCAGCCCATGGATGACTAATATCCCTTGTAGAGTGCCATTGGACAACCAGGAGCAGTGTTCGATGTCAAGATCATGATGAAGCAGAGTATCTACGGCTATCACGGCGACTCCAAATCACCTTACATTCGAGTGACAGTCAAGGATCCAAAAGACATCTCCAAATGCAAAAACAAAATCGAGCAGGGCATCTATGTCAGTGGATTGGATCGTCCTTGTCAGTCTGATACAACGTTCGAAAGCAACTTGTCGTATATCCTTCGTTTCATGATTGATTGCAAGGTGCCTGGGTCTAATTGGATTGAATTGCCTGCTTCAACTTGGTCCTTTATCAACGAACCCACATCATTAGCTCAATACGAGGTGGAAACACGATACGACCAGTTCATCAGTCATGCCCCTGAAGGCGAGTGGTCAGACATGGCTCCCTTGAGAGTGCTTAGTTTTGATATCGAATGTGCTGGCAGAAAGGGTATTTTTCCAGAGCCCAATGTGGATCCTGTTATTCAGATTGCGTCTGTTGTTCAGGTACAGGGTCAGAAGAAGCCATTCATCCGAAACGTCTTTACGCTCAACAGCTGTGCGCACATTGTTGGATCTCAAGTGCTCTCCTTTGACGATGAAAGAGATTTGCTGCAGAAATGGAGCGACTTTATTCGACTGGTGGATCCTGATGTGGTGATCGGTTATAACACGACCAACTTTGATTTCCCTTACTTGCTGGACCGTGCCAAGCATCTCGGCGTCACCAAGTTCCCCTTTCTTGGAAGAATCAAAGGCGTGCACACGGACGCAAAGGACACCAAGTTTACATCCAAAGCATATGGTACTCGAGAAAACAAATCCATCAATCTCGAAGGGCGTTTACAGCTGGATATGCTGCAAGCTATTCAACGTGATTACAAACTTCGCTCCTACACACTAAACTCTGTCTCTGCTGAATTTTTGGGCGAACAAAAGGAAGATGTGCACCACTCTATTATTACAGAGCTGCAGAATGGAAATGAGGAAACCCGTCGTCGTTTGGCCGTCTACTGTTTGAAGGATGCCTTCTTGCCCCTAAGACTGATGGACAAGCTCATGTTGCTCTTTAACTACACTGAAATGGCCAGAGTCACTGGTGTCCCCTTCAATTACATTTTGGTACGTGGCCAGCAAATCAAGGTTATCTCGCAATTGTACCGTCGTGCGATTGATGAAGATCTGGTTATCCCTGTCATCAAATCTGAAGTGTCGGATGAAGCGTATGAAGGTGCTACTGTCATTGAGCCTGAAAGAGGCTACTACGATGTTCCCATCACCACATTGGATTTCACCTCTTTGTATCCCTCCATTATGCAAGCCCACAACTTATGTTATACCACACTGCTGAAGCCAGACATTGTTAAGAAGCTCAACTTAGTCAAGGATGTGGATTATGAAATTACACCCAACAGTGATATGTTTGTCAAGGCTTCTAGACGTAAAGGTTTGTTACCCGCTATTTTGAGCGACCTTCTAGCTGCTCGTAAGAGAGCCAAGAGCGACCTCAAAAAGGAAACAGATCCCTTCAAACGGGCTGTCTTGGATGGTCGTCAATTAGCCTTAAAGATCAGTGCCAACTCGGTGTATGGTTTCACGGGTGCAACTGTTGGTAAACTCCCCTGTCTGCAAATTTCGTCCAGTGTCACTGCCTATGGTCGTGGCATGATTCTGAAAACAAAAGAAACCGTAGAAGAACATTTCACCATCAAGAATGGCTACAAACACGATGCCAAGGTTATTTACGGTGATACTGATTCTGTCATGATCAAGTTTGGCGTGGATAATTTGAAGGAGGCCATGGCACTGGGCAAAGAAGGCGCAACACTGGTTACCGCAAAGTTTATTCGACCTATCAATCTGGACTTTGAAAAAGTGTATTTCCCCTATTTGCTGATCAACAAGAAGAGATATGCTGGTCTTTACTGGACAAGAGAGGATAAATACGATAAACTGGATGCCAAGGGTATTGAGGTAAGGCACCTGTGGACGGTATCAACAACATGTAGCTAAAAAAAAGGGTTGTGTATGTAGACTGTGCGTCGTGATAACTGCCGACTTGTGCAAAACATCATTTCCAAATGTCTCGACAAACTGTTGATTGAAAGAGACGTGATTGGCGCCCAGGCATTTGTCAAGCAAACCATTTCAGATTTGTTGCAGAACAAGGTGGATCTCTCCCAACTAGTCATTACAAAAGCACTCAGTAAGTCTGATTACGCAAATAAGCAAGCCCACGTTGAGCTGGCGGAGCGCATGAAGAAGCGTGATGCAGGTTCAGCGCCAGCACTGGGTGATCGTGTAGCCTATGTTATTACCAAGGCCAGCAACAACACACCTGCCTACGAACGGTCAGAGGATCCCTTGTATGTTCTTGATAACAATATTCCCATTGACACAAAATACTATCTCGAAAACCAATTGTCTAAACCATTGTTGCGTATCTTTGAACCTATCTTGGGCGACAAAGCCGAATCACTATGTAAGTTAACTCTTAATTTTTAGCTGAATCGCATCTAACTTGCATCTAGTGTCTGGTGCGCACACAAGAACTGTTAATATTTCTACGCCCACAATTGGTGGTTTGATGCGATTTGCTGTCAAAACTGCCACTTGTCTGGGTTGCAAGGCACCATTGCCCAAGGGAGTGACATCGGCCGCATGCAAGCAATGTACGGATCGATTACCTGAATTGTACCAACATCAACTGGACACGGTAAATAAGCTGGAAGTTAAGTTTTCTCGACTTTGGACCCAATGTCAGCGTTGTCAAGAGTCGTTGCATCAAGATGTCATTTGTTCTAATAACGATTGTCCCATCTTTTACATGCGTAAAAAGGCTCAAAAGGACATGGATGAAGCAGCAGAGCGTCTAGATAGATTCAACTACGAGTGGTAAAAAAAACTCAATAAAAAAAGGACTGTTTAAATCTGTAAGAGAAAAACCTTTGATTGCTCCTGCTGAAAGCAGAGCAACACGCTTTCAGTTTTGCTAAATCACAATGACCAAAAGGCGCCTTGACAATGATGACTTTGTCAATTCGCTACGCCAGAAACATAAAGAAGATCCCCAGTTAAAACAGCAAGCAGGTATGTAACCAGCAGACAGTGTCTTTGAACGATTTAGCTCAATGTTGCTTCTCTAGCTCGCAATACCTTTGCCATGTTGATGCGAGCGCAGCAATCTCCAACTACTCCTACAGCAGATCCAGGGCCTTCATACCAGTATTTTAACAACAGCAATACAGCACTACCAGCAACTGTAGCGTGCTACAAATGCTCTGCTGCAGTTGCATACGACAAATGCAATCACTGCGAGCATCTTTTATGCCAAACATGTTTACAGCAATGCAATTCATGTCAATACTTATACTGTTCCACCTGTTCGAATATCGAGTAAGCCTCTTTTGTTGCTATTTCTTGTTGCATGCCTAACTGACATTTCCATAGCTATTCTCAATCTACAGATCAAGTGTTTTGTCTGTCGTGTGCACAAGGCTGATGATTAAAGTGAACACCCTTTTTTGCAGCGTATATATATACCCCTATTGAAGTCGAGTTTGGATTGTAGCACTATCTTTGTATGTAGATTTTTATTCCAGTGAATAAAGTAACTGTGTCGATTGAAGTATCACATTGTTAGATGGACCAATGTAGCTATATGTCTTTTCTGATGGTTCTTTTTTGTTTAACTAACTCTTGTCAGTACCGAAACGCTGAATCACTCGGTTTTTAGTCGGTGATGCATACAAGAATGATAGTAACAGTATAGAGAATGGTGTCATTTGAGAAAGAGATATTGCGACTGGTCATTTTTTTTACAGCTAAAAGTGGCAACTACTTAGACTCCCTGGTGGGTGATACTTGGGTATGTTTACAGTAGGCAATGTGCTAGCAGGCACAGGCACAAGATTCAAGGTTTCAAGCTTCAGCTGCTTCAAGACAGTTTGTTGATTACGAGTATCCTCTTATTGAACTATTAGACAATATTGTACATACAAATGCTTCAAAACTTACCAGTATAAATGCAAATAGCTCAAACACTTTGATGTAGTCCAGACTGTTTTCGATGATGAGGGGGGATAGAGGCAGAGCGGCACTCCACAACTTTCCATGCTCTAGGAGATTTAACAGATTATTTGATCAAAGTGATCTTGTTCTGTATAATTTGGCACGAAAACACATTTCCTTTCTTGATGGTGTCGAATGATGCATCGCGATATCTACTGAATAAATACTTGAGATTGTCGTGTCCACTCTTGATGTTCTTTAGAATATCGTTCAAGCTGTGAGATATAATGTTGTTGTTCTCAAAACCACTGCTCTCCATCAGTAAATAGTTCATATCAGTGTTCGTTAAGACGCCGACTCCATCCTAAAGCTTTAAATTATCTTTCTTTTCTCTGGAGAAATCGTTTGATACCAGCCAAACATAATCAGCATCTTTTGCCTTCTTTCCACACCTAAAGGTTACGAGTGTCGGTTAGGCTCTGCCATCATTATAGAGGGGTTCTTTTGCTTCAGTCGAATTACCAAGTAAAATTCAGGATAGCAAGACAGTTAGCAAACGATTTAAGTAGCAGGACGAAGACTTTACAAAAAAAAAAAAAAAAAAAAAAAAAAAAAAAGTACGTTCATCATTCTTGCGGTTGTATCCACCTCGCTTGAGCATGTTCAAAGTAAAATTTGTGAGCGCATATTTGACGAATTCATTAAAATCGTTTGAAACTAATTTGTCCAACATTTCGAGCCAGGTTTTTTATTCAAGCATTTAGGGAACACATTGATCGTGTATTGGATGAAATTTTGTGTGTGTTCAACAGGAACATCCTCGCTGTCTTCAATTACTCTTGAACATCATGTCTCTGCATCTATCAATTCATTTCTTCTGATTCGGTCCTTCGACACTTTTCAAAACATTTCGATAGGACTGAGTTCAGGCGAATAAGGAGGATCGTACAGTGGTACCCTTATATTGAAAGTTGACATCTGACGTTACATACTGCTTAATGGCAGTTGCATATAATGGCAGTGTGGTCCTAATAAATGAAAGGATTTTCTTCTGTATACATCCATCTTTTCGCGTTATTCGTCTTCTAAAAAAGAAAACTGTAGATAAGAGGAAGAAGAAGAGAATAGCGAGGATGCTGGAGTTAGCTCAAAGGCTGTTGCCGATGATATGAAACACGTTTTAGAAAATGTAGCTCCAACTGCCGACAATGAATTGTACGTCATGGAGTGTCTCTCGAAAATGTGCATCTCTTACAGATCTGAAACGATTGACAATAGAACTGTACAAACCAAAATTGACTCTTTTTTCAATAAAAACTGCTAGGCACAAAAATAATTGTTACTATATCAGAAGTGTCTCCTCCAATAATGTTGCTTTTTATGAAATTTAGTGGACTGGTGGGGGAAAAAATGTCTACAATCTCTTATTTTGATATAGTGGACACAAGCTGTGAATTTGAGCAACCAAATTTTGGTGGATCCAAAAGTGTCTCTTATATTGAAAGTCTCTTAAATCGGAGTCTCTTAAATCGGGGGACCACTGTACATATTAAGATGGAATGCTGAATAATGCAGTCGTCGCTGATTATACCTGGCATGGTTCTTTCCAATATACTCCTGACTGAACTATCTTGTGTTGTTAAATGTGCACATCGCTGAATGCACACACATCTAATTGCCTGCCAAATATCGCTCAATGACACATCAACTGTGAGTGAGATACTAAAGCTCTGCTAGCAAATCAACAATTCCAACAGATTTATCAGATTACGCATAACAATCTCGATAAGATCTACAGTTCAATATGATAACAAGAGTAGTAAATATTGCATTACTAAAGGAAGTGGTGATAAATTTTTTGTTCGAAATATAATGTGTTAAAATAGTGGGAAATGGATGCTCAAATAGTGATTTGATAGCCTAGTTCTTTCACCATCGCTTTACTTACATAAGGACCGTGTGTATCAGCTTGATCAATACTTCAGCTTCATATGTTTTTGCCAGTAATTTTATGATAGTAAAGATAACTACTTTTTAACTGATAATAATACAGATTCATTCAATTTCACTTTTAGCTTTATATCTCCAAGTTGGAGCCAGTTTGGCTTTGAGGGAAGGTGTCACTTCATCATAACCAATTTCTTCTTGAATCTTTCGCTTCATGCTTTTCTTTTTCTTCTTCTTATTATTGAGTGTCTGTCTGATGATATCTGTGGTATTCAATGTATAATGATAGAATTCAAAATGTCAGTATTAGGCTTATCATTTTCGTTTCTTCTTTTTCAACCTTAAAATCGAATAAATGGCCAATGATAGCTTTGCTATGTTTCTTCAGTTGGGAGACAGTTGATGGTAACATGTATGACTCGATAGAACTAGCAATATACAAGTGATCATCGACAATGTTTATAGACAAGAGATGTGCCTCTAGACCTGAAAGAATGAACATGTTAATTATTTAGTCTTGTAATAACGTAAAAAAACAAAGTCAAATTTTTACCCATGATTTGCATATTGATTATTTTTAAAAGGGCTTCAAAGAGATCAGCCCAGATCTTGATCATAACGTCTGCTTCAGACGGGTTCGGCTTCGAGAGAGTAAACAGTGAGCTATGTTTGATCACCTTGTCAACGCTAATGGGTAGGTTGTCAATCATTCAAGCAACGGCTTTTAAAATAATATAAACTTACATGACACTGATCAGTTCATATCCCGTTTTTTCCTTGAATTTTGAAGCCTTTCTTTGATAGTTCTTTGAGTTCCAATAACAATCTTCGATATCACAAGGGTTCTAAAATAACGTTTGTTATACATTCAATACAACTAAATGGTTGTGCTTCATACATACCTTGAATATTTTGTCAATTTTCTGTAATGCTGGTCTGGAATCAATCAAATCATTATTGGTTGGAGAGTAGAGCTTTAATTTGATTCCAGTTTTCTTTAGAAAATAACTAGTCGCTGGCACTCGCTTCGCTTAGGGGCGCCGTCGCGCTGCCGCGAGCGTGTATCCTCCCCTCGTTTTTTTGACCTTTGCTTCACTCCGGTATAAAAACGTAGGGCCCCGGATGCAACTTATCAGGATTCATTGCACAATTGAATGACGCTCACTATTACAATAGCGGCATTTTATAGCGGTTAGTGCTTCCACAGCTTCTACGACGTTAGTGTCTGTCGACTGAGCATTGTTCTTTGCACAATTAGAATGCGTTCATCTTGAATGTCCTTCTCGACCTCAGTGTAAACAGGTGGTTCTTTCCTCAACCGGTTCTTCTACTTCAGCGATTGAATCAGCAGTACTAATTTGTTTGCTATTTTATCAGTTGTTTCTACCAATTCTTTCGGTTCCTATAAAAAAGAAAAAAATGAGTTTTGATAGTGAACAGTGAACGCCAGAAAGTTTATTTAGGTACTTGTAAACTGACCATAAGGCGTCGATGTCGAGCCTTGTCTATGGTTCCACAGAACTCTTAAAACAGAAGAAGAAAAGGGGTGATCCCATAATATTTGTGATCGCAAACAACTTTAAATTGATTGATTTTACAGCTTAAACGCTGTGACCGTAAACTACTTTCTGCATAATTTTAATTGAGAGTGAAGGCATAGTAGATTCCATCTTTTGATTGCTTGAGACATTTGTACGGCTCTTATTCTTTCATGTATGTCAGAAATTCTTCCAGTGGATTCATCTTGATTTGTAGGAATACAGATATGAAAGTAATCTTTAAGAACACTCAAGTCGCCGGCTTGAATGATCGGTTTGTGGGGGGAGATATAATGTTTTTGGCAGGTGCTTAATACTTATAAACGCTCTTTTCCTTTACAAGTTTCAAGCTTGGGTACTGATTTTGGAAAAATTCGGCCGTTAGAACATGCTAAAGGATTGTTTTGAATAAACATACTTCCTCCACCTCCTCAGCAAACGGATCATCAATATGGATGTTGGAAGCGCTATTGGAAGCATTAAAGACAACAGAGATGTCAGAAGCATCATTGCCATTACTACTAGTATCAAGCTCACCAGTTTTTTTAAAAAAAAAATTGTTTATTGATTGTGCCGCGTACACTAAGAGTAAAAGGTCAAAGCGAAGAGGCGGTGGCAATTTAGACGAAAAATTATTATAAGTGCACTGAAAATACTAACTATACTGGTCTATACTAATCCTATTTATCTATACTATTTGAGCAGACTACTTATTACAAGAGGGAATGGATTTGATCTTCATCCACTGTCTATCGAACAGAGGAGCGAACATTTTCCAAAATCGCCTCAGGAATAACAGGAACATTGTCAAAGACAAAACGCATGTGAGCGAGCCAAATGTGAGAGAGAGAAATGATGAGGATTCTGTATGGACGGATTCCTTTAACTTGGCAGTACCAGATATTGGAGAAGTCCAGGGACAGTAGAGCCTCTTTGATATCACTGATGGACGTGGTTGGCCAAAGAAATTCAAAAATGACGCCTTGCCATACCTTTTCTTTTGAAGGATAATCAAAGAGTAGGTGGCTGGCAGATGCATTCGGGGACAAACAGACAGGGCAATTGTGGGTCTCGAAGACTGCAGGCATCATACGGTGCAGTCGGCTACGATGCGGAATACAGCCCGTTATGAATCGATAGGCTACATTTCGTTGGATGTAGGTCAGAGCTAAAGACCAAAAAAAAAACTTCCAATGGACATCAGAGACATTCTTCAAGGCGTATCAAGCTCACTAGGAAATAATTTTTTAGATGAAAATGCCTAAAATCAATATCCAGCATATAAATACACATCTCTCATAAACTAGCGAACGAAGAAGTCTAAAACAGACTGACTTACCTGCTCATCATCTGGGCCGGATTCAATCTCTTCATCATCTTCTTCTAGATGGCGCATTAAATCTGATAGCTGCGTTGCAGAATCTGTATTATCATCACTCATTTCGTCATTTTCATCAAATAACTTGTTCAACCTTTCCTGCATGTTCTTCCTGTGAGTTTTTGGCTTCAATTGTCGTTAAGATTCGGCTGGTAATGCGAGCTTTTTCCTTTACCTCTTCTTCGAGCTTCCCTACTTGAAATGCGCTGAAATCCTTCTTGTATTCCATGTTGAATTTCTGTTTGCTTTTGACAGTTTTGAATTATTGGATAAGAACAGCACCATAAGCTTTGAGCTTCACATCTGCATCTTTAGCTTTGATAATCTTGTTAAACGTACCATTGAGGACTGTCATCATTTGATTTGGTGTGTCTTCCGGCGTATCTGTGTATTGAAAGTATGATTTCACTAACGATGCTTCTTGCTTCCATTGTCTTGCTTCCAAGCTGGCTATGAAATCTGGTCACCACTCGTGTAGGTGACAAGCCCAATCACTGGGTTACGCTGAAGCTGAAGCGCTCAATCAAGTTGAAGTGGCCCGCAATTGATAATTGTACAGGAAAGCAGTAAGTGATGGCTTGCAGAGCAACATTGCTCAGAAAGTAATCTTTTATTGTTTGGGAAGTAATTTTTGATTGTTCAAATAGCAATATCCTTTCTTTTATTAGAAGAGAAATGGCAACTCGTAAGTATACAGGAGCGTGGCGTCAGCATAATGTTTTTTTTTTCTCCATTTTCATGCCAGCAAATTCACTTGCAATGTGACGAATAATGAGAAACATAAGCAGTTTTTAACATATCATATACCAGCAGTTGTAAGGCTTATGGATTATCTTTAGGCGGTAAACACCCGAGCCAAGTTGAAAGCTGACGACGGAAATAAGCATCTGTTGTTTGCGTACTTTTTGTTATGGGGATAGCAACCCGAGCAAGTCGCAGTGCATGATAATGCTAGTTATGACCATACACTAATATCGAGGCAAGCTATGGATGGCAATAAATATTGTTTAGTATTATAGTTAACTCTTCTTCTCTTGATATGTATATCTCAAACCCTAGAGATGCTGCTTTTATACGGATCTGATGCAAGTTTTTGTTAGTCTACAGATTGTATTCATGTCTATCGACCCGTGCAATTGAAGGTCATGTTATATAAGAGTAGCATAAAGTGTATCTCCACTAAGCACAAGATATACGTATTTTGTGTTATGAAGATGGCAATTCGTGGGATGCAGCATCAGAAATATCCCAGTATTGTGCAGCAGGTGTGTGGAAATACCAGCTTTTGTTACAACTTATCATGCAATGAAACTGGATGTAAGCGCTTATGCCTGATCTATGTCTCCTCGACGCCTGGATTAATAGATTTACTCCATTTTAAAGTGTAGGCATCGAGGATGATCTCTGCACAGTACTATTTATCGCTGTTATTGGCTCTATGCTCAGGTAAAATGACACATTTATTACAAATTTATTCATTATATGCTTCTCACACGTCTTTACATATGTGCATGTTTATGTTTAATAAATAAAGGTTTGGTGATCTTTTATTAATATGTATCCTTCTGTCAGTCTTATGGAAATACCTTTGGAGACTCTGCTCAATATCATCAAATTTTGTTATGCGGTAACCCATTATCGGCTTGAGAGCAATGAAGCTGATTCAGTGTGCAGCTTGAGTATGCTACATTTATTGATCTCAGTGTAATGCGTCTTATCAAGTTGAAGGCGTGCTTCATAGTTTGGTTTAAATTACTGGACATCGATGTTTGAGCAGAGCAGTCTTCTGTTTCGAAGGTGATAAAGTGTACATCGGTACAATTCAATGGTGGTCGCTCGTAGTTAGAATTAAATAGTTCTTCAATAAAGTATCAATGCACCAAGCATCTCCTTTTGAATATAAAAGTGCACACAGCTTGATCCAAGATTACAGTGATAGTAGCAATCTGCAAAAGTAGATCTTCAATGTGTTCAACTAAATAAGACGAAGCATTCATACGAGCCAAAACGTATTGACAAGTTCTTTATCAAAAGTGGTATCTACTGTAACAGACACCTGCAAAGTACGTCTTCTTTTCACTAAATGTGAGGTACCAGTGTCAAAGAGAGCAGATCAATTGGGAAGGCAGTCAACTCACAACCCCGCTTTGATGGATGCTCAATAGGCCCTGTCGGTCGGTGGTCGTTATTTTTTCTTTTCTACATTACACACTTAACATGTTTGCACGTACAACTACCACCACAGCACGCTGCCTCGCTGCTAGTCAACAAGTGCGAAATTATGCCTCCAAAAGAAAAGCAGCTTTAAGAGAGAACCCAGATGCCATCGACTTGAAGCAAGCTGTCAACATCCTCAAAGCATTTGAAGTAGGTAACCCCAGTCACCAAATAGAGGCCCACGTTCAATGTAAAATCGAGAAATCAACACCACTCATCCGTGGTTCGCTTGTTCTACCCAAGAGCATCAAGCAAGAGGCCACCATTTTGGTCTTTGCTACTGGTAAAAAGGCAGATGAGGCCAAGGCAGCTGGTGCTCATTTTGTCGGTGGTGAAGAGTTGATTGAAAAGGTTCAAGCAGGCGAATTAAAGTTTGATAAATGTATTGCTACCCCTCAAATGTTCCCTTCAGTAACCAAGATTGCTCGTATTTTGGGTCCAAAGGGTTTGATGCCCACTGTCAAGAAGGGTAGGACATCAAGCGATGGTAGACTCTGATTTGAAATGCTAAAAATGGACATATAGGCACTGTTACTGATGATATCTCAAATACTGTTCGCACATCCAAGAGTTCATTCGACTTTAAGGCAGATAAGCATGGTGTTTTACACACAGGTAATGAAATGTGGCATTGTATGTGGGTATGGGATATTAAGCATCTTTTTCAATTCAAAGGCATTGGTAAGGTGAACTTTGAATCTGAGGATATCGAAGCAAATCTCAAGGCTATTCTCGAGGAATTAAGAGTATTCGGAAAGACCAACAATTTGAAAGGTAATAATGGAGCAATGTTTGGAGAGTACGATCGTTTTTACTAACATTCCGGTAGCTATGATCCAAAATGTGGTTCTTTCATCCACTCGTGGACCTGGTATTGTCATTGCTGGTGGATCATCTCTTTAAATGTTATACATAAATAAAGCCGTTTTGTAATTATTAGAATCATAGAATCATACACCCCCCCCCCTAAGCCATCCATAGTGACTCTTTGGGAGGAGGCTAATGGGCTCGAATCATTTATAAAGCCAGGGTTGCTTAGAGGGAAATGGAGTGCGAAATAAATTTTCAGTGCAAGATTTTCCATCAAAGGGAGGGAGGGGGGTGGACCTTATTCCTGTGTGTGTGTGTGTGTGTGGAGAAATAAACCTCTCTCTTTCTTTCTTTAAACATATACAATTTCAATAGAAACAAGAACAAAGATGGTGGCATCCTTATTGAGAAATGTTTGCAGACAGCAATTCAGCCGTCAACATGTGGCTGTCCGTTCTTTCAGCGCCACTGCAGCCCCTGCCAGCTCTCACGGCTTGCTTCGACTCAAAGAATATTACGACAGTACCCTGTCAGAAGATTTGTTAGTTTTGGGTTATGATCATACCCGTGTTGCACCTCCCACCTCCAGATATCCTGACATTGAAGCCCAAATCAAGAAGGCATTAGACGCTTCAGCAGAAACAGCAGAGCCAAGCAAGTCGACCACCCTCTCATCAGATGCCGTCCGCACTCGCAAGGGTGGCAAACCTGTCAAACCTCTTCAGCCTCTCAAGAGTGCCAAAGTCATTCCCACTCTCGATAAAATCACCCTTCATTCCATGGTAAAGGACTCTATCCACAGCAAGAGTCATTTATTGTCTGCCTTTATGGCATTCCAAAGCATCACAGGCATTCGACCCGATGTAGTCTATGCAAGAAACTCTGTCGCCAATTGGAAATTACGGTAAGAGATAGAATATCTGTGTGTGTGTGTGTGTGTGGGATGCAGAGTGATGCTGACATGTATATATAGTGAGGGTATGCCTGTGGGTGTCAAGGTGACACTTCGTGGTGAAGAAATGTATCAATTCATGGATAAATTGGTTGAAATTGTCCTTCCTCGCTTAAAAGAATGGCCTGGTCTCTCCATGACAGCAGGTGATGGCAATGGCAATATCGCACTTGGCTTCCCTCCATCTGCTCTTGCTCTTTTCCCTGAAATCGAAGGCTCATTTGACGTCTATCCCAAGATGACTGGTTTCGATGTTATCTTCAACACAACTGCCTACACAAACACCGATGGCCGTTTGTTACTCTCTGCTTTCTCTGTACCCTTCAAATCCAACAAAAAATAGATTATTGACTAACTAATAAAAAAAAATATGTATACTGTATAAACGCAAGCACACTCTGATTGCTACAAGTATATAGAAGGAGGGGACAGGCCCATATGTCGATTATTAATACAGATTGCCATCGATGCAAAACGTACTGTGAGCATTCGAAAACCACCAATAGGTAGGTTACTCAGGGACATGTCGGGTGATGTATTGATGTCATTATTGTTCCCTTTTTAAATCCTGTATTGTTCTACCTTTTTTGTACCTTTTCCTTTCTTTCACTTTTTGATTAGACAAAAAAAGCATGCTGCTCAAAAAGAGACAAGGCTTCAAGTTTACGAACGACGAGAACCATCGAAAGACGTCTGTATCTGATTCGTCTACGACCTCATTGGACAAAGTGCTGCGATACACTACTACTAATCATAAGCAAGAACAGCCTGAGGACATTCTGGCAGACAGCATCATCTTCCAAGCCGAGAAGCCGCCTATTTGGAAACGAAAGCGATTTCATTTCATCATTGGTCTCTCTGTAGGCCTAATTGCAGCCTACGGGGCATCCACAACGCCAGTGGCTCAAACACATCTCAATGATCTACAGTCCTACTTGTCTCTGCAACTGTCTGAAATGGATTGGGACAAGATCATGCCTGTAACAGACATGGTAGACGAGCTGTTTGGAAACGTAACCAACTTCTTTACGCCAACACCGTCAAGTGATCAGCCATTCATGCCTGCATTGGAATACAGAGAGACACTGGATCTGAAACCTCATTTCCCAGTCGTGCTGATCCCTGGCATCATTTCATCTGGCTTGGAGAGTTGGGGCACTTTGGAAAAGTCAAAGCGCTTCTTTCGAAAGAGAATGTGGGGGACGACCAGTAACGTATTTTTTTGTGCTTGTTTAAAGGAGGCTTCTTTTTTTTTAATTGTTATTGTGCGGGAAAAGCCATGTTTAGATCGGTTTTACTAGATAAAGAATTGTGGACAGAGCATTTGAAACTTGATCCTGTCACAGGTTTGGATCCTCCTGGTATCAAAATCCGCGCTGCTCAAGGTATAGTACGACAACATAATAGCGTTTCATATGCAATGTATCCTAAACGAGACTTGTAGGTTTGGACGCTGCTGATTATTTTGTAACTGGGTAAGTACCAACCACAGATCCCCAAGTATGTGTGATCTTACTGATAAACATGTGAATGTGCAGTTACTGGATCTGGGCCAAAATCATCGAGAATCTGGCTTACATCGGTTATGACAACAACAACATGTATCTAGCAAGTTACGACTGGCGCTTGTCGTTCTGCAACCTGGAGACCAGAGATCAGTATTTCTCCAAATTGCAGTCCATGATTGAGATCTCAAAAAAGGGATCTGGCGTTCCTGCCGTTATTGTTACACACTCAATGGGTAAAATATAGCCACAAACATGATATCATGCGCGAAAGGGTATTAATCGCAGTTTAGGATCGTCCATGTTTCCTTATTTCTTAAGATGGGTGCAGAGTCCAGAGGGAGGTAATCGAGGCGATGATTGGACAGAGAAGCACATTGCTTCGTTTGTCAATATTGCTGGTCCTATGGTAGGTGTGCCCAAGGCATTGACGGCCATGTTGTCAGGCGAGACAAGAGACACCATGGCGCTGGGCAGTTTTGGCGCCTATCTGCTCGAAAAGTTCTTCTCCAGACGGGAAAGAGCCAGCCTGATGCGAACATGGAGTGGAGGCAGCTCCATGTTACTCAAAGGAGGAGAGATGATCTGGGGAAATCAGACATTTGCCCCTGACGACGAAGAGAACTCACAACATCACTCTTTTGGAAATATTCTGTCATTTACCAAGATCAACGAAGAGGAAGCCACTGTGCAAGAAAAGGACCATAACCACACGACTGAAAAGATGATCAGCAAAGACATTGACCAAAACTTTAGTGCAGATGAGTCGCTGGATTTGCTGCATATAACAGGAACGCCAGATTTCAGTCGCATGCTCAAGTCGAATTACTCGTTTGGGATTACTACATCCAAAAAGCAGCTGGAGCAGAACAACAAGGATTCTAGAAAGTGGTCGAACCCTTTGGAGTCGCAGTTACCCAGAGGTAGGATAGCATGGATACCTAAATGTCTTGGTGAATAACCTCCCTCCTTTCTTGTGTGTAGCACCCAGCATGAAGATTTACTGCCTGTACGGTGTTGGTTTACCCACTGAAAGAAGCTACTACTATACCCGAGCAAAAGACGATATCAGCAAGCCCAACATAGACTGCGATGCTGGTTGCGATATTGATGTGTCAGCATTGTTGAACGGCACTGATATCAAGGAGGAGGAATTTATGAATGCAGTTGTTCAGAAAAGCATCGAGCATTCAGGCCAGAGCGACAAACACAATGATGAGAACATGCCACAGGCACCTCCCATTGTAGGTATTTTAGTCAACCAACCAGGTACTCCAGAATCTTATTTAGTTGTTTCTATAGTACATTGATGGCGCTATGCATGAGCCTACCAGAGGAGTTGAGATGGGAGTGCGATTTGCAGACGGGTAAGATGAGCAATGGCATGAATTGACACGGTACTGACACAGTGACACAGTGATGGCACAGTGCCTGTCTTGTCCTTGGGCTACATGTGTGCGCCTTCTGGTGGTTGGACAAAGCACGCTGATTTGTATAATCCAGGACACAGTCCAGTTGTTCTCAAGGAGTATTTGCACGAGCAGAGTGATAGCAAGTTGGATGTTCGAGGTGGCTCAAAAGCTGGCGATCATGTGGACATCCTTGGCAATTGGGAAATGACAGTAAGTCTCCTTGCATGTGTGTGTGTATGATGGTCCCTTTTTTTTTTACTGACTATCTCTAGTTGGACATTTTGCAAATTGTCTCCAATAAGGGCAGCAATGTCACTCAGCGCATTGTATCCAACATTGAAGACTATGCACAAAAAATTAATATTGAACCACTACCCTAATCGCTGTGTATTAAAAGAAAAAAAATCCAATTAATTGCGTGTATATGAATAAAAGGAGAAATACTTGTTTATAAAAGGGGCCATACAACAGATTTGGTTGAGAGGCGTGCAGTTGCACATTGACATGAACATGAGTTCATAGGGATATTCAGTCAACTTGCTAATTTAGAGTTTGCAATTGACCCTCATTGTTGTTGCACAGGACTGTTCATATGGCAACAATCTATCTTGTTGTCCTTATATGTTCCGGATGTGCCTGTATTGTCTGCTGTTGTTGTAGGTGGTGTGCTACAAGGTGTCTCCTTTTTAAACCTCTTTTTTTTTCTTTTCTTCTTTTTTTCTTCTTCTTCTTCTTCTTCTCTCTCTTCACTCGTTCTATTCAAATGACAGCAGCATCACACAACGACGGCCTCATTACACCGCCTGCCACGCCCTTATGGAATCAATCGTCATCTAAATTCTCAAGCAACATACCTATTCCAACAAACAATACTACCTCGTATCCAAGTCCTACCACATCTTCCTCGAGATCCTCCTCTTCAGCCTCACTTCGACCTTCATTTTCGACAAGATCCACCTCAATTCGAGAAAATGTACAGGTCATGGTACGATGCAGACCTCGATCTAAAAAGGAGATGGAGTACGACGAAGAGCCTTGCTGGTTAATTAGTCCTGAAGAGGGATTAATCGAGCAAGCCAGATTAAAGTCACCAAACAGCATTCGGGCATTCTACTATGGTATCTATTTGTTGTTGTTTTCCTTTTTAATCTTTTTTTGTTACTGACCCATCCCCCCCCCTCCCTCCCTTCTTTCTCTCCCCCCCCCCCTTAGATAATGTTGTGATGGGTACTGACAATGCGCAAGTGTACAAGGCTGGTATCCTTGATCTTGTGAGGTATGTTGATAATTGATCATATTACACTTCAATGTCTGATGTCGAATATTTATTACTGCTATATTAGATCCGCCATGATGGGTTACAACGGTATGCATTTTTTTTTTAGCATAAACTTCTAATAGTCGCTAAATTCAACATTGGATAGGTACTGTATTTGCATATGGTCAGACAGCTAGTGGAAAAACTTATGTAAGTGAATATTGTTCTTTTTTTTTTGTATGTTAGTACTTTTTTATCCATTATAGTTTGAATTAATCATTTTTTCATTAAAATTAGACAATGGTACTTATTATATTATTTTTATTATCTATCACAATGAATTGTATTAAGATCCGATGTTTAACCATTCCTTTCATTTGCCACCATTAAAATATGTGTAGATGGGTATGTTGGAATTGCTGCTGAAATCATGTACCTGAGCTGAATGCTAATATCATCATATCTCTTTCAGGTACCGAAAAAGAGCCGGGTGTCATACCGCGTGCTGTGCAAGACGTCTTTTCATACATTGAAGAGGTGAGTGCAGAGTACTACAGGGTCAATTGAACGCTTAATAACTCGAAAATAGGACACCAATGGAAGAGAGTATCTGCTGCGAGTATCCTACATGGAAATATATAACGAAAAGATCAAAGATTTGCTCTGCATAGAGAATACAAGCCCCGAGATTATTGAGGACAAGGTATGAATGTCTACATGTTTGGCCACAGCAATATCTCACCCTGTCTGGCCCTTCTAATAGAAAGGTATCTATGTCCGCAACTTGAAGGAAGTCATTGTCAAGACATCGGAAGAAGTCATGAACTGCATCAGAGAAGGTGAAGGCAACAGACACATCAGTGCAACAGACTACAATGAACGCAGCAGTCGATCACATACCATTTTCCAATTGGTCATTGAAAGCCGCTCAAAAGGGATCCCAAATAGCGCTAATAGGGGCGTCCGTTTATCTCAGTTGGTATGTACAAAAACTGATGAATTCTAAATACAACATTGCATTGACACTAGCGAGTAGAATTTGATTGATTTGGCCGGCTCTGAAAAAGTGGCTACCGATGTTGAAAGAAGAAAGGAAGGAGCCTACATCAACAAGAGTCTGCTCACGTTGGGCAACGTTATCTCCAAACTTACAAGCGATGAGCCGTAAATATTTATACGCCCAGCCAAACAACATCACATGAATGCTAACAAAGACTGATAGTGCCTCTCACATTCCCTTTCGAAACTCGAAATTGACTCGTATCTTGCAAGCTGCTCTGTCTGGCAATGCGAGAATCTCTGTGATTTGCACCATTAATCCAACGTTTGCCTCCAAAGACGAGTCGCTAAACACGCTCCGGTTTGCTCAGCGGGCAAAATTAGTCAAGACTGCAGCCAAAATGACTCGAGTAAGTATAATCAAGGCACAGCCATGTTTGAAAACTCACCTGTTATTGTATAGATTATGGACAATTCAGAGCTACAAAACTGCTTGTTGCAGATTGCCAAACTCCAAACAGAAATGCAAGAGAAAAATGATGTAAGTGGAACTATATGAGCAATGATGAAATAGTGTACTGATGTCTTTTATCTGGTAGCTGGAAGCTGAAACTAGAGAAAGGCTGACCAACCTGTTGGGGTTGATCTTGACCAGCTCCAAAGACCACGCCGATAATGATGGCCAAGAAGGCAACGAGATGGTAAAAACGGACCACTTGTAGGCTAGGTATCTCAACTAACACTGTTTATGTAGTATGCTCGATTGGCCAACATCACCTCAGACGACTTGAAGAACGATGCCACTATGAGAGACGTGGTTGCTCGTTGCGAAGAAGGCATTGCTGCACAAATGACAGCCCACAACAAGCAGATGGCTAGAATGATGACCTCACTAGAATCAATGCAAGACATGCTCAATGTGATGGAAGCTGCCCGTAATAAGCAGCAAGATGCTCTTGCTAAAAGAGATGCCCACATTGATAAATTGGAGCAGGAATTATCCAATGCCAAGGCAAGTATGATGATAAGACCCTCCAAAGTGCCGGCAAACGGGAGTGGACCTGCACCCTCCACATTGCCCACATCTACCTCATCCACCACCACCACCACCACCAAGAAACAGGCTAGCAACCCCAGAAAGACAATGACACCATCAGTACCTCACCCAGACATGTTGACACCTGCTATCCAGCTAGCTACACAGAAAATCACAGCGGCCATTTCAAGCGGGTTACAATTGGACACGAATGGCAATCTGGATGATGACGACTATGACATGTTAACATCATCATCAACATCAACTGATCTATTGTCCAACACTGGTATTTCAACAGCCATTCACTCGGTCATTCGCAAAGTGCTTTCTTTTCCTTTACACACAAACAACAACAACAATATGAATCAAGATATCGACTGTGACACATCTGCAATCACCAACGCCATCCAGAATGCAGTTAAAAATGCAGCTGCTACAGAAGCTGTAGCCCCTCGCTGCGAAAATATCGCTGAATTTACCCCTATCGAGGAAGCTGTTTCGTTTGTACGATCCTCCACATCAAGTAGCTTTATTATGGAGTCTGCTGTGTTCATTGACGAACCCAATAATAGAGCAGTCGAAGAGGATGACTTGCCTCAACTGGTGGTACAAGGGGATGATTGCCCTTCTGCCATGTCCGAGACAGACGATACTGATACTATCACTGACGATGAGTTTTCTTCTGTAGAAGAACTCGTCGAACATATCTGGGAGAAGCGTGAACTCTTGCCTAGCAAAAAGACCTCCGCCAAGGCGTCTTCTGCACCTTACGAACCCTACGCTGCATCCATCAGACAACCCTCTGTTTTACCCATCCTCTTTAATCGTTGGACACTTTTCGCTGCTATTGTATTTGTCTTGTCGCAATACTCTTAATAGTTGTATGGACTCCAGCCTATATATCCCCACACACACACACACACAAACAATTCATATGTACATAATAGCATTCATTTCCAAATAAACAAGCTCTATTTAACTGCTTTGCAAGTACATGACTGACGTCACAGATGCGTCCTAACTTGTGCTCGTTCCTAAAACGTACTAAAATTTTCAAACCCAGCACCTCCTTAAAGATCGTGAAGTTTTGGAAATACACCTTTCCTCTCTTTTTATTTACTTTGGGTCTGGGGCATGTTTGGTAGTCTCGTATCAAGGTTCTTTGTATGTATCATCGGTACATGCTCATTATCTTATATTGTGGCCACCGCGCCAAGTCTTTGCCCGTGTAGAAGCACCACGATACACTGTGGGATCGATAGGGGGACTTGGCTTACCAAACGCAACGTTTTTGGGATTAGATGTATTCTCACCTTCTCGTGGTTAATCCTGATACTCGAAATACAAGTATTTCGAAAGCAAAGAGGAATACAAGCAGTATAGATAGGCAATAATAGTTATATACATCTAAATTCAAATAAAAATAAAGCATTTTGTAACGAAAGAATTTTGCCTTTATATCTGAAATTTATGTACATGAGCTTTCCATTTTGCAACTGCACAGGGTGTGTGATTTTGTGGTAAACACATGCCTGTGATGTGTTGTATTCGTGGTGTACCTTGAGAGAATAGTAGGCTTCCATCGACCGCCATATCGCTTGAACCCCTTGACGCGTGGTCCTGTACAGTAGCCTCTGTCTCCAACAAAAAGAATGGTACTAGCACCCTTTTGGTGGCTATCCACAAACTGACGCTCATTACTACACAAAAGATCTAGGTACTGTCTTCGCTGTTGATCCTTTTTACCTCTTCTTGTGATAGTGGCGTTGCTGTAATAAAATCCACACAGTAGTTTCCAATGCTGCAGCATGCTGAGGAATTCTTGGTCTACATTGGTTAATGTTGCGCTGGAGAGACGGATGGCAGACATTTCCTGCTCGGGTCTAGCCACTTATTGACCAGTAGTTGTTCGCTTCTTCTTTTTCTTGTTACGAGAGAACGATTTGTCGCCTGAACGATGATGAATGTTTTTGGCACCAATTGTCATAGTCGCAGATGGAGGTTTGAATAGCAAACTGATGATAGCGTCAACCACTCCTGTAGATACACTGAAATTAATAATAACTTGCAGCAGCACACAGCATAATAAGCCAACATACCGTCATTATTATTGCTCGAACCTATAAAAACGTAGAACATGTGCAGTAAATTTTAGCATAATACACATGCCAGCATCACTTACAATCACTGTCATTACTCAAACAGAGCGTTGTCAAAGGGTCAATATATATAGTAAAACTTGCCGTAACCTGTCATAAAAAGGAGCTGACTGGCCATCAGGTCGAAAACCAGTTGGTAAGATAAAGAGAACCAGTTCTTCTTACCGGGCACGTAAGGTATGATCAAGTTGCAAATCAAGAGACATGGTTGCATCTCGACATCAGTCAAATTTAAGCAGAACTCTCTGAGATTGTCCGCAGTAATTGTCTTGTCGTGATGATGGAATAATGTGTTGCGTACAGTATCTACCAAAAATTGAGTGCGTCTTCTTGTAGCATCGCTTATGTCTTCTTCACACTCGCCATCAGCATTGGAAAGCTCTAGAGTAGCTACCTTGTTCTTGTTTTCGGCTTGGATCTCCAGTTCCACAATCGCGGCATCAGGCTTGTTGTCTACTTCTCGCTCCTTTTTCTCATACACTGTTTGTCTCTACATTTGGATGATAAAGCTGTTAATCATGATAGGTATTGTGTTTGCACCTCATATTACACACCTCAGCTTTCAGCACATTATTGTATGTGTCAATACTCTGAAAGCTATACTGACCCACTGTTGGTAGTTCCTCTTTATGCCAGGATCTTGATGGAGTTCTGTTCAAATCCTCTTGTTTGCTAGCAGTGACCCTTCTTTTGCTACTAATTCTTACTGCACACTTGATTTGCACAACAGGATATTAGTTCTCCTCTTGTCGTTTACTTTTGCGAGAGGGTGGCATTTAGAAATACAAGATGAGAGAGAGAGAGATATTGATTTTTTTTTTATTCAGTATATATGTCATGTTTGATCAACGCGCTTCTATCCAGGGCCAAATAGCGTCAATAAAATGAAAGCAATTTGTTGACCAACTTCAAATCAGAAGATTTTGTCCTAATTGAAATGCTACTATTTCACAAGATTTGCAATCAATGTATTAACCTTTATACAGCGATTTATGTTCTGGTAGAAAAGTCAGGTACAAACTTCAAGCTTAATGTTCTAAATAAACATGAGTTGGTTTACTGTATAGCTTTCTCAAATGTTAAATCTATTCCCATCCTCTTCAAATGGGCACAAACAAAATTAGTCTCTCATATATAGCTGTGGTGCAATGTTATAATTAACTTTTGTTCCTGCTTAATTGCCTTCTGCACAGCGTATACAGTAATATCGAGGCAGCCACCAGCGCATACTTGCAAAATATGCAAATGAATTAGAATAACACTTTTTGCTGAACTGTATACTTTTACCAGGAGCCTTTCGAGTGTAATTCTGTCGCTTTTATCTATCTCTCAGAGAAAAATGGGTAAAAAGAAGATATACTTACTTACTTTTCATATACAGTAGCGCAGAACACTGATGAAACAGATCTACTCCATGAAAGCTGTGTAACTTTATTTCTAAAGGCTGAAGTACTTTGATTGACTCCACGCAGCTTTGATTTGCCTTTATCTCTCTTGTACTGCATAATATGTCTTATTCAAGAAGTAATCTCCCAAAAGAGCTTGTTCTATTCATCACTCAAAATATTAAAAACTGGAGAGACCGATATCAATTCGCCCTAACTAACAGATATCATTGGAACTGCATTGTCAACAGCTTCTCCTTACGTGAAGTTCAATTACAAACAGAAACAAACTTGTTGAAATACAAAATTGCTAGGTCCCTTGTTATTTCTTTGTCTTATCGCTATGAAATAGACATCACGCGGGCAATCAGAGCTATCACCATGAGCAGCAGTTTGAAATCAATTGTCATCGCAGAAAGTGTACTTACATCGCATGATATCAGAGAAATCTTGCGAGCTGCAAGCCAGAAATACAAGATAGACATCGTTGTTTCAGGCAGCAGATATTCCCAGTGGAAGCAGGTGCTGTTCAATCAGAAGTTTAAAGAAGGGATTGTGAATTTGCTGTGTGATGCTGATGATGACGACGAGAGCTGTGTTACTGCCGACGATGCATCAAACTTTGACGTGTTTCTCAGCTCTGTGAAGTACAGCGCTTGCAATCGAGGCCAGAGATCAGAGGAATACATTGCCAGCAATATTGAAAACGTCGCATTGGATATGGCCAACAACTTTATTGGATCAGTCGTCTGCTTTGACAAGGCGGTAATTCTTATTACTAGTATAGACGTCTTTTTTCACCTTTCTGAGGTTGATGATTGCGCCTACACCAATAAGTGGTTGGATTTGTCAGTCTTTGCCAAGCTTCACATCAAGAGCGAGAAAGGCAACATCTTCTCTGAGCTCTCAATTATAGTAGATGGTTGTGTAGAGTTGCTGGCAGTGGGTGGCCTTGTTGCGGTCGGTGGCGGCTCCGCAGAGCCTTTCCTCGGTTCATCAATCAAACCCCTGAATCGAGCAAAAGTTGTGGACAGTGATTTGATCACAAAAAAAGATCTTTGTCCCAGAGCCATTGCAAGCGGTAAGATCGGAAAGACTGTTGAGACAGTATTACAAGAGAGATTCTTGTAAACTGTGGTCATTTCATATGAAGGAAACCCACGATGCTGGATTTTATCCTGTGAATCCGTTGCGCGTGGAAGACCATTCCTTCATTACGTCTGCTCCATTGAACATGCAGTCAAATTTGCTGAGAGTGTTGGCCATGAAGCAAGTTAGCCCCACTCTGTTGAACTCAATGCTCAGAACTGTTGTAGACTCAAGCATGCTGAAGAAGAATTGCAAGTTATCCGTTTTTACCGGAACTTCTTTCCTCGACTTGTATGAAGCCATGGATACCAATGGTAAATGGAAGGCTGTCATTGGTATTGCCAAAGACCTTGAGGTGGGTAATGTTGCTTTTGACGACAGTAAAAGCAACATCATCGCCAACAAGAAATTGGTGCTTGAGTTGGTGAATAGAGGATACCTTGGCGACTTGGCAAGGCAAAATGACAAGATTTGTGCCTATTTCATGAATAAAATTTAAGTAGAATTGTGATTTTTAATCGGGTTGATAAAACATTGCTGTTGCCATTAAAGTACATAGTTAGTTGGAGTACTTGATTGTTATAGTTAGGACTATCATACGTTAAAGAACTTGCTGACTATTTTGCAAACATGGTCAGATTTATTCGTTTTAAAAAGTAATTAAATCTTTGCACTGGCACCAAATACAATCTTGGCTTCTTCAGAAATGATATCTGCATTGGTGGGAATCAGGGATTGAGTGAATTCGCGGGCATTGCACCATTTGTTGGCCACAATGACGTCT
The DNA here is from genome assembly GCA_037974945.1 of Mucor circinelloides. Classification (NCBI taxonomy): domain Eukaryota; kingdom Fungi; phylum Mucoromycota; class Mucoromycetes; order Mucorales; family Mucoraceae; genus Mucor; species Mucor circinelloides. Next base: position 3,338,943 of record JBBNAA010000002.1, on the reverse strand, counting down.
TCCTCGGCGCCTTCAATGTTGTGTGTAATATCAAAAGCTGCCTGCTCCAGGAACAAGGCACCAGCAAGAGTTCTTCCCAAGGCAAAGGTCAATTGACGGGCGTTGGCTTCCATCTCCAGCTTATTTTTCATTGATTGAGTAAAGAATTGTTTAATGTTGTTCAGAGCTATGTCAATTGACTTTGCTGCATCTGCCAAACGAGATGATGCCTTTACAGAGCGATCCACCTTTTCCCTAATCATCTGTCATGTCGAAATTAGCATCCAATCGCGTTTTTGTTGTTTTTTCACGCAGCGTACCTGTTCAAATGCTCCAAGACATTGGCCCTTGGTTTCTTTGATCACACGAATCACGTCCATGGCTAATACGTTGGTGGTGCCCTCCCAGATAGTGTTGACTTGAGCATCGCGCAGTTGACGGCCAATACCAATCTCTTCCATGTAGCCTTGGCCGCCTAATGCCTCCATGGCTTCGCTACAGGCATTGACGCCAATCTTGCACACGTAGGCTTTGGCGATGGGAGTCAGGAAGCGAAGGATGGCAGCGTCTTGCTTGCTGTCTTGAACACACTCAGTGCGGCCAAGCAGTTGGACAGCATAAAATGAGATTTGAGCGCCTGCACGGAATACAAGCTCAAGCTGAGCCAGAGTAGTGATGTGCAGAGGAGTCTTATCTAATGAGCTGTTGAAAGCGCGGCGTTTATAGGCAAAATCTTTAGCAATGGCGAGAGAGCGGCGAAGAGCGCAGACGACGCCCAAACAAGCATAAATACGAGTAATATTGAGAATGGATGCAATATTGGGAACACCACGACCAGGCTTTCCAAGCTATTTCAACTGTTAATACCATCTCACTTGCTGCGTGTTTGCATCATCAATACTTGCCAGATTTGCCTTCATCCCAGACAGCTGTAGCTCGGCAGTGGGCAGGCCTTTTGTGCCATACTTGTTTTTGAGACGATGCACTCTGACACCGTTTAATTGACCATCAGGCTGTCTCATTTCTGCTATATAAAGAGAGAGGCCCTTGCTTCCCTGCGTTGGAAAAAGTTAATAACTGATTGCAAGCTATCGTATGATAAGAGTCTTACAGTTTTTACAGTGCCCTCCTTGGGATCAATCGTACGAGCCAAGAGCATGGTTAAATCAGCTGTTGTAGCACTAGAGAACCATTTGAAGCCTGATACCGACCAAGTGTTTGTCTTTTCATCAAGGAGTTCTGCTTGAGTTTCGGATTGGCCTACATCACTACCACCAGGGCGTTCTGTCATCCATTGACCACTAGTCCAAAATGTAGAGGGATCACGACTGTAGATACATTGGGAATTAGATTAAAGCATTAATGAAAATCCAAATTATAGCTGTACCTAGTCAGATGAGTGTAGTATTTATCCTTCATTTCTTGAGTGCCCAAAAGCTCCAGAACACGTGCAGCGCCATCTAACAGAGCAGAGTCAGCCTACAGTCTGCATAAAGTAGCGAGATCAACTTACCAGTCATAGAAAGAGGACATGAATACATGGCAGATGAAGGAGCATAGAGGTATTGTTTTGCAAATTGATAGACTCTAGAATACTCATTGTATTTACGCTCATAGGCAATGGCAATTAAACTACGATTTTTTGAATTAGCATATGCTAATCAGGAACTCAGCAATGATTCATGTGTTACCCCTCTTTAGCTGCAACATCATTCAAATCTTTCCATCCTTGGGCTGTAGAGATTTCATCGACTCTTCTGCACCAAGCGTCGTATTGCTTGAGTTGCGGGTAGTTGTTGGGTGTCTCGACATCTTCGCCCATAGCAGCAATGTCTTTTTTTTTTCGAAAATGCTTTTAGTAGAACTTTCGGGCGATGTAAGCGGCCGAAATACCTGTAATGACTCTTTCGCCAAATTGAGAGAGATCGGGTTCAATGTCACTCAACACAGCTGAGGGCAACAGTTTCTTTAGAATATTCTTGAATACAATATCATCTTGGTATTGGTTCTTCAATTGAGGTGGTTCCTAATCAAGATGATACATAATGTCATTGTTGGTGATTTAAACTAGATATTGATGCAAAGCTGTGCTTACTTGACGAAATCCACTGTCTGAAGTTGCTGTAGGAAACGGTTTTTGAGTAGACATGATGTGCAGAAAGAGAAAAGAAAGAGAAAGAGCTTAATATTTATATGCTGACACTTGTATAACTGAATTTCCCACAAGCAAAAACCATGAATGCGATTGGCATATTCTTTTAAGCGCGCGCACCTTGAGATACATGAATAGACTTAAAATTCAGATGATTTTGTATGCTAGCAATTTAAGATGACACACAGCTTCCTTGTCTAGCTGAATTGCATTCGAAATGTGTGAATGGGTACATTTGGATGGTTTTTTCTATGGGAACCTCGCTAAAAGTAAAACATCTTGAGTTGTTTCTCGGCTAATTTCGCACTGTTACTTTTTACTACCACCTTGCCTATGTGATTGATCGATACATAGATGCAAGCATTGGATAAAGCCGCTATTTCATGGATAGCTGTTCTGATACATTAAAGTCTGTTATGCACTTCATCTCTGGTTCGAGAATGGATCTGTGTTTTGACTTGTAGATAATGAATGGCCGAAAATATACATAGGACATGGTTACAGATGCATTGTTTTTATAGATTTAGCTGTAGTAGCTCAGTTTAGTGGCAGCTTGACTGGATGTCTACCACTTAATGTCACAGTATAAGTATGCATTCAAGATATTTTATCAGTGTACTATCTACACTTGACAGAAACCACGCACCACAGATCATGTACAACACACAAGACAGACACTGGTTCATTTGAAGTCTATTATCAAGCATGAATGGGGTATGAATAAGCAGTGAGATGTCTAATTTTGCATGGAAATGTCAAGTACATTTCATGACAGATACAGTAATTTGTACAGGCACTGCCGTTCCCAGGCAGTATAGTTTATAATGAGTGCTATTCCAGTACAAGTAGTTTGACGTCTCATTCATAGGAATACAAAGATTAGCATACTTCAACCTCCTCTCGATCCTGTTCTAATAATAATAAAGAACAGCAGATTAACGATTGCGACACGATAATTAGTTATTGAGTCCTCATTACAGAAATACACATTGCATTACAGCACCAATACAGAACCAATTCGTCTTACACCTTTATACAATGGCACATTGGCACCAGGAGCTGCTTCCCATGCTCCCTTAAGAGTAATGCAATATAAAGAAAAGAGGATGGCCATAATAGACTATTTTCATGAGGGTGGCTTGGCTGAACTTGGAAAAAATTGTTTTTCATTATATCTATTTGTTGGCGACCCAACAGGTATGTAGTCTCTTTCTCTTTCATCACATTAACAAAAATGGAGAACTCTGAAGGCCAAGTTATCGATCTTTACATTCCTCGCAAGTGGTAAATTATCCTTGTTTTTTCATTACATACCAGTTGAGAGATTCACACATTTGATATCACAGTTCTGCCACCAACCGTCTCATCACTGCCAAGGATCACGCTTCCGTTCAAATCAACGTTGCTGATGTTGATGCTGAGGGTCGTGCCACCAACAGTTTCGCCACCTATGCTTTCTGTGGTTTCCTTCGCAAGGAAGCTGAGTCTGACGACGCCCTTAACCGTCTCTCTCAACAAGATGGTTGTAAGTATTTGACATGTATATCCGTAAAAGTGCTTGGTTACTAAGTGAATTGCTCAATAGACTTGAAGAACGTCTTCTCTTACCAACAATAAATCATTTTGTCTATATTATAATTGATCATGGATGTCTCATTTTGAAATAAAGAATTGTACACATTTCGAGCATTGTTGTCATTTTTATTATATCACGGTAAATGTCTTATCTTCTCTTCTTTCCTCCCTTCTTTCCTTTTGGTGTTTGTTTGGGAGAGGCCGTCTTGACCTCGGGCACAACATTCTTTGCTGCCACTAATGGTGCTGCATCGGGTATCACTGTGTCTTCATCTATCAAAAGGGCGAATCAATATTTCCATCCTACTCGAGAGCTTCAGCATCATACCACTTTTTTCCTTGTTCATCATCTTCAACATCAATACACTATTTAAATTGATGAATTTCTTCAAGTCTGTCATTTGGTTTGTCTTGTATTTGATGTTCTACAAATGATTCGAGGCAACCGTTACTCTATGAGCCGTTGATTTATGCGTGCATGTGATGTTATACGTACGGTTCTGTCGTCTGTAACCTTCAAGACGAGATCGCCATCAGAACGATCAAAAGTATGAACATAACGAGTCTATATTGCACGGTCAGGTATACAGGTCTATATTCAACGCGTTTGTCACTCAATTGCTAACCTGCTCGGGTGAGGCGATATATAAGTCTTCAGCTGCCTTTTGGAATTCGTCCCAGTTGGTAATATACATTTGATGTTGTTGAATACAGAGAAAGGATGAGAGCGTTAAATTTTGTAGTTTGTAGAATTAGGTGACGCTTTTTTTTTCTTTCCATTCGCTTCTGTTTTGATGATGAGGGTCAATTTAAACCAATTAGGTGCCAGTTCCTCTCGATATTTGGCTCAAATTGGTTCCTTGATTGTATCCTTTGACAGCTCATTTGTTGCCTAGAAACCAAGGTTTGACATACGCTGGATCAAAAGCACACTGCAAGCGTAGGAACCAACCGATGTCAGTAGTTGTTGTATACGAGTGACCTTTTAAAACGATGTCCAGCAACTTGCATCAACGAAAATCATGCTAAATCTTGATTAGAAACTGAAAAATGGCATAACGCACAGCATGGCTGCTGTACAGACGTGCAGAAATTACATTTTAGTATTAAATCAAGGCTAAAATAGATCATATCAAGACTGTTCCACAATCGTTTCTCACTATACATTACATGGTTGAATTCATAAAATCTCTGTTTCAACATTTTATCTAAATATGTTCTTGGCAATATCATGCAGAGAAAATAAAAGCTTCAATCTGATAGAGTGTAATTCCGGGATGCTAGAGCCGAGTATGTTAATTAAGCCGAGGCACGCCATGTTTTTAACAGCATCAGCATTTGATTAAGGTAGTTACGCAATATATACATGACGTTGCCCATTTGCCACTAGAAGAAATTGCAGATCTTGGCATATAGTTTAAAATACGGCAAGATTGCGTAAACTCCATATGGAGTAAATGAATAAAAGCTTAAATCATGATTAATGCGAGCAAGCCATGTAGACATAATATCATTATTACAGTTTTTCCCGTCTATAGATAACCGCATTGTAGTCCCGAACGCAAGTATATACGAAATGCCAAGGATTAGAATCTCCTTGTCAATTAAAAAAGGATGGTCTTGGCCCTTTTATAGGAGAGTCTTTCGTGAAACGGGACTATAGATATGCTTTATGTATAATAATAGTGAATGATTTATATTTACAAAAGAAAAGGGGGTATTTGATGGGCAATTTAATTGATACCAAGCTCTAATTCAAGTGTATCTTTATGGTCCTGAACGAATTGGTATACTTCAGCAAGGTTCACAAATAGGTCATACTATAAAAAATTGTTAGCATTAGGCATTTCCTATTATCAAATATAATTTTCTTACCTTTACAACCCCTGTTTGCATGAATAGATGTACATAAATGTTGAGTAAATTGTTGTAAACGGGAAAAAGAAAAAAAAAAAAAAAAAGAAAAAAAGTCGTAACTTCTCTTACCTAGAAAGCTTCTTTCCATCTCGTTGATTTCCCTAGCATTATAAAGCGGAGCCACAAGCTTATAGATCGAATGAGCCATTGTATTAGCGTCCTCAACAAATTTAGAGGCCAGGATCACAGCTGCGATAAACATCTTGTATGGTGTATCAAACTCTGTCGTTTGTGTTGGTACATTTCGTTTAAATTCAATGTAATTTGAACCTACCTCCTTTTGATTTGAGAGGCAAACCGTTCTTTAATCTACCAAGATAGATAAGAGCAACAACCAATATAGTGGGTGTTAATTTGCAGTGATAGAATATATGTCTGACAAATATGTGTAGAGTGGGTAAAAGGCGCTGTTGGTAATGCAGTCTTTCTTTTGAGCATTCCAATAAGGTTTTCACATTAAATGCCGTATAAGCGATCAAATTATCAAAGCTATTGTGTCGCACTCGAAGCGATGGTGACAAGGAAGGGTTTTTGGAGAGCATATGCTGAAAGTCAGAAATTGGAATGGATGAAACAGAGATCATTGTACTGAAAGAAATGTAAAGAAAGTGAGTGAGAGAAAATTAAAAAGAGGGGAAAAGGGTAAATTTGCTCTTTTTATATTTTATACAAAAATAGCCACTTTCTATTTTAGGACCCCATGCAGGTTTTTAATTACCCATATATAGACAAATTTTCTTTTTTGGAAAATGAAACCTGATAAGCACGGTATTGATTTGATCAACATGGCATGCATTCATTTTGTTAAAAGATGTGAGGGAAATTGCACACAAACATATAAACAAACGGATTGTAAATAGTCACTGAATGAATTGGACAAATAAAAGCAGCGTCTACATTCCACGCATACAACAATAAAGACGGACTTTTTTAGTGCTGCAAGATGAAACTTGAGAAAAAAAAAAGATATGAAAATGGGATGATATCTTGCAACGTTAAAGATGTCAGATTTTTCTACAATAACAGCTTGTAAAAATGGGAAAAGATGGAATGTTTTATTTATGGTTGGAATATTCTATCAATGCCTCTTTTGTTTCTTGCTTTTTCCTTGATCATTTTTGGCATTGGAGGGTCGCTTGTCTGGAGTAGCGGTAACGATGGGCGCGGCTGAAAGGGTCTGGATCGTTGATTCAATGATACTTTTCTCCCCCATTCGTACCATCAAGGCATTTCTTTTATTGCCAGTAGCGTCTTTTTGTTGCTGCTTGTCGTCCTGTATTCATGTCAATCATTTGATAGCTCGACATTGAAGTTACTCTCTCAAAGAACTCACCTCTAAGCTAGTTGGATATCTTGACAGTCTCTTTTTCAAAATGTCTAATATGATCTGCTTGACGTCCTGTGTCAGTCTAGGCTTTGGGAGCTTCTGCTTCTCCTCCATCTTTTCAAACTCGCTAGGTGTTGAGCATAAAACATGGACTTGTTTGTGTTAAAAAGGGACACTGTAACAAATGAACTATGTCTTACCCGAAACAATGAGTTCCAATGGGATCTCATGTTCTGCATCAATGACAAAGCACCTAATTGGATGGCGTTAGCATGTCATGATGTGAAGGATCATCACACTTACTCATCCAACACTCCCTCTTCCATCAAAAAATCAATCTACGCATTTTACAGATTCATCAGCATTTGCACAACATTTGCCACTCTTGACTTACCTTTCTCTCAATGAGCTCTTGATTTTGCTTTCCATCTGCATTGCAGTTCTCTACAACCAAAGGGCCATCCAACTCAACCAAATCAAACTCATTCTTTTCGTCTGTAAAGCCATATTTACGCAATAAATCAGCATTGCAAAGATCTCCGTAAGTATTGTAGATTTGCTCGCCCTGTTTGATGGCTTTGATGGCTTTCATCTGCAGACTATCTGCTTCATGGAACAAACGGGCGTTATTGAAGCCGGTTCTATGGTTCAACATGTCTGCCATGGGAACCATTGTAATGACATCTTGTTCCTCTTCCTCTTCCTCGTCGTCTTCATCGTCTTCATTGTCTTCATCGTCTTCATTGTCTTCATCGTCTTCATCGTGTTCTTCTTGGTCGTTGTCCTCTTTCTCATTATCATTGCTCCTCTTTTTGGTTTTCTGAAGCTCATCATTAAAGCTATAGGCCATGATGAGTGAACCACAAGTGTGGAATAGTTCGAGATTGTGAATATCCTTGTCAAAAATGTTGGGATATTTCTAATTGTTCGGATTAATAGCATGTACTGGAATGAGTTTTGTCGCTTTACCTCAATGATGGGCTTGATCTCGTTCTCAAAAGTCTCTTCGGCTTCAGACTTGCCAAGTTTAGCTAGTATGGACAGTTAGCTTGCGTCGTTTTTTGCTTAAACAATGCTTGTAACCTACAAACTATGTCTGTTCCTTGCAACTCCTCCAAATCAGCCTCTTCCCAAAACATGGGAGTTGAGAATTGGCGAGGTAGCACATCTATACAATACAGATTAATACAAAATCCAGTTAGTATATGACATATATCTACCAAAGTATGGCTTCCAGAACGAATCTTCTTTTTGACTTTCGTACATCAAAGTGATGATAAGTGGTGTCCAGCCATTTAATGCTGCCAAGTCGTCTTTCAGTCCTTCGATCTGGCTCAATGAAGTGGTAAATGGCGACAATAGAATAGATCTTGGCAGTGAGAATAAGAGCTCTCCCTCCTAATGGCATTTGCGTTAACGGCATGGCAATAAAAAAGGCATTGGAAATCCATACCTTGATGTCGTTGGTGGCAATGACACCTCGGCCAGCTCCTTCTGAACGATAGTCTTTGATTGCAATATCTTTGCTAAGAGTTGTACCGTTATCCTGGAGCCATTTCCAGAATGCGTTGCCTGTTTCTTCAAAAGTAGCCATGTTTACACAGTGGAAAAAACCAAGATATGCATAATTCAAGATTTTGATAGCCTCTCCAGTGGCTTTGAGTGGCTTGTTTATGTTTGCAATGAAATAAATTTGTGCTCTTTTGATTCCATTTTGCATCACATTAGCACAACAACCTCGCCATGTCCAGTTCAAAGTACAGCGATCTAACAAGGGAACAATTACTGGAACATATCGAAAAGCTTGAAGCACAAATCAGTAATCCAGAAAATACACAACATGATTCAGATTCATCCGAGTTAAAGCACAAAAAGAGGCGCCAACGAGAACAAAAAAACAGACCCTTTGATATGAACAAGTATACCAAGCGCAAGATTGCACTGCAAGTAGCTTATATTGGATGGGATTATTGTGGATATGCCAGTCAGAATAGGCCCGAGGAGATTCCCACCATCGAAGACAAGCTTTTCAAAGCATTGATCAACTGCAAATTAGTCGAGGACATGGAGCAGAGTGATTACAGCCGTTGCGGACGCACAGACAAGGGTGTGAGTGGATTAGGCCAAGTCATTGCACTCAATGTTCGATCCAAAAAGCTGCAATCTGATCCGTCACCCGACCTACTGCCTGCCGACAAAGAATTTCCTTATATCGACACATTGAATCGCATGTTACCTCCAGATATCCGTGTATTAGCTTGGGCACCCGTCCAGGACGACTTTAGTGCTCGCTTTCATTGTACAGGACGCACCTACAAATACTTTTTTCCTCGCAACAAGATGAATATCGAAAACATGAGAAAGGCATGTACCTACTTTGAAGGGCCCCATGATTTCCGAAATTTCTGTAAGATGGATCCCTCCAAGAATGTTTTGAGCTACGAGCGTGTCATCATGTCAATGAAGATTAACCCCGTACAACATACACAGACAGTGGGCGTTGGAGAAGGTACTGAATTTTACGAGGTGGAATTGAAGGGTACAGCATTTTTATGGCATCAAGTTCGATTCATGATGTCTGTACTCTTTTTGGTTGGTCAAGGTTTAGAGGTTCCTGAAATTGTGCGCGATTTGCTTGACATTGAAAAAGTGCCTTCAAAGCCTGATTTCCCTATGGCCAGCGATTTGCCTCTGGTTTTGTACGATTGTGAATTCAAGGGTCTCGAGTGGACATACTCATTCCGCGATTCTGAATACGATCCTGTGCCTTCATCGTATCGAACCTATTTGCACTACAATGAAGAGTGGACAACACAAATGATTCGCACATTGACCTGTCAAAACTATCTCTCCAAGGTTGCAAAGTTCCCTGTTATCATGCCTGATAAATCGTTAAAGACTGTGGAGGAATTTTCCGAAGCGAGATCTGTTGTTAGTTCGGCTGGTGTTGCTACTATTGTCTTGGGAGGTGGAAAGGAGATGAGAATGAGCAAGTATAAGCCAGTGTTGCAGAGGCCCCGTTGTGATACAGACGAACTGAAAAAGAGCAAATTTGAAGTTCGCAAGAAGCGTAAATTGGATAGACTGCAACAACAAGAAAAAATTGAAGAGGAATCACAATCATAGACACATTGACCATTTTCTGCAATAAATTTACATGTTAATATACCAGCTATTGATCATCTGACAAAGTCTGAATCTTTGTAGAGGTTTTGCATTTGTATTCAAGACAATTTACTACTGATTCTTAGGTCATTGCTAATGACATAGCTTATGGTATCGATTGCACACTGGCTTCTTGTGATGAGTGATATTATACAATTGTGGATGCTATGGTTATATATTGCTTGGAAGGATTATGGTGCTGAATGTCAAGCCAAGGCAAAGTCAATATTCAAACGAGTGCAAGGTTAAAGACTTATTATTAAAAAATAGCTATTAATAATTAAATAAATGACAGCACATATATTGTAATAAAATAAACAATCAAGAGATTCATTATAAAAAGACATTAAAAGACTCATTTAACAGGGATAAGTCTGATCTATAATATACGACATTTATCATAATAACACCAACTAATGCAGGAATACGGGATCTACAGACCATCAGTGAGTTTTTTTTTTTTTTTTTTTTTTTTTTTGATGCGCAAGGTTTTTTTTATAAATCTATCTACTACGGGTCGTATTGAAAGAAAAGCTTTCATGTTGGCCACTCGACTGCTGTCTTTGCGATTTTTTCTGGATGTGTCTCTTAGACAGTGTGGCCAAAGCTGGAATGTATTCACAATAATGCGGTTTTCTTTTTGTTTAGAAGTGTCAGGTACACACGGACTTTGTGTGTAACCTTTTAGTGAATATAAATATCAAATCAACTTGTAAAATAATAAAGATCGTCTTATATCTCATATATATTTTTTTGTATACATTCATATATTTCTACACCAAAACATATCCCTGATCACGACAGAAGAAGAATGGCTATTTGAATGTGTCGTGTGTAGAGATATAGTTTTTAGAGTAGACTTGAATAAATGTATATAAAAGAATATATATGAGATAAAAGATGGTCTTTATTATTTTACAAATTGATTTGATATTTATACTAATTAAAAGGTTACACACAAAGTCAGTGTGTACCTGACAAATGAATGAAAGGGTAGAATGGTCCAAGTAGGCAAAACTAAACTGAAATTTGGACGCTTGAAATCCTCAAAATTAGAAGCAAAAGATTAATGGATACACTACATGCACTACCACCAAGAAAATACGCAAAAAATGCTCATTAACAGGGTCGAACTGTTGACCTTGGCGTTATTAGCACCACGCTCTAACCAACTGAGCTAAACGAGCTTATATCTGTAAAATCGCAATTTAATACTCGGCCGAAAAAATTGCATTTTTTTTTTTTTTTAATTTTTTTTAATTTCACTGCAATTTTCTGGCGTATTACTCCCATTTTACCCTGATGTAAAACGGTGGATATATTTTAGGCTGTAGAAGGGTGCAAGATAGAGTTTATAATACGCTCGATTTCTACTCAGAGAATAGTATTTACAAGTTGGGATTTTAAGCGAATGGACAAAATGATAATTAGAGTAGTAATATAGATTAAAAAAGGGATAGTAATATTCAACTAGTCCATCGTTTTACTCAAATTAATATACCAACGTTTTACCATCCAAAAAGTTGCAGTGTTTTTTTTTCAACTACAGCCCTTGGTTGTTCTAGGACGTTGTTTTAGGAATTCCTAAAACGACTTGGCAAAAATTATTTTCAGTAAAGCCTAGTTATAGCGTATTTTAACAATGTTAAAATAATAATTGATCTATCAAAAATAAATTATTTGAAGAAAGAGTGTTGTATCCAGAGAAAAGATACAAGTAGCGATAATATAAAAGTAAATAAAGACTTCTTGTAAATTAAGCCAGATACGAAAACTAAAGATTTATTGATTGAAATAAGCACACCTTTTATATTAAATCATAATCGCTAAGTCAATCAATCTATCTTATTGTTTAATGACCTGATGTTTGACAGATGTGTCAAACATACTACTGTTAAGCACAAAGAATAAATACGTTATACTCTCTAGCTTATAAAAAGTGTTCAATATTAGAAAAACAAGAAAAGACTTATTTGAATAAGATCAGACACAAAAACTAAAGATTTATTGATGAAGACGAAATCTATCCTATTTATACTAATTCTGAATGTCAAAAGAGTGATTTATTTTGTGCCACGTTTATCACATCTGATGAAGAACCTTGTTGGCATCATCTTAGTAATAACTGAGATACACCTTTAATCGTCATAGCTTATTCCATGTTGCTGTTCCATAACACAAACATCTTTACCCATCAAGAGTACCTTAGTCCTTGTTTAGGATATAGATCAAATCATAGCAATGAACAAGTATTATGCGCAGCATAATACAGCAGGAATGAGCAAGGATGCGTAGTAGAATACAATAGCTTTATTTAGACATAGCAAGAAGATGTGAGTGGTGCCATCCGATGGCTAATCTATAGCTTGTTGGTGCAATTACGTTCCTGTAGTGTGGTAGCCTATGACATTGCGTTCCTGGAAATGGGTTTCAATCCTGATGAATGTTCTTCCACCAAGTCTGCTGCTCTGAAGAACATTCTATCCATTGTGCGTACCTTGACTTCTGTCTAATTGGTGATCTGTCAACTCTTATCCACGAAGCCCTTGTTGACTGGTGGAATGCTTATACAATTATCCTCTATCCTGGATCAAGGTCCTATTGCTGCGGCACTGTCAAATAACTATAAATACCTTCGATTCTTACACTAGTTTTAATCCTCATTCAATCTTGGAATAACCTAATAAATATATTCAGTTCTAATTGTATTTTTTCTGTCTATATTTCGTTATTCTAAACAGTCCTCACAGACAGTTATGGCGATTCTGGCACAACACATACATTAACAACACAGCATTTTATCAGGAACAATGGTCTGATCCAGAATTTAGGTTGTTGAGTTAGGCATTGTCTCAAACATGGCGCAATCTTGTTGTATTTGTGGAATACATCCACTATGATCTGAATTCCGTACACAGTTCATCCAGTTACCATATTCTGATATAAACTATGATGTATACTAATGAATTAGATGTACGCTACAGATTTATACCATATACAAACATAAGCTATAGATGGCACCATTAGCATGGATGGCGCTATAGACTGCTGCTTGTATCCCGACATTGACTACGGATATTTCCCATATTTGGTTAAATGCCAAGATCGATGCAATATAAGATGTATGCATCAGATGTGCACTACTTGAAGATCCACACTATATGACATATGCTTATATCCTTGATACTAGCTACAGATACATTATGTACTACATGTGGAATTTATAGCTATTTGTAGATATAAATTCACGGAAAAAAAGAATAAAAAACAAAATGTCAACTTGATAGAGGTATCTCTTTATTATCAAACTGACAGGTGTAAAAATAGACTGAAGAATCTCTACTGGCCAGGTAGATGATCCTTCTTATATATTCTAACAATGGATAAAAGTTCTACTATGAAGGATTGACATATAAGTCAATTCAGATTAATTAACCTAGCAATTCATGCTAAGAGAAATCTCAGTGAACTAAACATACTTTAGCTCATCTGGATGAATGAATAGACTCTTATCCGAAGTACCCTGATCTGTCCTTTGTATGAGGATCACTAATATCGATCTAGTAGCATGTATCCTATAGGTACAGTCTCTTAGTCTACATTAGTAGTATGTGTCTGAGTGTATATCATTGTTCTGTATATATCTTAGCACATATCTAGATATATGGCATGTCTATAGCATGTCACTATGTGCATGTCTATATAGCATAACATATATTGTACAAGTCTGTAGTACATAATGTATCTGTAGCTAGTATCAAGGATATAAGCATATGTCATATAGTGTGGATCTTCAAGTAGTGCACATCTGATGCATACATCTTATATTGCATCGATCTTGGCATTTAACCAAATATGGGAAATATCCGTAGTCAATGTCGGGATACAAGCAGCAGTCTATAGCGCCATCCATGCTAATGGTGCCATCTATAGCTTATGTTTGTATATGGTATAAATCTGTAGCGTACATCTAATTCATTAGTATACATCATAGTTTATATCAGAATATGGTAACTGGATGAACTGTGTACGGAATTCAGATCATAGTGGATGTATTCCACACTACAGACTTGTACAATATATGTTATGCTATATAGACATGCACATAGTGACATGCTATTGACATGCCATACATCTAGATATGTGCTAAGATATATACAGAACAATTATATACACTCAGACACATACTACTAATGTAGACTAAGAGACTGTACCTATAGGATACATGCTACTAGATCGATATTAGTGATCCTCATACAAAGGACAGATCAGGGTACTTCGGATAAGAGTCTATTCATTCATCCAGATGAGCTAAAGTATGTTTAGTTCACTGAGATTTCTCTTAGCATGAATTGCTAGGTTAATTAATCTGAATTGACTTATATGTCAATCCTTCATAGTAGAACTTTTATCCATTGTTAGAATATATAAGAAGGATCATCTACCTGGCCAGTAGAGATTCTTCAGTCTATTTTTACACCTGTCAGTTTGATAATAAAGAGATACCTCTATCAAGTTGACATTCTGTTTTTTTATTCTTTTTTTCCGTGAATTTATTTCTATATTAGCTATAAATTCCACAGTATTCACACATTTAATAACTGTATCTGAACAATAAATATCGTGGTTTAAATACGGTAATAAACTATGCACATAGGAAGCATATGTAATATAAACCTTATCAACATGTAAACGATCACCCTGATATTCACATAAACTTAGTTCTACTAAGCTATTCTTATATTAAAGGATAGCAATAAATAAAGAATATAAATAATTAGCCTTGCCAAGAGCAGCTAAAGATACTCAGACTGATCATCATCTATATCTGAGTTAATTGCATTTAACATACTGTAAGTAAGGATTGATACTAAAATTTAGCATGAGAACACCATTCTAGATGGGTGTGTAAGCAATCCATAAATCAAACATATAAATACAGTAGCAGTAGACATCCATCGATCCATTGATTCCCCATCTGATTTACTTGTGAATAAAGCTATACATCGATTCTCACGTACTTTTCCTTACCTTTTAAAATCATACATATATACAACAAATCTTCCCAACTCTCTTATTAAGCACCACAGACCATTTAGAATGTTCTCAAACAACTGAGTAGCTTGTTCCTTATCTTAAGACTCTATCAAAAGATCTACTAGCATCAACTGAACATCAAGTATCGTGATCCGATTACAACTGAGTTATTCTAACTCAGGTATTCCGCTCGATGCAACAGGAATCACCGACAGTTGCTAAACAACCGCCAGATAAGAGATATCAACCAAATAATATAAATAGAGACGTAGAATATATATTTTATTGCACATTATCCTAATTTTGAATAAGGAAGGATTTTAACCGTATTCTATCTGCTTTTTTACCCTTATTTTACTGCACCACACTCCCAAGTCAAAAAGAGCGATGCATTGAGAAGCTTTCTCCAGGCATAGTTGCTGACATTGAACTGAAATTGAAAACCCTACTGTTTAAAATGAGGATGAATGCATTTGGAAATTTGTCATGACCTAAACTTGGCAATTGTTGGTACTTAACCCTTAATCAAGTATATACCAAACTTGTGTAGAATTAAAAGGCGCATCGAATGGTATTACTTTTGTCTGGTTTGATCAACACTAGGTGTTTCAAAGCGACAGAACATTTTTTGTCAAATTTTGATGCTTTTTCAATAATATCTCCATCTCTGTCAAAATAAACCTATTTGTAGCATTCATTATTATTGCAAAGCAAAAGATTTCCTATCATTTGAGCTCTTACTGGAAATTCTAGCTTGACTCTACGTAGAGAAATGAGCAAAAACGTCTGACTAAAAAATCATCAGCTAGTTTTTTAACCTGTAGGGGTAAGGCAAAATTGGCCATTCTCGTCCAATTTTACATTGACATGACTTTTTGTGAGATCTCAGCCAATACTGATCAGATTTGAACAAAACAAAGACCATTTAATAGGTATACATTAGTCCCAACATAATCTAAAGGTAAAAAACACCTAATTGACGTTCCCTTCATGAAATAATTCAAAGTCATGTATTTTAATTTGCCTCAAGCGGGCACTACCCGACATATTTTTGAAAATACTAACAATAACCATACCATTGTATAGAAAATTAAAAGAGAAACAAAAGTCAAGCACTACGCAACATCTGTTATGTCAAAAGTCAAAGATAATTAAATCTGCCAAAGAATTACACTTTTATTCACAATGCATCCAGAGGATGCATTTATATACTTTTCATTATACTGGGGTCTACAGTATAATGATGAACTATCATACCATGCGATTACTATCTACCAATAAGTGACATGTAAATCATGCTTCTCATGATTTACCCAAAGGTGATTAAGAATAGCCTAAGACCTTGAGTGTGAGACTTTACTACCATATTTGATATAACACCACCCCACACCAGCATAAGAACCATGCGAAACCAAGATATAGCAAGTATTGTAGTAGATTATTGTAGACAATGATTGTAATAGTTCGTGTATATAATAAGGCTGACATAACAAAAAAAAAAAAAAAAAGAAAATAAAATTCGTAGTCGATATATGGCAACCTAGTCTATCGTTGTTATTTGATTGACTTGCTTGATTGTACGTTTGTTGCACATATAACCTGGTATAAATTGTTGGTATAAATAATCGAGTATCAGGGCAACCATTAAAAACCTATAAACATTCCAAAACCCAATGGGAGAAAACGAAATGTAGACAGGAAAAGGTATAATCTTTCACCAAACAATTATACATCATCTGTAGCTAACAGTCTTGCACGCTTATTCCTTGATTTTGTTTCTCTTGTAGCAATCTCTCTGGTATTCAAAGCTTTTGGCGCTTTACCCTTAGATGTTGCTGCACTATTATTAGCATTTACTCGTGCCCAATACTGCTTGATCACATCAGGAGAATCAAACATAGATGGTGGTTCCCAAGAATTCCAGTCATTACTATAATTCTTCCACTTTACCAAGTATTTATAGTTGGGCGCTGTACCTTTGTGCTTAATGATAGCTTCAACAACATATGCGTTTGAATGATCCTCTCTGGTATCATTAGTGCTAATCAACTTGATTTGCTGCGTAGGTACGTCTCTAGCTAAGAACGAATTAGTTCTATCAGTGAGAATATAGCTTCCATTTCTAGTATAGCCATGAACATAAAAAGGACCTTCATAGTTGGGATCAGTCTTTCTGTTCTTATTCTCGATATTCTTTATCATCACAGTAGATCCAATAGGATAAGGATTCTCCAAGATTCTATGCCTTTTTCTAAAGTATTTGCTATCCTTATCTTGAGTCTTCATTATCTGATCTCTAATTGCAGGGACAATAATCCTATCAATTAGATCAAGCTTTTTCTGAAATGCTTGAACGTCAATTCCTCTTTCATGAATAACAGGTTTATCACCTCGATAATCTTTAAACTCGTTGGGTAGCCTGTGAAACATCACTACAAATGGCATCATCCCGTGTAATCTTGATCTGTGTACGTTTAAGCTCAAGGCTGTTCCATTCAGGTACAGATCCCAATCTTCACTTCGACCTTCCAACATCTTCATGATGATTGTCTTACACTTTTTCACCGCGGCTTCACAGCAACTGTTGCCTTGAGGTGTGAACGGTAAACTGGCTCTATTTTCTACTTCTGCATGCTTCAGAATCTTTTCCAATAGTTGATTATGGAATTCAGCTCCACGATCATGTCCTACTACCCTTGGGTAGCCTAATAGGGAAAATATAGACACTAATTCCTTCGCTACAGTCGTAGCTGACTTGTCAGGAATAGCACGCAACACAATAAATCTGGAAAATAGGTCCAAAACCACAAGAATAAAGTTGTTGCCTCTAGGAGTTGTACAATCAAATCCACCTAGATCAAATACAACATGATCCATGATACCTTCAGGTGCTTCTTGCTTTGGAGGATGATATACATGCTTGGCTAAGTTGAACTGTCTGCATTTATGGCAATTACGAATGTACTGGGTTATATCCTCTCTTAACCCTTTCCAATGCATATTCAAATCTTGGTGAATTACTTGTTCCATAGCCTGTATTCCAAAATGGCCTAATAGATGAGATTTTTCTAATATGTTCTGTTTTTCTTCATCAGTTGTAGGCGTTTGGTAAACATCTAAATGACTAACGCAAAAGTAAAAGTCTTCATTCTTTCCTTTCAATGAATTTGCATACGCCGTCAATTTAGAGTTATTGAACAGATCCGAAGTCTTATTTGGAATAATTACTTTGCTTGATTCGGAGATCTTGGAAGAAGACTCACACGATAAAACCTTGTTACTATCATGTGCTTCCTTGATATTCTTTTTCCCCTTTTTCTCAGCACTTAATATTCTTTGCTTCTTATTCTCTGTCGCTGCTACTACATTGTTGCCTTCATCACAAGCATTCTTTCTCTTCTTATTATTACTATTTTGCTTAACAATATCCTGCTTAATCAATAACTTGTTATCATGATCCTTGATTAGACGTGTACTACCACTCTCCACCAGCGTATTGTATGGCCAGAAAAGACGCGATAACGTATCAGCTAAGATATTGTTGATACCACTGCAAAATGTAATATCGAAATCCATTTCAAAAATAGTATCGTAGTAGTTTTCAACCATTCTATCCAATTTAGGTTGCGAATGCAAAAACAAAATACCACGATTATCCACAAATAAATGGAATGGACGTCCATACAACCATTGATGGAACTTTTTGAATGCGTAAACAACAGCAGCTAGCTCTCGTTTGGAACTTCCCCATCTTTGCTCTGATGGTCCCAAACTGCGCGCAATAAAACCAAGATATTTGACTTTGTTATTGATTACTTGATACATTGCGGCGCCAATTGCATATGCAGAACTATCCGTTACGACACAAATTGGATGATTTAAGTTGGGAACACTCAATACTGCCGAGCTGACTAACAACTCTTGCAGCTGCTTCATTAATTTAGTGTGTTCAGGTTTCCATACTTTGGTTATATCATGTGCGTTTCGAAGCTTGTCTAGCGGTGCTGTCAATCTTGACAGACAGGGTAAGCTGGATCGAAAGAAATTTATTAATCCTAGTCGAGACATCAGCTCACGACTACTCTTTACCTCAGGTTCCCAGTCCAATACATTAGAAACCTTTCGTGGATCAAGCGCTAATCCATTACTAGACAGGCAGAAACCCAAAATATAGATGCTTTTCTGTGCAATATGCATTTTTTCCGTGTTGATACGTAAGTTAGCCTTAGTCAAACGATCAATAACTGTCTTAACGACCTCTGTGTGCTTCTTTAGGTCATTTTCAGTATGGATCGTGACATCATCGATGAAATGGGTACAGACATCACTTAGATCAGCGAGTAAATTAGACAATATCTTTTGTGCGTGTGAGGAGACCATAGTCAACCCGTAAGGGCAGTGAGAGAAGGACCACGTCAAGCCATTCATGTCAGTAAATGTGAGATAAGGCCTTGACGCTCTTGCGATTTTAAATGCATGGAAACATTGCGACAAGTCAATAACAGTGTAGAGAGAATGCTTCGACATTTTACGATGCAAATCACTTATCAAAGGCAATGGAAAACGTTCAAGTTTCTCTGGATCCAGTGCATTATTGATCAACCGACAATCAATCACTACGCGATGCTCTTTACCGGTGTATTCACCCTCACTATTCTTCTTACGTACAGTAAAAATTGGAGAGTTATGAGGTGTATTAGGTTTAGCTCGTTTAATGACACCATTCTCACGCCATTTTTCAACTTGCTTTTGAATGACAGGTCGCATTGCTTCAGCAATTGGAAATTGTCTACGACATGTATTTGCAAGTGGAGTATCTTTCTTTATAGGCAATGTAATCTCACTATCAGGCAAGTTACAATATGCTTTGGGACTAATACTAGTATTTGCATCAATAAATGGTTGAAGTTCATTCATCATCCATTTACGTTCTTCGTCGGATCCAAAAGGATCTTCATTTGGTTTGTAAGGATTGGGCTCAATCATGGGGATTTCGTATCCGATGCGATCAGACCAATCTGCAGCAATGTTACCCAATGTGATACCAACCTTATACAACAAATCCATGCCAAACACACAATGGACATCCTCAAATAAATCAAATACTTCAAATTTAGAATAGACAATTTTTGAACCATAGTTGATTTTTAATTCCTCTTCTGTTTGTCCTTTACGGTCAACAACACTGTTATTTTGAGCTAGTTTAATAGTACCATTTTTATTTATAGCATTCAAATTCATAAACTTCAACAATTGTGGGGAGATAGCACTAAATGTGCAACCAGTATCCAACAAAAACCATGTGTTAACCTTAACACCGCTCTTTGATTCTAAAATAACAGGCAAATAGAGAAGTCCATTAGTATTCATGTTACTATTTGGCATTTTTCTAAAATATTCACTATCAAGATACTTACATTCCATATCAGTATCCATATCCATGGACTCGGCTTCCTTGCTCTTGTCCTTGGTAGTGGAGATGGTGGCAACAGCAAATGTTTGGTCACTCTCGTCATCAGATGATGATGATTCCGTATCATCATGCTTGTGATGGACAGCAGGTCTGGGAACAATTGACTTGCTTTTCTTCTTTATCTGATTTTTCATGTTTTTTGGATTTTTCTTGCACATGGCCTTGTGCGCATACGTGAACGGAGTAAAACCACAATCGTAGCATTTCAATACCTCGCCATTATCACTAGGCTTCTTGTTTCTCAAGGTCTTGTCATGATATCGACCAGCACGGCGAGTCTGCTTGCGCGCATCTTTGAATAATGGACTACCTTCAGCCTTTTGATAGGCTCTGACCGCCTCCTTGATTTTAGCATTTAATTCCGCATCCTTGCGTTGTTTTTCTTGTTTGTAATAGTCATCTCTTCTTAGCAAATCATACGTACTACGCAATTGTGAGATAGCAAAGTCCAAAGTGTCACTACCCTTTGCACGAGATTGGGAAATGCTCATTGACACCGGTGCATATAAATCAATGTCGAGACCACGAAGCAAGTAATCCACCAATGCCGTGTTTTCTTTCACACCAGCCAAGTCTTTCAATGAGTTAAATTTGTCAATAAATGATTCCAAAGAATCACACTTATCCAACTTCAATGATTTCAGTTTATGCAAAGCAACCTTTCGTTCCTCGGCTTCGGATGGACTATACTTGGTCTTTACCTTGCTCTTGAATTGGCCCCAACTGATAGCAGGGTACTTGCTTATCAATTCACGGGTCCACGCAGCCATACCAGTTGACATTTTAGGCTTAATAATTCTCTTCCAGTTTGTTTCAAGATTGATGCCACGCGATTCCAAGACATCCTGGAATTGTTGGAAACATGCGTCCATGGTTGGAAAGATGAACTTTTTGCTGTTAAACTTGTGTCCTCTCCATTGAATGTAAGGCGTATCAGATGGCACCATACAATTAGTAACAGAACCCATAGATGAAGAAGAATTAGACATGGTCACATCTTCAAACAGCAAGTTGTAGTTCTCTTTTGCCATGACCAATTGTCGTTTCAGGGAACTAGCATTAGAAGCAAGCTTGCTATCTTCAGGCATACTCAATGAAATCCTGGTTGCCTCAAACAATCTTGTACGTAACATTCTAATGTCACGAGCCATGCTTGCTTGATGATCCTCGCTTAAAGGTTGGATCTCATTGTCAAAATCAAATTCTAACAATTCATCACCATCGTTCATAATAGTGTCATTATCAATTGAAGACAAAGCGTCCTCGCTCAATGTCTCCGCAATGCGAGCGTCTTCGCTACGAGCATTACCCACTTCATGCAGAGCATCGTTGCTCAATGCACTACTACCCACATGTTCATTTTGCCCCGAAGACAAAGATGAACCAGAATCAAAGTTCATATCTCCAGATACAGAACGATGAGTAGTACCACTAGAACCAAGAGAACCAGCAGTAGAGTTTGTTTTCGTATTCATAGTCATAATAAGTGTAAAAAATATAGGTGATTTAAAAAAGTGTTATGTCAAAAGTCAAAGATAATTAAATCTGCCAAAGAATTACACTTTTATTCACAATGCATCCAGAGGATGCATTTATATACTTTTCATTATACTGGGGTCTACAGTATAATGATGAACTATCATACCATGCGATTATTACTATCTACCAATAAGTGACATGTAAATCATGCTTCTCATGATTTACCCAAAGGTGGTTAAGAATAGCCTAAGACCTTGAGTGTGAGACTTTACTACCATATTTGATATAACAACATCGACTCACTTAGTAAATCATAGAGAAATATCCCTTCAAAGTTGCTTCATTTTTCACATTTTTCCTTATTACTGCTTTGGATCGTCTATCGCAATCTCAAATTTAACACGTACTAGTCAAACAAAGTACCTCAAACAACTTTTGCTATACATACAACCAACATTCATATATCAATTCAATCACTTTTATTAGTACCATCTGCTCAAATCTTGCATTTTTCTCAACTATTTTATTTCTCAACAACAACCCTTTCTATCCAAAATCTAATTGCAGTTTCATCTTCTTCACAAAATTCTATTATATAAACATGCTAATTTCAAAGTTTGAATCAAAGCTTGATTCAAAGATGATCAAAAGATGAAAAGAAAGATAGGAAAGGGGCATTAGAAAGAAAAGACGGTTCTGGCGAGTTTAATTTATAGCCGAAAATGAAGAGTCCTTCGGGAGGACCGTGTATTTTGAATTGGAATAATTTTTTTTTGATATTTTTTTTCATAAAGGCGACTTTCAGACCTAAGCAATGACTTGGATACATATGTTGTAGACCAATTTTTAATATTAATGTACTAAATCAGAGACTCTCCGGTTTTGCCAATGTGAAATTTATAGCTTGTTATAGATACAAATTCACGGAAAAGAAGAATAAAAAAAACAATAAGTCAACTTGAAAAAGGTATAGGTTTATTATCAAACTGACAGGAGTAAAATAGACTGAAGAATCTTTACTGGCCAGGTAGATGATCCTTGTTATATACTATAACAGTGGATAAAAGTTCTGCTATTAAGGGTTGGCATATACGTCAGTTCAGATCAATTAACATATCGACTCAAGCTTCTTCAGACATTTCAGCAAACTAAACAACATAATTTATCTCTGTCTGGGTAAACAATAAATAGACTCTTATCCGAAGTACCCTGATCAGTCTTTCGTATGGAGATTATTAAGATCGATCTAGTAGCATGTATCTTATAGGTACAGTCTCTTAGTCTATATCAATAGTTTGTGTCTGAGTGAATATTGTTCTGTATACATCTTAGCAGATATCTGGATATATGGCATGTCTATAGCATGTCGCCACATGCATGTCTATAGCATAGCATATTATAGTGTACAAGTCTGTAGTGCATAATGTATCTGTAGCTACTAGTATCCTGGATATATGCATATGTCGTGTAGTATGTATCTTCATGTGCACATCTGAGCTATAGGTCTTATATTGCATCAAACCTGGCATTATTTGACTAAATTGTTATATCAAATATGGTAGTAAAGTCTCACACTCAAGGTCTTAGGCTATTCTTAACCACCTTTGGGTAAATCATGAGAAGCATGATTTACATGTCACTTATTGGTAGATAGTAATAATCGCATGGTATGATAGTTCATCATTATACTGTAGACCCCAGTATAATGAAAAGTATATAAATGCATCCTCTGGATGCATTGTGAATAAAAGTGTAATTCTTTGGCAGATTTAATTATCTTTGACTTTTGACATAACATAAATATGGTAAACATTCCTAGTCGATGTCGGGATACAAGTATAGGTCTATAGCGCCATCCATGCTAATGATGCCATCTATAGCATATATATCGTATATAGTATAAATCTGTATCGTACATCATCTAATTAACCTAGTTTATATCAAATATGGTAACTGGATGAACTATGTACGGAATGCAGATCATAGTGGATGTATTCCACAACTGCTTCACATCGTCGTCTTTTATTACAAACTTAAATTTAACACCACGCACTGGCCATCAATCAAGGTATCCCAAACAACTTTGGTTATACATACATTCAGCATTAATATGTCAGTCCAATGACTTTCACTAGAAGCATCAACCCCCTGGATTTGGTCAAATCATGAATTCATTAACATCTGAGCAACCAAGAGAGATGCGTATATTTGGATTGCAATTTTGCATTCTCGGCGAGAGCGGAATTTCACAACTATAACCGGAGCGTGAGATGTTAAAGGGGCAATATTCTTGCGGCCATGTAAGGAAAGCGAATTCTAAGTAATCGTAAATAGTAACGTTGTTCATTGCGAAATATAGTTTAATGATTGGACAAGACACAAACAACATAATCAGGAGTTTATTACTAGTAGGGACCAAAGGACTATCTATATTAACTTTATGAACCACCACGCAATGCGGCAGCTGATTTTATACATTTGCTAACAATTAGAAAGATAATCATGTAACCAAGATGTTGTTTCACTACTGAAGGAGTTACCGATCAAAAAAGGCTTTCTTTCTTTGAAATCAACAGCTACTGTAGCCTTTCTTGCATAACAGTAAGCTTGCACAATTTATGCGATAATGCTATGGGTCGGACATGTTACAGACCTGCCTTATATCCAAATACCCGCTAAAGTTATTTACCCAACAACCTTCGATCAGTCATGTACTATCAATGGAGGCTAAGTGGAATGTGTCTGTAGGATCCATCCTGATAGATGGATACTAATAATTCTCATGCAAAAAACTGATCTTGGTACTTTGGATAAAGTGCATATAAAGAGGGAACACCTACCTAGACGGTGAAAATTCTTTGGATTGTTCTATATTTGTTAATTAGTTTGATAAAGCCCACTCTTTATCTAGTTGATTTGCTGTTTTTTTTTATTTTTATTCTTTTCTTTTATTTTTTCCAAGCTTCAATTCCACAAGAGAAACTGCTTTGCGCGCATAGCAGAAGTAGGCAACGATTGAAATATTTGACAGGCGCAGCATCTATGCATTTACGATAGTTAGACAGCTATCCAAGTGCTTCGTAATTGGTTGACACTTTTGTACATAAAGGAATCATTGCTTTGCTTTTTTTTTATCTTAAAGGCGTCTTACAGCTTGAAATCCTCAAGGCCACGATTACTAAAGTTATAAGGCTGACCGAAAAGCCCTGCAGTTATGGTCTGAAGTGTCCTCACTTATTATCCAGAAGCTACAGTCGACCGTACAGATGCCCATATGTATTCCTCCGTGAGAAACGAGCAAAGGGCAAGTGTATAAAGTTCATTTATCAATAGCACACACCTGTATGAGGGACAAGCGGAAAATCATACTGCTAATTATCCAAGGGATGTCTGCAAACATAACTTTTGGTCTAGACTTGTTATTTACGATGATCGCGCAGCAGTATTTGTCGCCAGAATCAAGCAATCCAAACCATTGGTATACCCCTTCCATGAAACAGAAATCGTTTGCAGACTAGTGCCAATAATCATGAGATAAGTCTAGTATGGTAACATCATATTGATGAGGTAAAATTTAATCATGGTTGCTACAGACCTTGCACCCGTTAAAGCTGAATATGATGATGACAGCGGTGATGAACATGATGATGATAGCGGTGATAAATATGTGATTCCTCATGATGCAGTGCAAGTAAATCAGTTCAGACAAATCAATAGGCTAGCATATACAGCATGAGAATAAGATAGAATACAACAAGTGATGTGCAGGCCAAAATGATGCTTACTGCTACATGTGAATATCGAAATACATTGATGCCTGAGGGGTTATAGCCTATACTAGATACGGAAACAGTTATTATTATGGCTATGGCTGTATAGTTGCAGTTTATGTATTTAGTCATATTCTCAATTTTTAATAAGTATAAGAAAAATGCACATACTCGGGAATTATATTAAAAAGAAGGCAACCAAATAAAATGAATTAGTTACCTTTTTTTTAATCCAACAATGCAACCGAAAAATGATCCAAATGAAAATGATGCATCCAGTTACTCTGCTACCAACATGCAGAAAATGACACCTGGACGACACAAAAGCCCTGGATATAACACACACACAAATTTCTTCCATGCCAATCCCAGCATAGACCCTCATAATGTACCACCGCTGCCTAGCTACCTGTGCAGACCTTATCAGCCTGGACTTCGGTCCATTGCACCTAGTCCTATGATCATGCGCGGTAGCCCATCCGTTCCAGGAGCATACCCCTCACCTCGATTCAATAATAGCAGCACACCTTATACCCATCGAAAGCCTGTAGAAAGATCAAACACACATAAAAAGAAGGTACCATTATTTCAGGGCAATTTCGTCCTTGATTGTCCTGTGCCCACAAGACTCATGGAAGCCAGTGCACGAAAAGAAAAAGAGTTTAGCATGATGCGGTATTCAGCGGTTACTTGTGAT
Organism: Mucor circinelloides; assembly: GCA_037974945.1. NCBI lineage: Eukaryota > Fungi > Mucoromycota > Mucoromycetes > Mucorales > Mucoraceae > Mucor > Mucor circinelloides. The sequence goes on along the minus strand of JBBNAA010000002.1, from coordinate 3,312,372 downwards.
CCCAACGACTTTGCCGCCAGTAACTACACTTTGCGGCCCCAGTTAATGAATCGCAAAACGGAGCTTTTCATAGTCATGACCATGTACAATGTAAGTATTGCATGAGTTTGGCCGATGCTTCATGTGTTGATGTTGCATTTTTTTTTTCTTCTTAGGAAGACGAAGTTTTATTTTGTCGAACAATGCATGGAGTCATGAAGAACATTGCACATTTATGCTCCAGATCACGGTCAAGAGTATGGGATACTGAAGGCTGGAAGAAAGTGGTAGTGTGCATCGTAGCTGATGGCCGTAAAAAGTGCGATCCGCGTGTGATGGATGTACTGACAACCATGGGTGTGTATCAGAAGGGCATAGCCAAGAACATGGTAAACGATAAGCCAGTTCAAGCGCATTTGTTTGAGGTAGGTGCTGCTCTCTACACAAAATCGTTGCGGTGAGCTAACACAATCATGTATAGTACACCACACAGATTTCAGTAGACTCAGATATGAGGGTCAGAGGCGCAGAAAAGGGAATCGTGCCAGTGCAGGTGCTGTTTTGCCTCAAGGAGCAAAATGCCAAAAAGATCAATTCACACCGCTGGTTCTTCAATGCCTTTGGGCCTATTCTACAGCCTAATATTTGCGTCTTGTTGGATGTCGGCACTCGACCAGGCAATTCATCCATCTACCATCTGTGGAAAGCATTTGATACCAACGAGAATGTAGGCGGCGCATGCGGCGAAATATGTGTGATGAAAGGCACTGCTTGTGTGGATCTCTTGAATCCCTTGGTGGCAGCACAAAACTTCGAATACAAAATGTCCAATATACTGGATAAACCGCTAGAGTCTGTGTTTGGATACATCTCGGTGCTGCCAGGCGCCTTTTCAGCCTATCGATACGCAGCACTGCAGAATGATGCCAACGGTGTGGGGCCACTGCAAAAGTACTTTTTGGGTGAAAAGCATGATGATACAGACGACGCCGATATATTCACCGCCAACATGTACCTGGCTGAAGACCGCATACTATGCTTTGAGTTACTCGCTAAAAAACATCAAAAGTGGGTTCTAAAGTATGTGCAGACGGCATTTGGCGAAACCGACTGTCCAGATCAGCTGCCCGAATTCATCTCACAACGACGTCGATGGCTGAACGGAAGCTTTTTTGCAGCAGTGTACTCTCAATGGCATTTCTCTCGTATTTGGTGCACAAATCACTCTGTTGGACGAAAGATTACCTTGTCTATCGAGTTTTTCTTTAACTTTCTGAATCTGATATTCAGTTGGCTGGGCATGGTAAGTGAGTTTGCGATGCACTGAGCTAGGGTATTGATGCTGAATCATTGATGTGCAGGCCAACTTTTACCTGACATTTTACTTTGTGACAAAATCGCTGGCCTCACCAGAGATGGATCCATTTGGCAATGGCTGGGGCGATCGCATCTTTCTATCGCTGCGATATCTCTATATTTTCTTGTTTATTACTTCATTCATCTGCTCAATGGGAAACAGACCTCAAGGGTAACGCATCAGCTGCTATTGATTGATGCATATATATATCTCTAACTTGCGATGCTTAAATACAGGTCCAAGTGGATGTTTATCATATCAGTAATCGCTTACGGTTTAATTATGATCTACACGTCGTTTGCTGGTGGATGGTTGGCCTATAAAAGCTTCCAGCAAGGCATCAATACCGCTGGATGGGATCCCAACAATGCTCTAGGCAACTTTAGTCTGTTAATGAGTCAGCCTGGCTTCAGAAATGTGGTTATTTCATTGCTGGCTACCTATGGCTTGTACATTATAGCTAGTCTGCTCTATCTCGATCCATGGCACATGATTACCAGCTTTTCTCAATACCTGTTCTTGTTGCCAACCTATGTCAACATACTCAATGTGTACGCCTTTTGTAATATCCACGACGTCAGGTAATACGCAGAGATACATAGCGCTGCGAAGAGTTTACTAAAACATGGCAACAGTTGGGGCACCAAGGGCGATAATACAACGTCAATGGATTTAGGTGTAGCCAGTAAAGCCATGGTCACTGAAAAGGGAGTTGAAGCTGTTGAAGTGGAACTGGAAGACGGCATCGATGCAACCGACAGAGATTATGATGAGGCGCTAGAAAGCTTAATGATGAAGCCTGAAGCAGTGAGAGAGGTAAACGTTTGAGCAACCCTTTTTCATATCCACGTAAACTCACATACGGTACAGAGTCGAGCACCTAAAACCAAGCAAGATGACTATTATCGAGGTTTCCGCACTCGTCTAGTTTTAACCTGGATAGGCTGCAACGCTATTCTTGTCGCCTTTGTCACAAGCGGTAGTTTTCAATCCCTCTTACCCAACAGCGAGCAAAAGCAGTTGCCCGAGGATTACACCAATGCCATTGGAACTGCGTATACTGGCTTTATTCTATGGATGGTGGCCGCTATGGCTGCATTTAGGTTTATAGGCAGTCTGCTATACCTTGTATTGCGATGCTTCAATTTGTAGTCTAAAGCATCGCACAAATAAGGCATCATCAGCATTGAGAGCCAAGAGCCCTTTCATCACCCGAAATAAACATTTGCTCATTATTGTTACACTCTTTTTCTTTTTCCTTTTTTTTTTTTTTCTCTACTTTATACCTCGAAATACACTAAAATGGATGCTGAACAGATCAGAGATGGTGTTAAATACATGCAACAAGGCGATAAAGCGTATGTTCAAAGTGATTCTAGGCCGAAGACGACTGTATCCTTACTGTTATTGCTTGCATATATATAATAGCGCCTCCAAAGGTCTTTTTCGAAAGCCTGACTGGGATGTTGCTGCCAGCTATTATGAACGTGCAGGTATTGTTGGATAACGACTTGACAGACAAGAACAAAAGTAGCTCAACTCGATAAATGATAGCCACCGCATTCAAGATTGCAAAATCGTATGATCAGGCTGTGCAAGCATACGTGAAAGCCTCCGAAGCGCTTTCCAAAGCAGATGCGTTCGTATTCAATCTCAAACGCTAATCATACGTCTGGAACTAACTTCTATGAACAGTATTCACTTGGCAGGAAAGGCTCTCGAGAATGCAGCATTTATCTTGGCACAAAATTTAAACCAGCCTCAACGTGCGGCTGAAGCTTATCAGCGTGCCAGTAATTACTTCATGACGCAAGGTATGTGCTGACTCGTTGCTCGAGAAATGTGTCTCTTAAAGCGGCACTGCTTATAGGAAGTATCGACAGAGCTGCTGAACAATTGGAAAAGGCAGGAAGGTAAATCAGTGACAAAAAGATGCGAGGTTTGGGTTATTCAACCGAAACGGAATAGAGCTCTGGAGAATGTTGACGTCAATGCATCCTATGACATGTACAGTAAAGCATGTTCTTTGTTTGAGCAAGAAGACAGAGGAAGATTTGCTGTAGACATATTCAAAAAGGCTATTTCCTTGTTGATTCGAAACAAAAAGTAAGTGGAATCATGTTAGCATAAGAAGAGGGTCATCAATGGAGATATAGATACGACAAGGCAGTTGATATGCTGAAGCGTGAATCAGTGATTCTGCAAAAGTTTACAGCTAGATCGCACTTGTACAAGGCCAATCTGAGCATTCTTATCCTGATCTTTGCTATCGGGGATGATGTGGAAGCAGGCAAGCAATTCAGTTACATGTGCGGGTAAGGTTGATTCAGTCATGGAATAGCCGGATATTGTGTTCAACCGTATACAATAGAAACGACGCTGGATTTGCACAAAGTGAAGAGGCAGAGATTGCCGAGGATCTACTAAAGGCGTATGAAGAGAGAGATCAGGAATTGCTAGTAAAGACGACCAGACTGCAACATGTGACATTTTTGGATAATGAAGTCGTCAAGTTGGCCCGCATGTTGAGAGTGCCTGGTGAAGTGTTATCGCCCACGAGTCCCAGTAGACATGAACTGAACAGCAGTAACAGCAATATTCGACCTCCTGGTCAGTACCAAGGTGCTGCCGATAACAGTAATGTGCGTGGTATGTCTCATGCGCAAGCCAGAGCTGAACTGTACAGCCGCCCTGGACCCCCTTCCTCTGCTGCTGCCAGCCAGAACGATTTAAACAAGGGCTTGTCTCAAATGACGGTGCAAGACGATGACGAGGATGAAGAGGGTTTACGATAAATCAATAAAGAGCCCGTATTTATCTTGGAGATGCCTTTCTGATGGGTTAAATGTAAAGACAAAGCTAGAACAGATGATATCGACGTCCAACAACACCCGTCTTTGCTGTCTAATTGAGCTGTATTTTGTCTCTTGTACAAACCAAGTTGGTATTTATACACTCAATCTTTCCTTGTTCAAAGAAGAAGCAAATGATTGGTAACAAGAGCATATCACTGTATGCCCGTTGTCAATTATGCCTCGACCAATCAAAATGCATGTCTAAAATAGACCAATATCTCGAACTTCAGTTGTTTGCGCATTGAAATCGTTTTTACAATACAAATTATACGCAAAAGCGGAGCTCTGGTGCGTAAAGTGGAAAGAAATAATGTAGACATCGCTCGTTATCTTTTTTCTCTTTCTTCCACATTTGTTTATGTACATCATGTCTGAAGGCACTTCACTGCTTGATAACCACCATCAGCATCAGACAGACAGAAAGATGACCCTGTTTCAAGCTCAAATGACACACTTTCAGATCAATCCAACACTAGCCATGCGTTGTCATGAGAGTTCACCTGATGCCATTCCTGTCATCTTGCGCGGATCCAAGTCTTGCAGGACGACAATCGGGAGAGGACACGACGCGACCATCCAGATTGGTAGAGCAAACAAAAGAGTCTCTAGAGAACATGTAGTGATTGAGCATAAACCACAGATTGATGGATTTGAATTAACTATACTGTCGCCTAATGGAGCATTAATTGACCATATCGTCTTTGTGGAGGGAGAGCATGTGCCTGTGATAGAGGGAACCACCATCGAGATTGTGGGCACAAAGATTATATTTCAGGCGCCTGATGATAACCTTGTCGCAGAGACTGAGGGAATGCAAGACATTATAGAGACGCCTGTCGAGGCAACACAGGAAACGACAGCAAACGCAAAAATGGAGGTGGACGAAAAGATAAATATACCCGTGATGGCCGTCGAGCAAACCACTATCGAATCAACCATAACCACCTCCACTACTACTGTCACTCAAAAAAGTAGCACGCATCATACCCTCAACAGCATTATTAAAACCACGGCATCCAAACTGAAGGAAACAGCTCGACAAATCATAAAGAGCCCAATGACACGAGAGGATGAGATCATACAAGTACTCGGTAAATTGGAGACAGCATCTGCGTTAAACAGTAGGGTTAATAGCATTTTATATACAAAAAAGTACACTCTAGAAAGTCGACCATGACATGTGCAGATATCACAAAACGATTGCAAGGACAAACTGCCAGTAGTGTACTGGATGCACTGAAAAGCTCAACAGCGATTGGATGTGTCAAACGACTAGGGAAAACTGCAGACGGATCGCCCAAAGAAGACTTGTACTATTACAAGCCAGAGCTGGATCCAGATCAGGAGAGACAAAAGAGATATTCAGATGTAGGAAAAAGTGCTCGGAAATGCACCATGAAAGACACACAGTACTTTTTCAGGGTAAGAGAATGTTTGGCACAGATGCAGTTGTCAGGGAGTATTCATCACATTTGCGCAGATCCCCCCAAAGCTGCCACACCACAAGACGGCAAAGACGAGAAAAAGAGAGTCTACTGGCAACAGTAGTAGTATGAAATCAAGACAAGCAGCGACAGAAGAGGACGACACCAAGTCAACCAGTAGCGGAGATGTGAGCGACATGGAAGTTTATGAGCTGTTTAAAGACGTTTAAGGAATAAATTGGTTGTGATACATGGTTCATGTGAGCACTTGGCAGATAGAATGTGTGTGTGTGTGTGTGTGTGTGATTTTATTCCATCTGGCTGGGGGGGGGGGGAAGAGGACCGAGATTTCCTCTTTTTCTTTCTTTACCACTTTACCATGATACAATATTTAATGAACAAAATACAACGACAACAAATTCAGGTACAATTATGCATGCAGTCCACCATCACGGCTCACTTATTCAATTGATGGCAATACAGAGAAGACCGAGCTGGAAAACACTAAGGATCAAAGAGAATAGTAAAATCACGGAATATGCTTGTAATAACGTATTTCACACATTGTTTGAAGAAAATCTGGATTATTTTGATCTAACGCGAAATGTCAGATTAATATTAGTGATCATCAAAATGACGACGACAACGACGACGAGACGAAAGCCAATCAGCAATATTTTACAATTAAGCAAGAAGAGAGTGAATTCAATAATGTATTTAGCTTTGTCACACATGAAGACGATCATTGTTTTGTGCGGGACAGTCATGGCAAAAGTAGCAACAGCAGCAGCAGCAGTGATAGCAGCACTACACAAGATGGGCAACCAACAAAAAGAGCTCACCTAGAGCAAGAGTTACAAGATTTGTTCGATATCGATAAAGAGCTTTGGAGGCAATCTCAGCTATTTAATCATATTTCAATAAAGCAAGATGTATGTTCAGGTTGAGCATGTTGCCAGTTGTATTTTGCAGTCAAAAATAAGAGGTTTTTTCTATCAAAATAAGTGCAGATGATCATGTCAATTTTTGGTTCTACATTCAAATTCATCTTATCTTTGGTATCCACAATGAATATGCTCCAACAAATCAAAAGGCAAAATATATCATGAACCACAAAACAGAAAGGATGTGTGTTTGATGTTTTAGCTATTGACCTCATTTACAGATGCAATAAAGATTCTGGAGCTTACTCATTCCAAAGCTCATGTGTCTATACAAGCTAAAGTCTATTATCATATAATTCAGTTCGAAATTTAGCCCCTATTCTCTGCAGAATTCAATTGTCTTGGTGAATTTGGTGCACCATTGTCGCTCTAATTCAACACAAGTTATCGAATACCGAAATCGTTCTTAAGTATCTAATTACAGAAATTGTAGTGGTTAAAACAAGGAGTACCATCTATTGATTTCTAAGGAATTAGCTTCATAACCCTTCATGGGTGCTCACAGATTCTATCAGTACAAAGCACAATTCCAAAAGAAAAATAAAAAAAGAGGCAGTAATTGATGGATGAGAGTATTCGCTGCCCTGCAGAAGAGATATAATAATATGAGCTCAATTAGAGGTTGCTTTATGCTGATGGCCGTATTTTGTATTCTTAGATTCAGGCGTCTGGTTTCGTACAACTTTTACATCTTGCTTTGAACCCACAACGACATTGAGCAGTCTAGCTTTACGATGAAATACGTCCTATCTCTCCTCTGAATAAATCAGGAGACTAAAACAAAAGAAGACAAGCATGTACTAGAGTGACTGAAATAAGAATAAAAGGTCTGTCCGATATGGCAAGAGAAATGTTCACGTTGAACATATTTATCGTATAAGCAAATGATTGTGATAATCCAGCTGATTGCTTTGATAATCATATATAGTTGTACAGAATTTTCATTTCGAATGGTTACTGAGGATAATTTATGATGATGGGCAGTTGAAAACATGAGCAAGGATCCCTTTACTACCAATATACAGAACGCTCTCCAAGTATTGCCAACTTTCTTTATTCAACGACTATGAAGCTATTTGATGAACTAAACAATGACGCTGTAGATTTCACCCCAAAAAGAAATCCAAAGACTATCAATTTCATTAATAATAAGCGTAGCACTCAGATCTCTGATAATGTGCAAGAGTTAATACACAAGACTTGCTCACATAAGATGTGAATGTTATAGCGTATTCTGCTTTTTTTTTTTATATTCATGTATTTCTAGTTTGACGATTCAAACAACAAAGGTACCTAAGCAATGTTACAGGTTTAAAATGAGAGTTACAGTATGCACTTGGCAGCTGAAATTTTGATTGCTTTGAATGTGTCCGCCACAGCAGCCTCAGTATTCAACAAGCAGTTACTTTGGCAGATGATAGTATACGGGCTAATGTGATTGTATGGGTGTCAACTTTTGTATCCAGTTTGTTAAAGCCCCTCCGTTTGCCAAGAAGAAAGTATCACAACCTAAAAAGGGCAACTTTATATTTCTCTTGTATATATATAAATGTTGTTTGTTTATAGGCCATATATTCTATTTGTACACTAAAATGTAAACAGTGTAGCAGTTACACACACGTTGTAATGATGCATCTTCCAATCATATCAAATCGATTCATATGAGTCGAATTGCTACAATATTTGTACATATGCGAGATTATCAAGTCCAAAATGGAAATTACGAGATCTCTTTATTTGTGCATTCGTATACTAAACAAAAATTAAGCTATTTGATCATGCATTTTATAGCCTCATGGTTGTATTCTTTATTGGATCAAGAAAACACTGTTATGCCTTTTATTAGTTGGTTTATTTTTTTTTTTACATTTGCCGCGGTAATACCACGGCCATTTTCTGCAATTTCATACCATTCTAGATGATAGCGCTGAGCATAATGCCAATATCTTATAGTAGCACTATTTGCTCTGCTATGATGGCCTATAAAAGCACTTATCAGTAAGCAAGCACAGACTGCAATCCCAAATTTTCTCACCGTCTTTCTCACGAAGCCTAATTTAGAAGGCAATTGACTATGAAAAATGGAGCATGATCCAAGTTGCTATTATTTTTATCACTAAAACAGGCTTGCTCTTCAATTGAGTCACATGTAACCCTGTCAAATAGGAGAGAGGCAAAATGGCTGTATATTGTGCATCTTGGAAGAATAGCCTAAAGCGAATGAAATACCGTAAGCTTATCATTGCCTGTTTAGGATGGTGATGGGCTTTCATACAACTATAATATCAGGGACAACAGTATATAACGTCTATGACAATGCAATCTGTTGCCATGACCGCGCATTTCCCAGATCAGCTTGCATTTGTGCATTTGGATCAGCATGGACTTCACCTACGCAGCTTTGGATGGTACCTAATCCCTGGGAAAGTGAGTGGGAAAAATGGAATGTATGGTGTATCACCACAAATTCTTTTACCGGAAAAATTAGCGCGTGATGAAAAAAAAAAGAGATCTTAACCATCTTATCAGTTACGAAAAAAGAAGCTCATTAAATTACCTAAAAAGGAACGTCTTCAAGCTGAGAAATAAAGCATTCATTTCATTTCATTTTGTGATTCTTTGCCTTTTCTTTCCTTTAAATAATCTTGAAAATTGAAAAAAATCATGGAGCAAAAATCACACATTATCACTGAGCAAGTTTTCGGTAGCAGTCGAAAAATTCAATTTATTGGACTCTCTGCTCCAACAAATACCACCGAGACAACTAGACCAACATCTATGGATTCATTGTTGAGTGCTATCGATCATCATCATCATCATCACCAACAACACCATCAGTACAGATCTACCAATCAAAGACAACTTCATCGCTCTGAAATCATCAAAGACACAGCCTCTACTTCAGCCTCTTCTTCAACTGCACATCAATCAATGTCTATTGAATCACTCTTAGATAACAACCAGTTCCAACATCATCGTCAATCCCAATCTGCTTCTACCAATGAAGTCAGCATTGCGTCTTTGTTGACATCTGATAATACCAGTAACCATAAAAGACGATGGGACTATCAGCAATCACAAACAACTAAGCGTCTTTCCAAGAAACCCAAAGATAATAGCAATAGCAATGAGAGACACAAGACAATCATCACCTGCCTTCATGCCTCTGTTGCACAGAAATCTTATGGTTCAGAAAAACGTTTTTTATGTCCACCACCTATTGTACAAATTAAATCACCCTCAAACTCTACTATTACTAACGAGCAAAGAGCAGAAAAGATGCAGTTATCTATGTCTGTTATTTGCGAAAATGGTGACAGAATATTAGAGCAACGTTCGATGTTGGATGAGAACCAATCTGGCAGTTTTAAGTATCTTCATGTTACTGGTACAGCTAAAGCAAAGCAATTTAACCTTAAAGTTGATTTATTGCCCAATACCACCACCGCAGACACAACCACTACAGCTGCTGCTTCGACACCTCCTCCCAATGATCCTCAGCCTTTGGCTTCATTCGTTTCGAAACCAATATCAATCATCTCCAAGCCATCGAAAAAGACTGCAAAGACAAGAAATGTGTCTACATGTATTCTTGCCAACTCTCCAGTATCTCTATTCAATCGCATCAACTCTCAGACTGTAAGAACTAAATACATGACTTCAAGTAACAACATGCTTTGTGCCAAGAACACCACTTGGTCACCATTTGACATCATCATTGTAAATCAACCCAAACTGCCTCAGCCTCACAAGTTACCTACAAGACAGCAGATGACTACAACCGTCAGTGGTCGCTATACTTCTCGTATTCAATTGGCACATCCACCACCACCTCCTCCTCCTTCAGCACATCATGCTCAACAGCAGCAAAACAAGATGCCAGTTCATGTCACTTATGGTACTGAAATCATCCTCCGTGATTCTCAAACAGGCGTTACATCTCCCTCTCTCATCATCCGTAAAGTCGACAAGGGTAGAATTGCTCAATGTGCCTATGGCCCTGTCAGCCAAATGCAAAAGATTGCTCTGCAATTAGCGTCGACTATTGATACCCAACCCATCTATCTTAGTGCTGCTGGTTCTATGAATGACAACTCTGTTAATGCGTCCCCTTCGGCCTCAGCCACAGACTCAAATAATGGTCATGGTAGCAATACATGGCTCGACTACTCACCCTCAAGACTTGTTCAACCTGAAAAGATGACTCTCGAACTTAGCTATGAGGAAGTAGATGACTATCTCTGCTGGACTATCGTTGGCATCAATAAATTTGAATACGACTACTATGAAAATGAAAGCTTTCAGGGAAATCAACAAGACATTACTGACGTTGCAGAATTTAAACCTGAAGTATCTACAACAACAGCAGCAACAACAACAACAGCAGCAGCAGCAGCAGTGGCGACAGCAAATGCAACTTCTGCAAATACGCCTCCTCCATCACCACCTAGACACATTACACCATTTCCAATGTTGACCACCATTGAATACCAACATGATCATCATACTCTAAATGTCGTTGGCCAACATCTCATTCAGGCTGCTCCTGTGCCTCGTCTTTTAGATCTTTGGCTTGGAACTCATGGCCCTCTGGTCACCCGTATCTCTCAGCCTCCTCAACCTCATACTCCTCATGAAACACATTGGTCTGTTCAGTTGCCTCCCACTCAAGATCTTTTAGTTGCAAATCATGACATGTTGGTTACGCATGCTGATGGCCGTCGAAACCTCGAATTGGCCTTGTTATTGGTGCGTCAAGATGGCCTTGTATATCACACTGGTAAAGCTCTCTCTTGCGATGTACTTGATGACAGTGGCAGATGGAGCGTTGTGCCCGCTTCTTCCTCTTCCTCAACATCAACACCATCTTCCTCCTCTTCCTAAAACTATGTCTATATAATACATATTATCTATTGCTTTACTGTATAGTTTTATTCCCTTTCTTTTTTATTCTTATTATTCTATGTATATGTAAATAAATCTTAACTTCCTTATTCAGTAATTTTAATAGTTTTCAACACCGTTTTTGTCTTTTATTTTGAGTTGCAAACTGTGGGAAAGATTGATAGGAGTGGCCAATTTGCAATGAATCATTCAGTGTCGATTGTATTTTATTGGTGGAGAGTTTTTGTTGCATTTCAAATCATTGGGATCACAAACAACAGAAACAAAATCAGGGTTTAATATTTCATATTTGCATGTTGAATGGAATGATGAGAATGAGACGAGCAAAACAGTATCGGTATTCTTTAATCTACATGGATATATTTGTATTTTGAATCAAAGGTTGCCATGGTTACCGTTCCTGAATATCATTATCATTAAAGTGTGCACTTGAAACTCAATTCTGCAAAACTCTTCACCCTTAATTCCAAAAAAAAAAAAAAAAAAAAATCATCATATAAGCATAGTTACACACTTGGAAAAGCCAAAGGTGAATGAAAACCACGTAAATTAAGTTGGTGTAGCGTGAGAAATTAAAAACGGAAGTATTTTTCGTGGGAAATATTGCATTCTGTTTGGTAGAAGAGATCGTCATTGTTGACTAAATGTTGCGAATATCATATGCTCCAATGATATCTAAGCGATATTTCCCACTTGATTTCTTGTGTTGCCATGATAAAAACACCTTTATTTATCATTAATTCCCTGAATTGATTAGTCGAATTAAGTTTTGCATTTGACATTGGATCCCTCCGACATTCTATCGCCATCAAAGCGCGCTCTTGAGTAGATTAAAACGGCATTACCTTTTACCTTTAGTATTATCCAGGATTCAATATAGACAGTAGTCGCATGCAAATAATGAAATATACTTGTCAATAATTTAAAAGTGACTACATGCGAGTATTGTGTGTGGAGGATCAGTGTATATTCCAGTAATAGTTCTTGTGCCTGGATATGTATTAGCCGAAATAAATTATCTGTAGGCTTTCTTGAGAGAAGGTATAATATTACTGGCACCATTTTTTCTTGCGGAGCATCCTATTTCATAAAAACCTATCTTATGGGTAGCTATATATCCACTGGACCTCTCACATTTGCTCGAAATAGCCATTTGTGATCGGATCACTGATGATAGATTGCTTGCTATATGTATAGCATTATCAGATACACCACAATTTGCCATTTTATCATATCAACGCATAAAAATTGAATTCACAGTATCTTTTTCTTTTGTCTGCTAATGCATCAAAAGATATGTATCGACGTTTGTTTCATATGTTCATGGCTTTTAGAACTAACAGACGATCAATGAGATGGCGCCTGAAACATGAAGTTTGGGCCATTGAAAGCCTGTTTCACGAAGAAGAGATGAAGCAACAAAGACTCAAGAGCGGCATTCTCACTACAAAGAACTCGCTGGTGGCCAAGACTTTGCTTGCTTCATCAAAAGTGCGAATCAAGAAGAACAAGGTCCTATTTGGATCTAAAAGTTCTGGCACTTCAATCAAGTAGCATGACGCCAATTTCTTCAACAAATATGACGATCTCAATGATACAGAAAGACATTCAGTGGGGGGGGGGTAAGCTATTACAAGCGAATTTATTTGCATTGATTAAACACATAGCACTTTTTCATTTGCAGGTTGTCCTTGAATTCAGTGATTGATTTGTCGAGTAATGGTGATTTGCGTCAAAGCGAAATATTTACTGAAGATGAATGGGAATCCATGTCAAAAGAGTATTCTAAAGATATCAAACTGAAAATACACAAAATTGGAGTAAAACTACAGCCCATTCACAAGGTAACAATCATCAACGAATATTACATGCAATGTATAAAAATCTAACATAAATCATAGAAAGCAGGGGCATGGAGAAAGTCTACGCTAGAGCAAGAAAGTTGTTGTAGATTGTCAATTTAAAAATACCAGATGAAAGTCTATATTCCATCTATGCTCATATGTAAGTTGTTCTTATACTTGTCAAGTTTTTCTAGATGATAACTTATCCTAGTGCAAACTAGTATCAAAGTTAACAGAAAGAGGCATAACATACTATAGCCAACAGATGAGATCCAAACGGAATAGACGGCCTCACGAAGATATGGGTAGAAGAGGTATTAGAAAATTTGTGTAGTAGCAATATTCAAAGCAAATGATAAGCATGTTTATAGATGCAATAGTAGCTCAAGAACTAACAAACTGATAATTGTATTTCTAGGATGGTGCAAATAGTAGAAACATCCATCTTGTAGTAGTTGTAACTGGTACAAAATCAAATATCTGTTGGATCTCTGAGGCTGGCCTCAAATGGCTAAAGACATTGGCTCGTTGAATATCCCCTCCTACTGAAAAAAGTCCTTCTATAATGATCCAAGCGCCATTACATAATTCGCACCTAGAAATGTCAATTCCACCTATACTATTAAATACATGAACTATTAAAGCAACTGTCTATCGTATTTTAATGAAAGTCAGCATTGCATATGTACGTCAAGGTGTAGGACTCATTTCTGAAGGACTATTGTCTCATACTTTAACATACAAGAAAGCAAAGAATGATGTTACTTGCAATGAACCGAGATCAATCGGGCCTCTTTTGAACAGTTTATTTACAATTTATTCATTTTCATTTACGGGGGGTCGATAAACAGGCTCGAAACGCTGATAAGGATTTGTCCATGTCAAATCCTCCTCTTCTTTGGTATAATGCTCTTCCGGCTTGAATAGCGATCCAATGGATTCCATTGCTGCTAGAGTTTCAGTTGTGTATTCTGGTGCAGTAATCGTTGCCTGCAGTTCCTGATTACGATAACGTGATAGGCCTAAAATGATGTGGTTAGATAATGCTAGCAAAATCAACAAACTCTACTACTTTACCATCAATTTCCTCTTGCTGACTCTGATCAACAGCCTTTTCTTTGCCCTTAACAGACGCTCGCAGCTGTGTATGGTAGTTCTTGTTTGCGGCTCTTAGTTCCTCAAAGCTGATATTATGGTTGTGATGTTGAGGTATAGGAATGTATTCTACGCCGCCTTTGGTATCTCTGGATTGAAAGTATGAATGACGTCTCTGCATGAATCGAGCTTCCAGAAATTCAGGTACCACTGTGATCTTTTGCTGCGCCTCTCTGTCTTTTCGTCGCTTCTTTTTCTGCGTTGGATCCATGGCAGGAAAGCGGCGCTGCTTACTTTGTATAGACTCGCTACCTTCGCCTAAGGAAACGCTGAGCATGGATGATGTTGAGTTTGCACGTTCCAAAGAAGTATTGTCAGAAGTATTGCCATCTTGAGGGTCCTGATACACTTGGAATTTCTCTACAACAGCAGGTGGGGTTGGCAATGATGATTGTCGAATTCTGGCGCCAGTGAACTTCTCGGTTGGTCTCTGGTTCTCTCGACGAAATGCAGCTGAGGTAGTAGTTGAATGTAATGAATGTGATGCTGATGATGGTAATGAAGATCTGGCAGCTGGTAAAATGCTGCTTCTTGATGCTGATGAAGAAGATGATGATGAAGATTGTGCTGATGTGGTCTCGGTGAATACGGAAAAGGATTCTGACGGCGATGACATTGTTGGTGGTATTCTGGAGCTTGTGCTATAGGTACTGTTTCCAAAAGATCTCGATTGTGACCCAGAAGAGGATCCAAGCGCTCCCATCGTACCGAATCGAGCCTCTATGTTGGCGTGAACATTGGCTGGTACTGACACTCGAGAATGGCTATCAAACTTCTGGCCAAGCATGGTACGTTGCCCTGTAGATTTCAATGATTCCATTTGTCTCTTGGCCTCCATTTGTTGTTTATGTAGTAATCCTCTTCGCTGTCTCTCTTGCATTCGAGCTTTGAATAGATCGTAGTTTCGTCTCAGTCTTTTCAGTGGCACTGCTTCATTTGATATACCCAGTTCAAACACCTGAATTGCTTCGTCCATTCTACGTTCAATATTACATCAGTAAATGCTTTGTATGGGCTGCATAGCACACCTACTTTTCCAATCTTTCATAGTAAGCAGCATAATCCTCGTAGAATAAAGCTAATCCTTGTCCAATGCTGTTCTCCATCAAATGCAGATAAACGTTCTTTTGGTGCTCAGAGTGCTTGGCGTACTCGAGCCATATTTTTAGGTATCGTGGATCTGATTTGTATCTCGTATCGTCAATGAATTGGTCCGTCGCGTCCTCTAGAAGCCAAAGAAGATTTGACTCGCCCTTTGGTCCTTCTGGGTACATTTGAATAGTCCACTCAATGTAGTTGATATAGGTCTGCAGCGGATCGTCTTGCTCGTCAATATTCTTTAGTTGCTCATGGAACTGTTCATGGCCCAACTGCAGAGCAGCTTCTCTATCAGAGTTACTGCCCAGCAGCGTCGATAGTGCAGACATGGAGCGACCTTTGCGGTAAGGCTGGATGTTCTCTTTACAAGAGTCAATATCGCCCACTTGAGGGATACTGTCAATCAGTATTTTGCGTCTCTCTTCGTCAGTCAAAACATGTGCTGTTGATGGTGTCGTTGATTCCATGCTGATGTTAAAGAGCTAAAAGAGAACAGAAGCTTCAATCTATATAACAATGAATTTTTTTCCGTGACGGTACAAAAAAAAAAGCACACACACACAAGATTCATTAGGCAACTTGTGGTGCCTTAATTTAATGCAACCTAACCCCTCTTGTTTCTTTCTTTTTTTTTTACTTATTCACAGCATAATGACGGTTCAAACAGCTGGAGAACAGCAAGCTCAGTATCTGAAAGAGGCTCTACAAGTGGTTGGCATTCAGTCAAAGCTAATGAGACAGTGCCTGGTAAGTGTTGCTGGCTGATTTATCGCCATCCGTCGTGTTTTTAAATCCAAGCAACAATCATAGGATAAGAATCGACTAATGGACGGCATCAAACATTGTTCCAATATGCTGGGAGAACTTCGCACCTCGTTACTGTCGCCCAAGAGCTACTATGAGCTATGTAGGTTGGTCACGGCAAGAGATGCTGATAGGGAAAACTGAATGTTATTGTAGATATGTCCATTTTCGATGCCATGCGTTATTTGATCGATTATCTGCTGGAGACACATCAGGCGCGAAAACACCATCTGGGCGACCTGTATGAACTGGTGCAATACGCAAGCAGCATAGTGCCTCGACTGTATTTGATGACGACGGTGGGGTCCATCTACCTCAGTGTGGATGATGCACCTCCAGTAGCCGAAGTGATAAGCGATATGATGGAGATGACGAGAGGCGTGCAGCATCCAATCCGAGGGCTTTTTCTGCGCCATTACTTGGGCGGAATGACTCGAGACTTTCTACCCAAGAATACCGAGCATCTGGGCGCCACTATACAGTTTATATTGACCAACTTTGCTGAAATGAACAAGCTGTGGGTGAGACTGCAGCACATGGGACACACAAGAGACAGAGCAAAGAGAGAGTCCGAGAGAAGAGAGCTGGGCACATTAGTAGGCACAAATCTGGTGAGACTGAGTCAGCTGGAGGGCGTTGATCTGGAAATGTATCAGACAGTGAGTACACATGTTGTTATGGCGTACCTGAATAGGCTGTGTAATTCTCGATGAATATATATATATAGGATATATTGCCAGGCATCTTGAGTCAGGTCATTAGCTGTCATGATGTCATGGCCCAGGAGTACCTCATGGAAGTCGTTATTCAAGTAAAAGTGGTATAAACCTATACAATGTCTGCATCCATGCTAACAAGTCATCCATATTAGTAGATTTTCCCAGACGAGTTTCATATACACACATTGAAGCCTTTTCTGGCCACCACAGCACAATTGCATGCCAATGTTAATATCAAGATGATCATCATGGCTTTGCTGGACAGATTGGCCACTTATTCAAAAGACGAACAGGCAAATATGGGCATACAAGAACAAGAGGGCAATGTATTGTTTCTTATGTTTTGGAACGAAATCATGGAGCTTGTCAAGAGTCGTCGCGAATTACCTGTGCAAGATCAGACGTCGCTATTCTTGTCGCTGGCCAATTTCTCCATTTCTTGCTACCCAGATCGCTTGGACTACATAGATCAGATACTTTACTTTACAAAAGAGTCCATCTTTAGCCAATATGCTCCCGAGCTGCACACCAAACAATCAGAGCAAAACGTGCTTCAATTGCTGCTTTTACCGGCTCAGACATGGGATGTGCTGACGCTGATCACAACACTCAAGCACTACCAGCCATTACTGGCTATTCAGCCGTACTCTACACGCAGAACAGTGGGATTAGCTATTTTGGACAATATACTCGATAAAGAGACTCGCATCGATCAGCCTGAACAAGTGTACCAGATATTGGAAATCTGTCATGTTTTGATCAAGGACCACAAAAATACGTTTGTTTCGCAGCAATTGTACCAGTACGAAGATGAAGACGACAGAGACGAACATGGCTGGGTGGCGAGATTAGTACATTTATTCTACTCGGACAATGAAGACACGCAGTTCTTGGTAGGTTGTTTCGTTGATTGAGAAGCAAGAGAGAACTCATTTGCGCCAATAGTTGTTATCAGCAGCGAGACAGCAGCTGGAAAATGGAGACCAAAATCGGATCAAGACCATTTTTCCTTCGTTGATTGTTTCCAGTTTGAAGCTCGCTACCAGATATTTCCACAAGCATAAAAGGGAGCAACCGCAGGGCGGGTTGGAAACAGATCAGGAGAGGCCAGTGGAAGAGATCGACGCCAAGACAATGGGTCATGTTGAAGATGATGATGGCGAGGAGGAAGAGCAGCAGCAGCAGCAGCAGGAAACAGAGCAAGTAGCTGTTATAGCAACATCAGATGCAGACAGACAGGTTGAATGGAGCAAGAAGATGACCACATTATTTCATTTTATTCACCAAATTATCATGGTCTTTTGCCGACAATGCGAGAATACAGAAGCACATACAGTGCAGTTCTTTTTGATGGCTGGCCAGAATGCCAACTACTGTGGGTTCGAAGAGACAGCGTTTGAGCTCTACTTGGATGCATTTCGTGTATATGAAGAATCAGTGTCCCATTCCAGAGCCCAATTCAATGCCATTGTTTACAGCATTGGGTCACTACTCAAGACATCGCCTCGATTCCAAGAGCAGTACTTTAACACACTTAGCACAAAACTGACACTGTACAGCACAAAACTGCTAAAGAAGCCAGATCAATCCAGAGCAGTGTACCTATCGTCTCATTTGTGGGCGCAGGGAGAAACGCCATCCAGGATAATCGAGTGCCTTCAGAAATCGCTCAAGATAGCTGACAGTTGCATGGATGCAGCGACAAATGAAATACTATTTTTGGAGCTATTGAACCAATACATT
The DNA here is from genome assembly GCA_037974945.1 of Mucor circinelloides. NCBI lineage: Eukaryota > Fungi > Mucoromycota > Mucoromycetes > Mucorales > Mucoraceae > Mucor > Mucor circinelloides. The sequence goes on along the minus strand of JBBNAA010000002.1, from coordinate 3,293,545 downwards.
TACTATTTTGAAAAAGGGCAATCCTTGGTAAGTTGATGCATTGAAGATCGAGTCTTGGCATATTAGGTAATCATGAAGCTTAGGTTACTGCCAATTATTTGAATGGCCTCATGGACTTGGTTTCATCGAGATTAATGTATCTAAATCAGCAGGATCAGCACCCCTTTACATCAAATTCGTCTAGTTTAATGGATCATGATGACAGCAGCCTGCAAGATTTCATAACACGCCAATTCGACTCTGTATTAGCCCATTTGAGGTTTTGTCGAGAAAGATCACCAGAACGATACATAGAGGTCGAATTGCCCACCGTAAGCGAAACAAAATAAAAAAACAAGAGTATAGAGGGGGGGTTTTTTTTTCTGCTTCTTTAATCATAGTTATTAAGGGATGATAGTTTTTGGTTTTTTTTTTTAGGGGGCGGTAAGGGGGGGGGGACTTAAACAAGAAATATCTATTTTATATATATGTATAAATTTATTTGGACATCTATAGACATAAGTTAGTAACATAAGACATCACTCGACTTGGTTCAACTCACCATCATTTTGACAAACTCCTCATAGTTGATTTGACCATCACCATCAACATCAGCTTCACGGATCATTTCATCCACTTCCTCTTCGGTCAACTTTTCGCCAAGAGAGGTCATTACATGACGCAATTCAGCGGCAGAGATATAACCATTACCATCCTTATCGAAAACTTTGAAGGCTTCTTGAATTTCCTCTTGAGAATCAGTATCCTTCATCTTTCTGATTTTGTAGGTGGAAAGCATCTCAGTATACGTTGTAGTTACCGATGTGCAGATGACTTACCTGGCCAACATTGCCAAGAATTCACTAAAGTCAATATGACCGTTTCCATCACTATCAACCTCATTAATCTATTAAGGAGAAACAAGAGTTTATGAGCAAAAGGAGTATAAAAGAACCAATTGCACACAGACGCAGACGCAGACACTCACACACACACACACACACACACACACACACACACACACACACTCACACACACACTCACACTCACACTCACGACAATAAAAAAGGGGCCGATGATAGACACTTACCATATCCTGAAGTTCAGCTTCGGTAGGATTCAAGTTTAAAGAGCGCATGACAGTACCTAATTCCTTGGTAGTGATAGCACCATCTCCGTCCTTGTCGAATAATTGGAAAGCTTCGCGGAACTCTGCGATTTGTTCTTCAGTAAGTTGATCAGCCTAGCGAGCGTTTTGATGAGCTGATGCACAGACATTGTCAAAGAAAGCCGAGTACTTCTTACCATCATAAATGAAATGTGTAAAAGAAAAAGGGGAAAAGAGAGAAAAGAAAGCAAAGAGAAAAAAAGAATGATATTTATATGATTGTGTAAATTGCTATGGCTTCAAAAATTGAAAGAGAGCCAAGTGATGTGGTGTCTACTACATGAGTTAAGCCTCCATACGTCACTTGAGTAATTTTTTTTTTTTGGCGTGTAACATATTTTTACTCCATTTCTATGTCTATAAAACAACACATGTGTGATGCTTTTGTTGACAAAACAATAAACAATACTGCTGTGTCATCGTTTTATGTGCAAAACTTACTTTTTAGTTTGAACCGTGTTATGTCTTGTTAAAATCGGGCAACATTGTCAATTAGATTGTGTTGGCAGCTCCATTTCAAAAAATCTGATAAAAAAGGATCATTGGTATCACATTGTAATTCCCTATATCGCCTAATGCTATTGCTCATTTTTGATAGCTCCATAGCTGTCTCCAAACGCAGTAAATACAATGGAAGATACGCCTTTATATCTTATCTGCGGTATGCTTGTATGTTGTAGGGCCTCATAGACTTCGAAGTGTCGACCAAGAATAACCCTGACTGCCTCAACACAGATTAAAGTTTATTACCGTTACCTCCGCTAAAGTCCTTTTTATATCCATACCTCGATATATAACGCATCATAATGCTTCTTTAGCTATTCAGGGCTTTTTCGGATATAAGATGTTACACCGCATCAGGCGTTTAGTCATGGAAATCTAATGGATTTACAAAAACCACCACATAGAATTCCTTTTTTTTTTTTTTTTTTTTTGACTTGGTACCGTCTTGACATACTTCACTAGAACGCATGCTAGATTTGTTGTATGCAGCGTGTCATTATAATGGGGGAGGAGAGGGAGTTTGAACCAAGGAATGAAAAATCACGCTGGATTCCTGATACCTTTCAGTAGTATACCGATTTAACGACGTTATTAACAGACCAAAATGTTTTTCAACGAATAAAAGCTTCTTAAAAAAGCGATGGCTGCCTTTACAGAGGAATTTGAGTGCACAGTCTTATAACAAAATGGCGATTCCCCAGCTTAAATTTCGACTTAAACGTCTGGCAGTGATATTTCACTCAAATATTCATGTAAAACTCTACTATTTAACAAACTGTGAGAGTACCATGTCTCTAGCAATTCAGGCATCTTTGCTTCTAGATATCTCATGAATTGATCAGGAAATTATGGATCCTTTTTTATTTATTTTTCTCGGATCATGACAGATCAAGGAAGTTCTTCATTTTTTCATGAGCAATAACAAGAAAGGATTGTTCAAAATCAATCAATCGCATTCTTTACCCTACAAACAAAGGTTTTTATCACGAGATGCTATAGTGGAAAAAAAAAGAACTTACGTACGAGTCCAGTTCATGTTGTAAAATTGTTTTTTTTTTTTGGAATAGCTTAATTGTTCGAAAATTGAGTTTTCGACTAAAAATGAATTTTCTGTTTTTACCTATTTGCGAAATATTCCTGACCATCTCTTTCTGTAAAGGAAGCCAGAAAAGGAACGGTAGCAGTGCTGCATTATTGAGATCTTGAATCTTTCAAGGGAAGACACTCAATCAACATTCAAGGGCTGCCTTACTAAATTGGTATTGATCTATAAAGTTTCCGTTCGCTATAATTTTTGGCAGCATATTTTAATCCATGATTTCTTGATCAGTTCATGGGATATTTAGAACCAAAGATGCCTGAATTGCTCGAGACATAATACTCCAACGCTTTGTTAAATAGCAGAGTTTTTCTTAAATATTTGAGTAAAATATCACTGCCAGATATGTCAGTGAAGATTTACGCTGAGAAATCACCACGTTCTTGTAAAATCGCACTATAAAATAAACTTTTTAGGTAAAAGCAACTAATTCTTGCCGAGGATCCATCAGCAAGCGAGCATTACCGGATAATGACTCATGTAGCCGAAATTTATGAAGCTACTAGATTCAAACGATGGCAGTGTTCCTTTAAAATAGTCAACATTTCCACAATAAGACGTATTTCATCATTTGGATATTACTATCTGCACCATTTTCAACACGTTGACTTCAGGTTATCTAGTTTATTCAAGCATTGCTCTATGGACGCATAATAACTTTTTCTGTGACAGAAAGCCGGGATTGAACTTTTGCTGATTGGTAAGAGTCTGGATTTTTATGAACTGTCTATAATACATGGTATTAAATCTGGGTAAGCATATTGTGGACAGCAAGATACCGATTATTTAAAGCTGATCATTATATTTGATAAAATGAGATAGCTTCCTTCAAGTCATATCAAGAGCAAAAACCCTCTTGGCCAGTGTGAGCTATTCTCCATGCATTTTGATCCAATCCGGGCTGCTTTGCTTTCTGACCTTGGTAAAACGTCTTGGGATTATAATATCGATTGCCAATAAGATGTTTAGGAATATCTCAATGATCTGGGATATTGGATGTACAGTATGTTCGTGCATACTTGTAGAGAACAAAGAATCATGGAAAACAGATCGTACAGCAAAGAAAACAAATTCATGTAACCCCTCACCCCTTTGTTTTGACATCAAAATAACCTTCAATCTCCATTTTATGTACAAAAGCTGTATTATTAGATGCATATTTGCTTTTTTTTCACTATTTTCAGTTATTTTATACGAGACATTTACTTACTACTATATTGTTTAGTTCATGATTTTCTGGAATCTTCAGTTCTTCACACATCACTGTGTACTAACGTCTCTGAGTACGAAATAATATTGTGTGTAAAATTTAAAAATCTCAGAAAATCATGAATTGAACAATATAGTAGTAAGTAAATGTCTCGTATAAAATAACTGAAAATAGTGAAAAAAAAGCAAATATGCATCTAATAATACAGCTTTTGTACATAAAATGGAGATTGAAGGTTATTTTGATGTCAAAACAAAGGGTGGGATAAAGTCAAATTTTGAGGTGTATGAACAAAATGCATGATATTTGGCCTCTGAATTACTATTACCTCACGATAAAGCACAAATTCTGTTTTACGCTTCCTTCTCTGAGCCTCTCATGTTTATTGCCGTATCCTTCACAACTCATAATCTGTCCCAAGAAGGTATACTTGAACTTTAAATTTATGATTGCACTTAAAAACATGATGACGGTTGCCTATGAAGGTCAAATGACTTCTGCCAAGAGATAAGCACAATAAAATATACAATGTTGGCCACATCAAAGCAAAAGAATAGTAAAAACAAGGCCATTTGTATGATTCATTCTTGTTGAAATAAGCTCACTAAACAATGCTTATCCTGTGTAACTAGATAATACTACAACCCCTTTTTCTTTTAATTAAATATGATACATCTCTTGAAATATTAATCAACTATTACTTTAGTTGTTATTGTGAGTCTATTAAAAAAAAAAGAAGTTAGATTTTATTGCATAACTAGCTAAACTATACATTTGTTACCTGTGTTCCAACAATAGAGCCTTGGATAATGGAGGTTACAAATTAGCATTAATCGCGATGACAAACCAGACTCAAGCTTACCGATGATAACACCCAAAATGACAATAATTGTCAAGGCAATGATAATCTTCCATTTTAAATCCTTCCACCACATTCTCTTTCTTACTTGATTAGCACCACGCTTGAAATGGCCAGCAGTTGCTTGTAAATCCTCTGCAAAGTATGTTAAATCGCAATGATGCTGATAAGAATCTCTTGGCTTATACCTGTTTTTCCTCGAAGATCATCCAATCGCTCTCCTCGTTGCATTACTTTGTCAATGTTTTCCTGCATGATACCAACCACTTCATCTACTTGCTGTTGCACTCTGGCAGTTTTCGCAGTTTCTTGAGGTTGTTTGCTGCTATTACCTGTGGTAGCATTGGGAATATAGGGATCATAAGGCTCAGCCCTGGTGATGATTATGATTAGTATGCTGTAGCGAATATCAATGAATGTGCTTACATTTTGTTGCAAGTGTTGAATGGAAAAAAGGAAAAGCCGTTTCTTCCGTCTTGTTCAACTCGGTCAAAGAAGTAGCCATCCGAATCAACCACAATAACGTGACATCATTTAATCAATAAAACGGAAACAAAAATTTTCAACCTTCCTTTTTTCCCTTTTTCTTTTTTACATTCACACAAAAAGGTAAGTTGTCTCAAATACACCTGGAGGAGGTTTGATGATTAAACGGCAGGATACAGGTATTGTTGATCAATCTTCTTTTTTCTTTGTTCCTCCACCTATCTAAGCGCAATTTTGAAACAAGAGTGAAAAGAAAATAGAGATCATCAAATAAACAAAATATTATTCCTTTTTCCTTTCTTCTTTCCTACATCATTAAACCCCATTTTCTTTATACTTCCAATTTTTAATATCTATCAATGTCAGCCAACACAATGAACAGTGGAAGACAGCAGCAACAACAACCTCACAGCACCAGCAATACTCGAGATGTAGAGCAAGTGGCACGCAATTATCGATCAGCCTTATCAGAACTCACCTTCAACAGTAAGCCCATCATCACCAATCTGACAATCATGGCACAGGAGAATCAAGGTGCAGCAAGTGTTATAGTAAAGGAAATAGAGAATCAATTAAGAAATGTAAGTTGAATACTATATAGATTTTTATACCAAACCCCTCCCCTCCCCCCTTTCCCCTTTCGCTTGTATACCACACTATGGCATACACTTTTTTCCTCCTCCTCCTCTCCCTTTTTTATACAAAAATCTCGGTTACTTGGCTAGGGAAGGGATTTACAACTGTAATTATCATGATCTGTGTAGAATAGTTATAAACGTTTCGCTTTGTGTACAGTTGAATGCCCAAAAATCCCTTCCCTGTAAATCTCTTTTTCTTTTTGTAAATGATAAAAATATAAAAAAAAAAAAAAAAAACCGAAAAAAAAGAAAGAAAAGCACTATAAAATGTAATCTATACAAGACTTGATGTAATAACCATTATTCTCTTTTTCTCTCTTCTATCATTTTAATCATGTAGAATGCTGCTGGACAGAAACTTCCTGTACTATACCTCATTGATTCTATTTGTAAAAATGTTGGTGGTGTCTATATTACAAACTTTTCTAGAAACATGGTAAATGTCTTTCTGGACGCGTATACACTGACAGATCCCACCGTCCGCAAAAGCTTTGAAAGGTTGCTTCAAACATGGAAAAATGGCATGCCTGGTGGCCATCCTGTCTTTCCTCGCCACATTATTGAACCCATTGAAAGATCCATCATTTACATCCGCGAAAAGACGCCAACTTCAAGATATCCACATCCTCCTAAGCATACTGGATCACCCTCAAACAGACCCTCGCCATCTACTGCTGCTACGACTACTACTACTACTACTACTGCTGCTGCTGGTATCCATGTGAACCCTAATTTTTTGAACAAGGTAAGGCTAACTCTTGAGATGCAATGTACCTAGCAGTCAACTCAAACTACATGCGCGTAGGAACAACACCGAGTAAATAGAGACCCTCGCAACAGAAGCCCTCAAATTACCGAGAAACATTCAGCACCCTTGTCTTCGTCAAGTCTTCTCGATCAATTGCAGTCCATGTTGCCTATGCGCAATACTGCCAGCACAACAAATCTGAATACAGCAAATAATGATCCCGTAACACAAATTATAAGCCAAGTAAGCAACATTTGGACATGGATATTGATGTGTTACCCATTAAAGCGTGTTTCTGTTTCATTTTAGATTAAAGCCATTTTGCCTACGCTGCCTCCAGCACAAGCAAGCTCGATTGAGCAATATCTTGCACAGATAGCAATTACTTCTCCATCTCAAAAGCCAACCAGCTTGCCTGTGGTTTCAACACCTTCGCCAACACTGATCAACCCTAGGATTCCTTTCCAGACTACTCAAACACCTACACCGCCATTAGTAGCCAATGTATTGAGTCCAGCTATACCACCTGCTTCTCCGCTAACAACTCATGCTAGCAATGCCAAAGTGGATACAGCTGATTTGTTAAAAAGTCTAACATCAATGGGATACCTTAGTCCTTCTCCTGTTGTTGCTAATAAACCATCAGATGATCCTCAGGTCTTGTCAATGAATCGATTTGGACCCTTTATCTTGGATTCAAAAGATTTACAAATTGCTCGCCCTGGAGCTGTTGAGCTTTTATATTCGGCTGAACCCCTTCAATGTAAGCAATGTGGTTTCAGATATCCAAAGACTGAGAAGGGTCAAGCCAAGATGGACGCTCATTTGGACTCTCATTTCAGACAGAACAGAAAGATGAAAGAAAGAGTGAAACGTGGTCTATCTCGCTCGTGGTTTGTTACTGTGGATGAATGGATCAATGGAGAAGGTGGTGAGTTGATGAGCCAGCAGGCGCCAGCTTTCCTGCATGATGGTATGGGACATGTGAATCAAAAGTCTGTCGAAAAGTCAAATCAACCCTCTGGTGAAGATGCTATTGACCCCAATTTGTACACGGTGATCATGCCTGACGATGGTATTAGAAAGCCATGCGCTATCTGTGGAGAACGCTTTATCGATTTTTGGAATGATGATGAAGAGGAGTGGATGTATAAAAATGCGATTTTGGTGGATGGCAAGGTAAGATGAACAATTGCGATAAATAAGGAGTGTAACTCAGCATGCGCTAGATTTACCATGCTACGTGCCATGCGGATGCTGTCAAGAGCGGAACACTGGTAGAGGCCGACACAGACATGCCAGACGTAGATCAATCTTTGAAACGTAAAGCAAAGGAAGAAAATAGCGAGGTAAGACCAACCATAGCAACTGAAACAGACTGCAGTACTGACATTCATGTTTACACTTTTAGCCATCCAAAATACCTCGCTTTGAGTAGATTAGCAACTAAATTCTAATAAAATATGCTTTATATGCTCTTTGATTTATAGTGAAGGACTCCAGAATGTGAATAAATCCATGTCTCGCGATGTAACATAACACTCATTTCTTGTGTGCTGACAAACTGAAAATGGTGCAAATAGCAATACCAGATTTTATCATACAGTGGCTTTATTAGTGATCGAGTATAGTAGTTAAAGGTAAATTCGTCGCAAATCAGCAGGCGTGGTGATTTTCTGACATTGAGGGCATAATTTCTTTGTTCCCAGCGTATGGAGCCAACATTGCTCACAATGCACATGCCAGCAAACAATGGATGTCAATGGTGTCTTGTAGTTTTCCAAGCAAATGAGACAGTTGGATGATTTGGAGGCGCTTTCCAGTTCATGTATACGAGCTTTGAGTGAGTCGATAACCAGTGATGATTGGTTTTTTGATGGCGATTTATTGGTATAATGGCTTTCTTTCTTCAAATGCTGATCCCAGCCAGAGACAGAGACAGTGGCTTCAAACTCTTGTCTCTGCTGATCACTACAGAACCGTGTCAATAAAGGGCATCAACAAACATTTGAATGTCTCTACCACTTACTTTTCTGAAGTAGGCGTCCTCACTGAGCCGCCCGACACCATCTCTCGTAACGCAGAGTCATTCTCGTTATTTTCATCCATATTTACAACGATATCTCTTTCGGTATATTGAGTCTCTCCAAACTGAGCAGCATCATCATCTTCGACATCCAGGTCTTCGTCGTCATCATCTACTTCCACCTTGCTGGCAGTAGCAAAGCCAGCTCCTCCGTATCCGCCCTCCATCATAGCACTTGCTCTGACTCGCACTTGTCCCGCCCATTCGTATTCTTCCCAGGATGTAGGTGATGCCTGCTGGGCGGGTGTGTTTGTATTTGCAGCATCGTCATCATCGACGTATTCCTCTTCCTCATCCTCTTCTTCCTCGACAGGATGATCGCTTTCTTCCATTGCAGTTGGCGCAGGATTTGACAGGCAATTATCAATGTGTAGATTAATGTCCTCCAAATCACCAAACAGTCGCTGCTGGCAAATAAAGCATGTTTGCACATCAGCATCATTTTCCTCTTGTTGCAGCATGAGAGCTACGTGATGCGAATCATCTGTTGCTGCTGTTGTTGCTGTATCGCATGAATTGGAGTCGATAATTTGCTTCAAACGGTCTTTTCGCTTGAGTCGGCTCTTTTGAATCTTATCCAAGATCTCTTGGTGCACCGACGACTTCTTCTTGCCTTTACCTTCCAGTTGTCGTCTAGCAGCTACTGCGGCGCCTCGCTTACCGTGGCTATGTCGATGCTACTTAGTTATCCATGCCAACGCACATTGCGTCTCTCTCTCTCTTTCTTTCTACTCACTTTTTGTTCATTGGATTTGCATAAGCTTCTGAAGAAGGTTCAGACAGCCTGTTCAGCTCGTACTGATAATGCTCTGCCCAGTATTTTGGATCGATGCGGTATTCACATACAGGACATTTAGGAAGGTCTCGATGAGCTGTTATGCAAGTGAGTAGGAGGCTGCGGAATATTTCTACCTGTGTCTAAAGTACCTCTGTTGCTGTTATTGTCGTTTAATGTATCCAATTCTCGTCTGGACACTTTGGATCGTTTTCTATTAAGCGAACGGTATTAAAAACCAGCGATAAACTCTGAACTGAACTTACCTTGGTTGTTCTTGGCTCGAATAGTGCTGATCTTTGGAAGGCGAGGCCATTGGAGTATTTACAATGATATTTCGATGAATAACTTGTCAGAAAAGAATTGTAGTAGATAGCTGAATAGCATGAGTTATAATGGATGCAGATTGATGCACATCATTGGTCTATGCTGCTCTCATAATTTTGCATCCATTATGTAGGACGTTGTCGTCGCCTGGTGGCTTGGATTGCCAAATAGGCTGTCTCTTTTTTCTCTCTCTCTTTCTCTCTCTCTTTCTCTCTCTCTTTTTATTTTTTTTTCTTTTTACGCTTAACAAGCTTCGTATCCTATCCGCCATGAGACTCATCACACACAACATGCTGCAATGCCACGTCAAGAACTGCAACAACAACAACTTTCCTCTTCGTTTCGAACAAGTCCAAGTTGAATTGATCGAGGCTGATTTCAATCCCGAATTTTTGGCCAACATGCTCAACAAGATTGAATGGGATGCCTTATACAACACTGCTGTTCAAGTAAGTTGATTTGCCCTTTTTCCGTTGTTTAAAGACAGATGATTAATAGTACACGGTATTCTAGCTTGGCATCAATACCCTCCCTGCCCAAATGCCTGAAAACGCAGAAGAAAATGAAGACTTCTTAAAGCTGGTGCACAATGTCTTGTTGGAGGTAAGTTTGCATAGAAGGGAGTCTTGCAGATTTTCAATGCTAAAATTGTGATGATTAGACTCATGTGCAACAAGGTCAAATGGTCTGTCCCAACTGTGCTCATGTCTACAAGATCAGAGATGGCATTCCAAACATGCTGTTGGCAGAGCATGAAATCTAGACTGAAAAAAAAACAACACTTGTAATATATGAAATAAAAAAAAAAAAGTTTTGGATGATCACAGCTTGGACATGTGGATGTTGATGAGTGGGAGTTATTAGGTTTTATTCATACAGTATTAAGAAGTGGGTGGATTTATGAGTGGTTGATTTCTCTGTCGACTTGCATCAAACTACCGATAAATGTCAAGTTCATCTTGGCTCTCACTTCAACGATATCCTCGGGTACCAAGAAGATGGTGGCTCCCAATTTACGAGCAATAGAAATGGCGAGTTTAGCATTGTTGAATGCATCTTCCTCGGTTCTACCGCTTGTCACGAGACTGTAATCAACGTAGCCGGGCTTGATGCCGTTCAACACATCCAAGAAGAAGATACCAGTGCTGAGGCCGCTGTCCTTGAATGAGTTCATCTTGGATTGCTTGCCGCCACGTTGAGCGGTTTCGTTAGCCCAGCGAACCAAATCTTGATCAGTGACGCTACGACCGCCCTTTGTAAGTGATTGCAAAGTATGCACAATATTTTCACGCATCAGTTGCCATGTGAGACCCAGGGTGAGGGTTCTTTGTCCATCCACGATATCAGCACCTTGGATACCAACAAGGGAGAAGCGAAGTTCTTGGCCGAGAGCAACAGCATAATTACAGTTTTCAATTTGCTTGAAGCGAGACAAGGGCTGCTTCTTGCCAACCATGCGCCAATTGACGATGCCAGGAACCACCTTATCAAAGGCTTGCAGCAATACCAAACCGTCTTGCAAGTCTTCAAACAAGTTGTATACACCAGGATCCACATTCAAACTGTTCAACCAGAGAGTAAACATTCTTGCTTCACGCTCGCCCTCAGCATCAAAGTCTTCAATCTCGGGAGCTTCTTCCTCGGTCAAGGGCTCTAATCCAGGATGCGTGTTGAACAAGTGAGCGACAAAGGCCAAGTTCAGCTTGGGGTTACCAGCCACCAAAGCAGTGGGAGTCAAGTACTTGCGACAGTTGATCTTTTCAGCATTGTCCAGGATCATTTCAGCTCTGCGGATCAAATCACGCTCTTGCAAAGGAGCACGAGAACAGGATTCGGGCTTGAGTTGGTTCAGCAAGACGGTGTAGTTTTCACCATCACTGACGTCCTTTGAAAAGTTCTTGACTCGTCTCTCCCATCCAGCAGCCTTGAGGTGATAATTGAACCATCTCAACAGGATTTGATCAGGAGGCAGTTTAAGGAAATCCTCCAAAGTTTCATCGTCTTCCAATAAACGGTACAATTCGGGGTGTTGCTTGATATCAATCTTGCTCAAAAGACCACGCTTGATGATTTGCCAGATCAAACCCAAAATCAAGTGTTCACGGCCTTCCATGATGTCGGTGGAACCCACATTGACGACGGAGCAACCAATGGCCTTGGCAGAGTTGATGACGATATTGTTGTTTTCGACCATTTGAAAGTTGTTGATCTTTTTACCAGCATTCAATACACGCTCATCAATGGTATCAGGCACAGCATCGTTGATCAATTTACACAGAATGAGACCGTCCTTGCACTCGTCAAACAACTGCATGGTATTGGTAGGGATAGGCAGGCGGTTTCCGATATGAGCATCTCCAGCGAGTACGCCGTTAATGTGTCTGGTGAATTCAGTGCGCTCATCCTCGTTAATGGTGTGGGTGACATTGGTGTTGGTACCGTGCACCTTGATTTTGTTTTGATGGACATCGAATGCACCTCTGTTGCGACCGTCCTTGAGCTTGGCTGCGAGCTAAAATGTGATATGCCAAGAGTGCTTAGTTATACATGTTACCAGAAAATAAGATATGAGAGTAGCTTGGCGCAGATACACATATCGTCATTGTTTAACAGTAATATTAAACAGCCGATATCCATGCCTCATTTCGCGTTTCTGTCTCTCTCTTCCCCCCCCCCCTCTTGGTTAATATTTTCTCGGGAAAGAACATGAAACAGACAAAACATCGCACCCAGGCTCTTTCTTTCTCTCTCTCTCTCTCTCTCTCTTTTGTATAATTACCTCTATAAACTCTTCTACATCAATCTTGCCAGAGGCATTGGTGCTCACATCTTTGAGAGTGGCACGGATTTCATCGTAATTATCGCTGTAGCCAGTCTCTTTGCATGCCTTTTGGATTTCCTTTTGATCGAGATAGCCATCTTGATCTAAATCAATCTCGCTGTTTACCGGATATTAGCACCCTATGCTTATACTTGCTAACATGTCATCATCACTTGCCTGAATTGATCAATGAGAGCATTGATGTCATTGACCTGAAATTGGGGATATTTGCGTTGCAGTGTAAAAGCGTTTACGACCATGTTTGTTGTAAGAGAAAGAAAGAAAAAAATTGAAAAAGAAAAAGAAGAGAAAAGAAAGGAAAAAGAGTAAAGCCGAGTTTCGTCTCTTTATATAATGGTTGCAACAATAAAACTGTATTGAATGATGCAGGTCGGTCGCTCAAACATGACGTACAAAGTACATTTGATTGTTACACTGATGCTATCCTCATAAGAGCTGAAGCTTATAAAATTAGACAGACCCTTCTCTTTTTCCTTTTTCCTCTTTTTTTTTTTTTTTTTCCTTTCACCTTTCATCACATTTACAATGAGCAACCCTTTTGAAGAACCAGCGCCAAACCAGAATCCCTGGTCCAACACCAACACCAACAATGGGCCCATCTACGGCAATGCTTACGAGTCCACCAACATCAGCAGTGCTTCACCCGCACTGCCACCCAGAAAGCCTGCCAATAACACCGCCAGCTCACCCTATGGCACTCAGAGAATGCCCTCCCCCTCTGATTATTCTAATAATACACCCGTTGTAAATGCTTGGCAAGAATCAAACAAAACATTAGATGAGCAAGACTTTGGTAGAAATTCGCCTCAACAACCCGTCAACGCATATCAGTACGCTGGCACTGCTTATGGCAATACATCAACACCAGCCACTGCCTATTCACCTCAACCTGCTCATAACACCACTGCTGCCAATGCAACCAAAATTGAGTCTCCAATGACAGTAACCGACTCGCCCACTGCTGTGAATCGTGGCGATTTGCCTTCCAAAATCAGGCTGCTTTTGCGTGTTGTTTTATTCATCTCGGCTGTGGGTCATCTTGGCTTTGCAGCTGGTGCGTCGCCTGTAAGTGTAGCTTGCTTGTTGTGTTGTAGAGGATACTGATCTCTCTCTCTCTCTCTCTCTCTCTCTCTCTGCCCTCCCTCCCCCCTTTTTTTCTTCTTCTTTGTTTAGTTTTCTGGAGAGGGTGTCCCCTTTGATTCAAGCGCATGTTTCTATTTCCTTTTTGCCGTGGTAAGTAGCATCATCATGAGCCTACTTTCCCTCCAACTCATCACAGTGTTGCATAGGCCATCATGTCCATCATCTACTCTGGCTATCATATCATCTTTTACTTTTTCAGACGATTCGGCAAGGCAGATAAAATGAAGCGAGTTATTCTGATCATGTGTGATTTGCTAATGGCTCTTTTGTGGGGCATTGGCATCATTGTGGAGATTGCAAAATACAACTGTCCTCCAGGTCAACACAGTGGCTGGTGTAATTTCTACAATACGTCTATTTTCTTTGGATTTATTTCATTTGTCATTTATGTTGTTTTGCTTGGCTGGGATGCATTCGGTGGCCTGTGTGGAGGAAAGCGAGACTAATATACTGGGAAACTATCATCGATCGATTTGGACCAGCTCAGCAATCCGCCTATAATATCTTTGCTTTTATCAATGCCTGCTTTCTGCATCATACGCACCGCAATTTGAGAGTCGTTGCCTAATCTACAAATTACATACACTATATTTCATATAATTTTGAGTACTGCTAAACCAATAAAGAAACAAGTTTACCTCTCTCTCTCTCTCTCTCTCTCTCTCTCTCTCTCTCTCTCTCTCTCACACACACACACTCACACACATACCATCCTTGTCTTGCTGCTTTTCTTGGATCAGACTCAGGTTTTTCTCCAAATCATCAATCGGAATGTTCATGCTGTTGGGCAGACTGCAGATGCCAAATTGGATTTTGGGTCGCACATCGATGAGTAAATGGTCTTGATTTTGCTGGATGATATCATTGTATTGCTGCAATTTGCAGTTAGATCAGCATCAAGAGAGTGTGACAATCAACTTACTTGGACGCTGATGCGCTCGTGGGCTTGCAGGATCTCTTCGTCCACCGTCTTGTCATTGGCAGCACCGTTGCAGAACTGGACATAATCAATCAGCTCAGTCATGGTAGGATGCTCGCCGCAAATGGCACAATCCTTCTTTTTGCTGCGAAGTTTCATGGTGCGGAACATGGGGTTGCTCATGCCACTAAAGATCAAGAAGCTGGGATGATCGAGCGAGGGTGTTCCCAAAGCGACTTTGATGGCCTCCAATGCCTCCAATGTACCAATCACACCAGGCACTACATGCACCATGTCAGTGAGAACAATCAACCCTTAATTAACCAAGATACGTTACCCACACCCAAGACACCATTGTCTACGCATTTGCCCACTGTTGATGCAGGTGGAGGCACAGGATGAAGACATCGGAAGCATGGGCTGCCATTGTAATTGTAGACGGTCAATTGACCATCATTTCGAAGCGCACTGCCAGAGACAACTGGCTTTCCAGCTAATACGCCCGCATCACTCAGCAAGTATCGAGTGGCAATATTGTCTGTAGCATCAATGATGATGTCGTACTGCTTGATCAAATCCAACGCATTTGTTCGATCTAGTGTGTAAGCATAAGGAATGACATCTGCGTCAGGATAAATGCTATTCAAAGAGCGGTTAGCGCGGCTTGTCATATAGCATCCGATACAATCATACTTACGCTTTGATAGATGTGGCAGCGGATACAGCCTTGTTCACACCTCTGCGTGCTTGGGTATGAATCACCTGACGATGCAAGTTGTTGGTATCAACTGTGTCATGATCAACAATACCAAGACGACCAACACCTGCAGCTCCCAAATAGAGAGTTGCAGGTGATCCAAGCCCACCAGCACCAACCACCAGAAAGGTAGTATTACGAAGCTTTAATTGGGCTAAATAAAAACTGTTATTACTTTGCAAATCGGCCCTTATGCGAAGATAC
This sequence comes from Mucor circinelloides, assembly GCA_037974945.1. Classification (NCBI taxonomy): domain Eukaryota; kingdom Fungi; phylum Mucoromycota; class Mucoromycetes; order Mucorales; family Mucoraceae; genus Mucor; species Mucor circinelloides. The sequence continues at coordinate 3,277,801 of JBBNAA010000002.1, read as the reverse complement.
TTTACATTCATAACCGAATCCAGGTGTAACTAACTGACGTCCAAAACGAAAGATCTCGTCATTTGTTAATTTTTCAACCTTTTCAAAAGGAGCTGTCATGTCCTCTGGTGTATAGGCAACTGGGGTTTGTTGCTTGCCTTCTAGTTCTGCAATGCGTTGGCGCAGCTGGGCATTCTCCATTTCAAGTTCGGTCATGGTTTTGTGGAAAAAGAAAAGTTTTGTAGAGAGTTTATCGAACCTGCTATTTATATATGTCCGGCCCGGTAGTGGTTAGGCAATGAATTAGCTTTTATGTATGGCCAATGAATTGACTAATAAGGCATATTCTCCTCGAGACCCTTAATACAGATCTGTTGCAAGCCGTCGACACAACAAAAAGAAGACAATAAGACAGCTTTAGGTTAGGATACATTGGCAAAAGGGATGGCATAGAATTTGTGAGCCTCTATCATAGATTTATTAATTTGATGATAAAGCCCACTCAAGACGGGAATCAAGCAATCTTATGAAGGGAATTGCAATTTGCACAGGCGAAAACTACTTGCTGCACAACTATTACTTTATGCACCGTCCTTCATTATAGACATCGCTGCGATATAAGCGCGCAGACATGCAATACCGCTGTAATCTCAAGTGCAAAAATTGTGCTATGATGCTCCAGGTTTACATTAATGAGGAAAATACATATACTGGCGGACAGACTACTCGCATTGCCTCTTACTACTCGATAATATGCTAAATCAGAGCAGAGTTTGAAGCATTTGGACTACTAAAATAGCACTTAACAATTGCTCTCGACTAGCAGCTACTTGCTGGTGCATTTTTTCAGTTTTTTTGAGATCAAAAAAACATCACTGAGAACTGACGGAAAAGCATGATCTACCCCTTTTGCGAAACATCAAAAATTAGTCAATCATGTTTTTGACACAAAAAACGAAGACTTCTACTATAGTGCATATTAAACGAAATTGATTGTAATGATCCAGGGCAATACGCGAAAACACTTTTGTGAGACCTTTATATTCGGTATCTCAGCATTTTGGCAAAACTTCACTTTTGACAGTTTTGAGGATTGCTTAATATTCCAGTGCTTCCACCCCCAATTTACTAATTTTTTGAAAACATTGCTCACTTTTTTGTCAGATTAGCTTCAAGAATCCGGGCAAATAAGTCTCCTTTTCATGGGTAAATTGAGAGTGGAAGCACTGGACTATGTAAGTGCCATCATGGCAAGTCTTGCCGACTACATAGAGTGTGTAAGGAGCGTCCAAAAATAGAGATCTGGTGATGAGTTTACGTTGATGTCGTCACCACTATTCAAATAGATCCCAAAGAATGGCATTTTTTTCTTCTTTGATTGTTTACACGTAAGTTTACAAAGAATTCAATCTGGGAAAACAGAGGCTTGATCGCAAGATGACAATGTTCCTCTCTTGTTGAGGGATTCGCAAGACTAGAGACAGACTGCCCAGCTCAGTGTGTTAGACTTGAAGGCTATCCCTGTCTTGACAAATCTCTGACCTTGCGGTAATGGCGATAGCGATATTCCATTATTACTTGGCCACTGTAGTTAGCACACTGATATTGATTCCCTAAAAGATTGTTGATGGACAGAGGCTTGATCGCAAGATGACAATGTTCCTCTCTTGTCGAGGGATTCGCAAGACTAGAGACAGACTGCCCAGCTCAGTGTGTTAGACTTGAAGGCTATCCCTGTCTTGACAAATCTCTGACCTTGCGGTAATGGCGATAGCGATATTCCATTATTACTTGGCCACTGTAGTCAGCATACTGATATTGCCATCAATTGTTTGCTTCGAGATAAATCACCAATTACTACTGACCTCTTGTTAGGAATTATATCTTGAAGTATTCTGCAGCGACGACCTCTCGCTTATAGAGCGGACGCTGAAAGATTGTGATATACTGTGTAAGTGGTAAATGTTGTTGACTCGGTGATGTAGCATTTTGGGCTAAACTATTGAAGCTGCATAGAGATGTGATGGGGCTTATGTGAGGTGTTTCTATGGATCTACCGGTAATTAACCTTGGATTTGTCGTGAATAGCTCTGTAACTCCAAGCAGATTGTTTCCTTCAAGATCAAGATTGTACTTACCTCTAAGTGTGTTAGAAAGTAGGGCGGTTCGAACACAGTTTATATGGTTGAATTTGACAAATATGGCGAAATTTTTTTTGCATGAATCTGGGTCGATTTTAAGGGCTGGGAAAGGAGGTAACAAGGAGATATTCATGAGCTACTAACGAGGTTTCAGCGGGATATCAAAAATGATCTCTCGTTTTACCAACGCTTACTTTCCTTTCATACATGCTACATTATAGTCAAGTTATTTGAATTAAAGCTGATCAACTTTTTTTAATTGTATCCATTCTTACAGTTATTTAATTAGGTTACGTTTTAAGAACTTTATTTATTAAATCTAATAGCTAATCCTGCATGCATGCTATATGGTGCCAATTATACACAAAAGCCACTGTATGCGGGGCTGGTAAGACACTGCCAGTATTACCCAAGGCTGGATTCACCGTATAATATTTTGTGCGTCTCCCCCTATTTGCAAGCTTTTGTCAAGCTTATAAAATGGAATGGAGAAGTGTCATTTCAGTCATCAAATTTCAATTGCACAATGTGCTTAAACATTGGCTAGTTGTGCGAGATGATAACTAATAATGGAAAGAGTAACAGTTGTATGGAGAATCATCTTTGTTGAGAGTAGTGAATAATTATGTTGAAGTAATTTAGTATGCAGAAAGTAATACTATTATATGAATAAGCAATTTAACAAGATGGCAAGATTATCAGTGAATTATTCACTTACAAACGAGTATGGGTGCTGGTGGTATTACACATCCTGTCATTAGCAAATAAACTCTTCTCGCTTACTTAATCACCTTGGAGTACAGGCACGCTATTCTTCAAGTAGTAAGGTCAGCACTACCTCTTTTGTTAAATCCGAAAAGAATATTTGATGAGGAGCGGTGCTATTAGTAAAATTTTAACAGTTTTGATTCCAATAAACAAACAATTATTAAATGGCTATATTTTTTGACATGATGGGGGGGGTACTGAGATTGAGATTGGATAGTGTGATAAATCTCTTACAGGAACATGATTTCTACAAGTATCCACTGCTACCATAGATCAGTTGATGGATCAGATGAATAACAGCTTTGAGGACCTGGCCATTTCGAAAAGAACGCTCTACCGTTACATGGTTGACTTGAGTAGGTTTAATTGTTGTCGGTAGAAAGAAACACTCCCGAAAGAATCCAAGCGAGAAAGCAATGGGTGGAAATGATGAAAGAGATGGGGGTTGACTATATGAACAACAGTGTTTTTTATCAATGAGTCAGGTTTTAATGCAAACCCGAGAAGAACTTGAGGCTGGGCACTACAAAGGGAGGCTGCCAATTCAATTTCTATCTTGGGTGCCATTTTTATTAAAGTTTTGATTAACGTCAGCTCGAGCAAGCCCATGCCTCCTTCACAGAAAAGAAACCTACCCGGTGGCAGAAAGCAGCAAACAAAGGACACGGTAGTCAATCACAATGTTAATTATATGAAAGATGTTCTTGCTGAAATGGACAAATTTCCTGAAATGAAGGGACATTATCTGATCATAGAGAATGTACCCATACATACTGGTAAAATAATTGGTGAGATAATCAAAGAGCGTGGCTACAAATGCATTTATTCTTCAGAACTCAACCCAATAGAGCAATTTTGATCTATTGTGGAAACAGAGTTTATACTTGATAAAGATAGTATTCCTGAAATAATTGCAGATGCTAGTAGTAGCTAAGTTCCCGGTCATCTTTTGAAGGCGTTTGCACGCTACTCTGTTAAACGTTTCGACGATTGCCTTGTAGGCCGTCCTATTTAATGAACAATTATATATATGCGACATATTTTTTTATTTTCTATTTTCCTGAATCGTGGGATATTCTATACAACGCTGTTTTCTTTAAAAGTACGACACTTTCATTTTTTTTTTTTTTTTTTCTTGCGACATCATTTTGGCAAAAGGTGTAAATATTTGTATCTTCATTTTGTAAATTAGGTATAATTTCATGCTTTAAGCCACATGTATAATTTATACACTGCAGAGATAACTTATCGTCCTATTTTACGTTGCAACTGATAGGTGCAAATTGTGGGGGATTCTTTGCGTTACACACTCAAGTTGCATCCGGTTGCTGCTGCTTGGTGCAACTTGAGATAAAATTTGCACTGTTTTTCATATACTACAATAAAAGCGGATAATACTTTTACGGGGTTTATCGGAAGCATTGGAATCCCTATTATTGATTTCCTTGTATTCTATAATATGCTAAAGTATGAAAGACATTGAGAGAGAAACATTGTTTTCCTCCACGATCATCTGATGTGTAAATGTGAATTTGGTTTTATTTGTTTGTCCTCTTTATTAAACAAAATGAAAACAAGAAAAGAGGCGGAGTCATGCCTAACATGTATAAGGTGTAAATGAATTAAGATTAAAAATTCTTTCAGCAAGCCAAAAGAAAGATCATGTAAAGTGGTGTATATATATTAAGGAATATAATAAATGATAGTATATGTACAGAATGATAAAAAAAAATATATATACAAAAAATGGAAGGGATTGGGTATATTGTATAATCATGATGATCATCATTTCGTCTCCTTGGAAATCACATTGTTGTGTTCGTGTGTATATGTGTGTGTGTGTGTGTGTGTGTGTGTGTGTGTGTGTGTGTGTGTGTGTGTGTGTGTGTGTGTGTGTGTGTGTTGTAATAGTTTGTACACGTTTGTTGATTTTGAAATTTTAAGGTTACTACTATTACTACAAATGTTGGTCCAGAACCTCTTCTACTAGATCCATTTCCAATGTCTTTCCATGTATGTCTAAATATGCTTTGATTGCTTCCACATTAACAAACAAATTGTACTTGATGAGACCAAGAAAGCTTCGTTCCATTAAATTTACGTCTTTTGGGGAATAGGCGTGATCCGTCATAACTACGATGGCTTGACTAGTAAGGCAAGTACCAGTTTCGGATAAAAATTTTGATGCAGTAAGAATTGCAGCTAAAAAGAGGCGATAAGGTGTATCGATGTCTCCACGAGCATGACTAGGCAGCCCAGTTTTTAATCGTTGTAAGTATATGAGAGAAACAAGACAGACGCAAGGTGATAGCTTGGATCGTTTGAATACGGTTGCAATGAATTCGTTTAATGGCGGGAGGTGGTGTTTTGTGTTTGATCTGTGAATTGAATTGTTTTTCTGCAGCTTTTTAGATGAACATGGCAATAATGATGTCGCTGTATTCGTAGTAAATGCTAAAGAGGAACGCATTAGGCATTGGCATTGTGTATTTACTTGTAAAGACTTACAGAGAAGAGCCTCTGGACTTCTTGATGAAACGGTGGTTGGCATAATTAATACAATAAGATAATAAAAAAGAAGGAATAAAAGAAGGGGATCACAAAACTGATCATTTAAACAAGGTTGGGTTTTAAAGAATTTCTTACAAGGCTGTCAATAAAGTCTCACCAATCATTCACCTATACCTTATCTTTTGTGCTTTTTTTTTTTTTTTTTTTTTTTTTTTTTCGTTTTTCCGTAACTATGATCCATGTTGGGTCTACTTTCATTAGTCATATTCAACATCCGAATCTCTTAGTGTGTAAACTGTACTCTATCAATCCCTCAGGGCTTGACATTTTCGTTCTCGTATTCATATTCACAAATGTTTCCAAACAAACTTATTTACAAATTATAGAAATTTTATTGGCTTGGTTTATATTTCCAAAGTTGTCGATTCTATCAGCAACTTTTGCTATAGATGATTCAGCTGCTGACGATCTCTGAGGTATTTTTCCTTCATGAATTGCTTTCAATACTTAATAAAAAAAAAGCATTACATACTTATTATTATATCTATGCATTACTCGTTGTTAAAAAGTTGATTATTCTTCTTATATTAAGTGCTCCAAAGAAGTCTCCGCCACGTTTTTGGACAGATTTGGCCAAATCGTATGCTGCATACGTTGGGACCTTTTGTTTAATCTAACTAGTTGCTAACCATCGCTTCACTCAAGGGCGCCGTCGCGCTGCCGCGGGTGTGCTTCCTCCCCACATTTTTTTGACCTTCGCTTCACTCCAGTACAAAAACGTAGGGCCCCCGGATGCAATTCATTAGGATTCATTGCACAATCAAAGTGTGTGCGTCTTGAATGACCCTCTCTATTACAATAGCGACATTTTACAACAGTTGGTACTTCCACAGCTACTACGACGTTAGTGTCTGTTGACTGAGCATTGTTCATTGCACAATTAAAATGCGTTCGTCTGGAATGGCCTTCTCTTTCCTCAACCGGTTCTTCCGCTTCAGTGATTGAATCTGCTCTACCAGCTTGCTCATTAATTTGTTGGTCGTTTCTAACGATTCATTGCCCACAATTTTTATGGGATGGCACCCGGGGCACCTTTTTTCGGTTCCTGTAAAAAAAAAAAAAAAAGAGTCTCGGTAGTAAATAGTGAATGTCAGAAAGTTCAATTACATACTTTTAGACTGATCATAAGGCGCCGATGTCGAGCTTTGTCTATGGCTACATGGAACTCTTGAAATAAAAGAAAAAAGGGATGATCCCATAATATTTGTGGTCGTAAACTACTTCATGCATAATTTTAATAATAAAAGTAAATGAAAAAGAAAAAGTTCACCATCATTCTATATCCCCTATTTCTCGTCAAAAGTATTCTTGTTAATGTTTGCTAGATTTAGGTTTTTATGATCGCATTGGCTACTTATTAAAAGTGGTCGATGATCTGTAGTAGTTAGGCTATCCTTCTATTTCTTTTCATAATGTTGCTTATTTCTGGTGCATGACTTGCCAAGGCTATCCATTAAATTGGGTGGTTGAGGGCTCTGTACTATGAGTATCGCTGGTATTTATTAATGTATCCAGGCTCTGTCATCCTTTCAACCGGCTTTTCGCATAAGGTAGTATTATAACAGCTGAGCATAAATGATATAGTCACGATCTTCAGTGTTTTTTTATATAAGCATTTCAAGGCACCCGAGTCAGTTAAATCCCTATCTTGGGTTTCTGCTCAGGGTAAATGAAGTAAATACGCTGAGCCTCCTATGAGTCCAAAGGTATGTATTATTCAATTATTATATTCAACATGTTAATAAAGATGTAATCGCACTTTTATTGAGAAATGATGATAATCTAGATGCGCACGGTACAAACGTTTTGTCATTATAGTGAGGTGCATGGAAAATTCAATTCTTGCATAGCCATATGTTAATGTCAAGCGAAGATTATCTAGGTTGGATACGGCTTAATGGAAAATAGACTCTGTAATGGTGAATTGTATTTTAATAAGGAGGTAAAACTGCAAAGAAATCATTCAAGATTCCTACAAAGAGCTCAAATCGAATGAATAGAATTGATAAAAATAAAAGCTATTTTCATCAAGGACATTTGTCATTTATCATCTTATTGCTTATGCTAAGAAGCTTTTGAATCTATATTTATTACATTTTCATTTGCTGTTGCAACACCTTATTCATGTATTTATAAATATTGCTAAAGAGATACGTCGATTTGCTCATTGCCAATTAATATATCCACTTGCTTCAATGGACAGTAAAGATAGTTTCGATTTACCTGTAAAAGGACAAGATATGCCAACAGGTGAAAAAAGGACATAGAAATGGGGAATGAAAGCGAGCCAAATAATTAAAAAGTGGATGTATATAGTGCAGAAAACCAAATATTCGTTGCACGCAAACTCCATCATCCTGGAGACGTGAATCGAGCACATTATCAACTAGACCAACCTAATGTAGCTGCAATCAAAGAGGTGACAATGTATTGATTTACGATCGTACAAAAAGTGATCTGTTGTTAACATTAAAGGAAAACACAGCGGAAACGTAAGGGACTGGAACAGAATGAGAGGGAAACTATGATAGCTGTCATTCTTAATAATGGTTTCGCTTGGAATCCACATCAATCCAAAGCAAATCTTACTTCAAGTACTGGATTTGAATGGCAATGGAAAAATTGATTGACCGGCAAAAGGTTTGATCGCATTGAGAAATCTTTCATTGGCCAAATAAAAAGGTTGATTTCTACTTTGATTTTTAAACGTAAATCACTTTATGAAGTGTGTATTTGATGAAAGTAATTGCTATTTTTCAGTTTTCTTTAAAAGGGAGGGAATATGGATCTTAAAAAATGTGAAAAGGAAAAGTGCTGTGCGTGTGATATAATAAATAAAAGTGGCAAACTGTGCATTGAAAGTTGATTTACATCAAGCAAATATCGTCTTTACTGAATTATGCTCGGGCGCTGCGCTTCTTTTTGTAATCCTTGATGGCAGATTTAATAGCATCTTCGGCCAACACTGTACAAAAAAAAAAAAAAAAAAAAAAAAAAGAATCTCATTAGTCATCATTTCTATGCAAACCTAATTACAGACAACTTACTGGAACAATGTAATTTGACAGGAGGTAAGCATAATTCTTTGGCAATTTCAGTATTCTTGATTTGACCAGCTTGTTCAAGTGTCATACCACGGACACGCTCAGTCATGAAACTGCTAGAAGCAATTGCAGAACCACATCCAAAAGTCTTGAATTTGACATCGACAATTTTACCTGTAGCATCATCAACCTTGATTTGCAATTTCATCACATCACCACAAGCAGGAGCTCCAACAAGACCAGTACCTACATCAGTATCTGTCTTGGGGAATGATCCAACATTACGAGGACGTTCGTAGTGATCAATAACCTATTATAGAAATGTTTAACAACTATTTTATCAACTACGCCAGCTGTCTCATTTTACCTTTTCATGATAGAAGCGGGCTCCAGAGAGAGAAAGAGGCTTTTGAATAAGGCGAGTAGATCTGTTAAGTGCTGAAAAAGTAGTGCGCAACATGATTAACGATAAATGAATGTTTGTTGAAAGTAGGGAAGAAAGAAAGAAAATAAAAAATTTATAAACTGGGGGCTCCTAAAATCTGATTATTTCAGACGGTTGTGACTCTAATCCAATCATTTCATCTTGATTTTAGTTATCTGATTGGATTAGTGGAGTATGACCGAATGAGCGCCTCCACACAAATCTCAATTGTAGTCTGAACGAACCGAAGTGGCCCGCTTGAAGTAGCAAATCCAGTTCTGTTTCTAAATTCAGTTTAGTCATTTTTTTGATTAGCGATGTTCAAGAAGAACTAAGCTTTTAGTCAACTAGGTATGATGAAAGAATGGCCGAAACGAGATTGCAAGTCTGCTGTATCACGTGTATTTCAACAATGATGTTGTTTTGATCAAGATTTTACGAAACGCACAGAGGCACAAAATCCAGGCGTTTCAATAGTTTCAAGCACAGTTGTATAAAAAAAGAGCTTATCTTGGACATGAAAGAATCTTTCTTATCGTGTCCAATTAATTCAGGCTGATTTTTCAGCGCAAATCATTAGTTGCTGCCTGCAACTATCCTATTTGACTTGTTGCCAACTATTGAAAACCCTTCAATAGTACTTGGCTATCTGCACATCTGGTGACACTCTTTTTACCTCTTTAAATGAGATAAATGTGCACTGGCTGTCTTATCTAGAAGTCGGTAGTGTAAGGAACGCACACGCTATTTATGCTATTTTCTGCAGCACTCAGCAACAGCCAGCCAACTTTAAAGCGCGCTTTTCCCTAGTAAAAACGAAAAACAAAGAAAAACAGCATCAAACGACATTAGACCCTAATGAAACTTATGCCAAACAATATATTGAGCTTTAGCGAATATTTTGATACTACATTTGCATAGTTTGCGTCAATTTTTTGTTAGTTTGAATCAACATGTACGTCAAACTTTCGTTTTCAACCCCTTTTTCAGGCAGCTACATTTCAGAATTGAAGCCTGCGATGGTCACGCGTGCTATAAAGACATATTCGCCACTAGGAGAAAGCCAGGAAGCTATAGATATATATATTTAAAGAGCGTGAGTTTTTCGAATGAATTGATATACTTATAGGCCTCCAAAGCTGTTTGTTTCTGTCAAAAATACACGAAAGTAGGACAAAAAATCGACGGAGTTTAAATCTTGTTGTTGCTTCTGTAGTGGGATATCAGTAAACATAGTATCGTTTGCTCATAAAGGAGACCTTTTCCATGTTTCGATTCTCGAGACCTAGTGTTCACCAAGAAAAGAATAAACAGAAAAAGAGCACCAATTGGACACTTTTTCTGAAAGAAAATACATGGTAGCTACCACCATCATCATGTCGTTTGATTCAATCTACAACCCAAACCAAATCATATCAAGACCTTATTGTATTAACCAATCTCTCGTTTTGTATAACAATGTATTAAAAACTAATTTATTGGGGAATGTCTATTTTGTAAGATGACTCGGGTGTAACCTTTCCTTTCATCTCTTCATGCTTCTTTGTCTATAAAATAAAAAAAGGAAAAAATTAGATGTATGAATTCTTGCTTGTGTGCGAATCAAACTTACTCTTTCTTCGGCTAGTCTTTCGTTCTTGATCTTGAGCTTTTCTTTGCGAGCATCACTCTTACTACCGCCACCGCCAGCTGTTAATTCCACATTGATCTGTCTTTTCTTGAAGAAAGTGTGATGGAATGCCAATGCTTTGTTGAGATCTTTAGAGTTTTCAAATTCCATAAATGCAAATCCTTTTGGCTTTCCGGTTGCTTTATCCGTTAAGAGACGAACTGATTTGATGCCGCCTGCTGATTCGAAATGCTTTTCGAGATCCTCCTTGGTTGTAGTATATGGCAAATTGCCAACAAAGACAATATATCTGCTACCTTCCATATTAGAGCTCTTTTTGCTTCTTCTATTCTTCTTCTTGTGAGGTTCATCAGTAGATCCTTCAGCAGGGACATCGATAGATTCTCCAGCTTTACGTTTAGGTGCAGCAGTGGCGGTGGCGGCAGTGTCAGCAACAGGATCCTCCTTCTTCTTGTCTTCTACAACAGTTGTTTCGGGGATCTCATCAGCAGCAGGTACAGCCATTTCCTCGCTGAATTGAGGCTTCTTTGCTCTCTTCTTGAAGGCCTCTGCCTTTTTCTCACGTTTTGACAATTTCTTCTCAGCAGCCATGTTGTGTATATGTATAATGTTCAAGTTGATTCCAATTGATTTCTTTCCATTGAAAAATATTCATGAAAAAAAAAAAGCAGAGACACAACGGTCACTAAGCCGCCAGATTGTCCCTTTTACACCATGGTTTGACACTTTTACAGCTATGCAGCCAATTCACTCTTAATTACACCCCCGCGCTTACATTCATAAACAAACGGCATCTTTTTCTTTCATTTGCTTTAATTATCAATATAGGATGCTGAGACGTATTGGTCAGTTAGGCCTCACATCAGGCCGTAGTAGATGTCAGAATAGCTTCAAGTTGATTGCAGCCAAACGTCTTTTCACAGCAGAGACAAAAGATGCTGCGACAGAAAGCACTATCAAGGAAACATACAGAGCCAAGCAACGAAAATTCGGCGTCGGTACTGCATTGCTGTGCACCATTCCATTCTTCACTTTTTACTTGGGATGCTGGCAAGTGCAAAGACTTCGTTGGAAAGTAAATTACATTAAAACACTTGAAGATCGTTTGCATAGAGAAGCCATCCCGTTGCCAAAGCGTATCAAGTAGGTGTGCTGCGAGCGATATGCTGCCATGATGTACTAATGAATGTATAGCGCTAATGTGCTTGACGAGTACGAATATCGTAAGGTATACGCCAAGGGTCATTACAGACATGATCAAGAGATTTTACTGGGTCCCAGAACAAGAGGCGATGGTAATGCAGGCTACTTTGTTATTACACCCTTTGAGAGAGACAATGGCACTACCATTTTGGTCAAGAGAGGCTGGATCTCACCCGACAAGAAGGATCAAAAGCTTCGTCCCGAGAGCTTAGAGACAGGAGAGGTGGAAGTAGTTGGTTTGATCCGTGTGAATGAAGAGCGCAACACATTTACCCCGGACAATGACATTAAGGGCAATCAGTGGTACTGGGCTGATGTAGATACAATTGCTAAAATGTTCAATACCCAACCCATCATGATTGAACGTGTATCAGGTATTATACTAATGGACGAGCAATATTAATGTAGGTGACTTATCGTCTATTCATGCAGATCTATCCCCCTCCAGAGAGTATGCTTTGATTGAGAAGGGTATTCCCGTAGGCAGATCGCCTACCGTCGAAGTACGCAACCATCATTTGAACTACTTGATTACATGGTATTCTCTCTCTTTGGCGACTTCTGTTATGCTGTGGCGATTGTTGAGAAAGCCGCCTGCTAGACCTGTCAAAATTAAACGTATTTGATTGTATAGATAATTTACTTTTAATTTTCATAAAAAAAAAATGGTGTAGTAAACACTGATGAACCAAAAGCGAGAGAGACGGAAGTTAGGATTGTATATGAAAAGAAGAAGAGAAACGCCTATTAATCTCGGTCTTTGCTATCAGCGAAAATACTTATATTCTGACTAGCTGAAGACTTTGTACTTTTTCACAGGATTGGTACAAGCTGTCCATCTTTTAAGAAACGGCTGCAGCCTTGGGCAGTTCATTGTGTTAACAGCAATTATTAGGCAATATTGTTAATATTCTGTTTTGAAGGAGGCGTTGCTTTCACTGTTTGATCTCAAAGTCAGATGCACCAAAACAACAATCCCCCCCCCCCCACACATACACACTTTCTCTTTTACTGGCGAAACAGATAATTCAACATCAATACATCTGGGGCTACCAGAACTGTGTTAATCTTACACTGGAATTTATCTAGAATATAACTTGCCAGCTGTTTACATGCAACGACGCTAATCCTTGTCAAGAAGAACTGTAATATCTGAATATAGATTACTTGTAAGAAGCTGCCTTAGATAAGCCAGACGTTACAACCACAGCGGATACAAATACAATTGAGATATGTCATATGTTGGCAAGTAATATTCAAGTCGATAGATTAATGTAAAGTGCATCCAGTATAGCCAGCGCATTCGATGGCTGTGCTCTATTGATTCACGCCTCTTTGATGGCATGCTTACACTGTACACAGTCGATTGCATGTGACGGTATAAAAAGCAAAATTGACAGGTCCCGGAGTGCCAATACACCTTCACCATTGATATTTATACCAAAGGAAGGGGGAGGGGTTTCCTGCAATCTTTACACTTTGCTTGTTTACACAAATCATAATGTCGCGCTACATGATGAACCAAAGCCGCATGCTTATGCGCCAATCCCCATTGATGACTCGCCGTGCATTGTTCTCCACAAGCTTCAGATCCCTTCAGCAGCAGCAACAGCAGCCTAATCAACAAAACACCACTCATTTTGGATTCCGTGATGTCGCAGAGGAAGAGAAGGAGTCCCTGGGTAAGGAAGCTTTTGTACAGAGGCATTACATGATTGGTTGACTCTTATTCTACTGTAAAGTACACAATGTCTTTGCCAATGTGGCCAGCAAATACGATGTGATGAATGATGCCATGAGCTTAGGTATCCATCGCATTTGGAAAGACGAGTTCATCCGCTCAATGGCACCTGGTCCCGGTACAAAACTACTGGATGTTGCTGGCGGTACTGGTAAGTTGATTCACTCTGTCTGATGACATGATGCTAAATGCGGGCTGCCTAGGTGACATTGCACTCAAGTTCTTGGACTACTGCAAGAATGTGCATCATGACAATACTGCTACAGTGAAATTAGTGGATATCAATGCTCACATGTTGGGCGAAGGCGAAAAGAGATTCCAAAAGACACCTTATGCGCACAGTAAGTTGAAGATTGCCTGTTATTGCTGTCATCTGCCACTCACTCCGTTTTGGTGCACTTAGCCAATCAAGCCAGTTTCTTGGTCCAGAATGCCGAGCATTTGGATGAGATCCCTGATGAATCAGTGGATGTGTATACCATTGCCTTTGGTATTCGTAACTGTACACATGTCGACAAGGTTGTAAAGGAGGCCCACAGAGTATTGAAAAAGGGAGGACGCTTCATGTGTCTTGAGTTTAGCAGAGTGGACAACCCCGTCATTGGAAAGTGAGTAGCTTAGTGTGTTGGCAGAGAGAACAGTTCACTCAACAGGTTACATAGATTCTACGACATTTATTCGTTTGACATCATTCCTGCATTAGGTCAGGCCATCGCTGGTGATCGTGATTCATACCAATATCTGGTGGAGAGTATCCGCAAGTTCCCTCCCCAAGAAGAGTTTGCTCAGATCATCCGTGATGCTGGATTCAAGACTATTGGCAAGGGCTACGAGGACCTCACTTTTGGTGTTGCTGCCATACACAGTGGTTTCAAGATTTAAGATTACAACCACCGCTGTTCATGATCACTATAATAAAATGTAGAGAACTCTCTCTCTCTCTCTCTGTCTCTTTTTTTTATGCCGTTAAAAAGCGTCATGCGCATTCTTTTCTTCTTTTGTTTCTTTTTTATTCCATTAATATATGCCATGCCAGCACCTTTTGAGACATTGCTACTAGAAACACCTTCTGTTGTCAACGTCAAGTACACTGTGAATGGGGTCGACACTAGTCTATCACTACCTTTAGAAGCCGTTGCAACTATCGGCCAGCTAAAAGTCGAGAAATCTGTCAAACTACTTGACCCGGATAACTACCAAGTTGCATACGAATTCACACCTCTGCAAGACCAGGTTGTAATGAAGCATTTGGAGATAGACTACGAGATGGACTTGCAACACCAGGTAATGCTGGCAGAGGGCTTCCAGTGCTGGAGCACCACAAAAGAACTCGGCCTCCACAGTCGACTGTCTGCTATTCCCAGCGTCGTGTCCTGGATCACTCAGTTCAACCTTCAGGGCGACTACGACTTTTTCAACTATTCTGGAAAACCAGGACGCATTCACTCCACGGGGTACACTTATCTACGCAACACGGGTTCCAACCACATTGTCTTTTTCGGGTCTCTATCTGAGGCATCTGGGTACACTTACTACAAGGCTGATTTGAACAGTAATAAGTTTAGTTTATACAAGGACATTGAAGGTAAACAGCTCAACAAAGGCGAAACATTGCGCATGGAGTTTTTTGTGGCGCAAAGAGACGCCTCACGAGGCCTGCGATCCATCTGGGAGCAGTACGCTGATTACTACGATCCCAAGCACGAATTCAGAAATCCTCGCCATTTAACAGGCTGGTCGTCTTGGTACAACTTTTACGAACGAGTGACAGAGGACGATGTGATTTCCAGTCTGATTGCGTTCAAACAGCACAAGTATCCGATTGACGTCTTTCAGATAGACGACGGCTTTGAGCAACAGATTGGCGATTGGCTGGATGTGGATGCTGTCAAGTTTCCTCGCGGTATGAAGGTGCTCGCTGATGATATCAAGAAACAAGATTACATACCAGGTATTTGGTTGGCTCCCTTTGCTGTAGGATTCAAGAGTAAGATTGTCAAAGAGCATCCCGATTGGCTGTTGAAACATGCTGATGGCTCACTTGTGGTTGCGGGTCCAAATTGGGGCGGATTTTATGCGATAGACATCTACAATGAGGAGGCTTGCAAGTACCTGGAGCATGTGTTTGACGAGGTTATTGATGCGTGGGGCTATAGACTTCTCAAGCTGGATTTCATATTTGCTGCTGCCATGATTCCGCGTCTTGGTAAATCTCGCGGTGAGATCCTGTGGGATGCAATGGATTTGATTGTCAAGTGGACGCATAAGAGAGCACTGTTACTGGCATCTGGAGTGACATTGCCCTCTACCTGGGGCAGATTCGAGTACTCTCGCGTGAGCAGTGATGCCTCCCCTTGGTGGGATCATTCTGTTCTTCGTCTTGCCAATGTGCGTGAACGTGTGGCTACAAACAATGCAATTACGTCCACTTTGAGCCGATGGGCTATGGGGTCCACCGTGTTTGGTAGTGATCCAGATGTGTTTTTTGTTCGATCAAACAACAACAAGCTGACTAAAGAAGAGAAGCACACGCTGCTGATCATCAATATCGTATTTGGGCAGCTGACGTTAATGTCGGATAACGTGAATCTCTATGACAAGCAAGAACATAAGCTTTACAGCTCAATATTTCCCAAGCCAGAAGCCAAAGTCTCTGATGTCGTCTCTGTTGGCAATGATGTGTATCAAGCAAATTATGTGTGCAATGGTCGAGAATATACCTTTATCACCAATGTGTCGCCAATTCCAGTTACTGCTCAATTGCCACTGGGCGATAATGGCAATTACAGTTACTTTTTTGAACGAAGCAATCTCCTGATAAGTGGATCTCGTGTAGACTGGCTTCCATCTCAATCTCACATATTCTTAAAGCCTCACGAAACAAGAACATTCATGAAGATTCCTACAAATAACGACAAATTTATGGGTTCCACTGGCAATATTGTCCCTGGAGCAGAGATTGAGAATCTTACAGAGGACGAACAAGGCGTCGTGCGTATTACTCTGAGAAAACCGCACATGTCGAAAAAGAACAGAATCTACCTCAAGCTGGACTCCAATAGCAGTGATCTACCTTCTGTCTATGTTGATGGACAATTGGCATCGCGCGTTGAAAGAGTGGTATGGGATGAGCATATTTCAGTTGCTAAGGTCATTATTTTTGAATAAATCACGTTGATAGTAAACTTATCTGTCCCCCTTTTTTCTTATGTGTCATCTTCAAACAAAAAAACGGATTTATCCTTACTAATTTATCACTCAAATAACACTCGAAGATAACATCTGGGCAGGGATAAAAAAAAAAAAAAAAAAAAAAAAAACCTATTTTATTAAAATTATAAATGAAGTAGTTTACAGTCGCAGCTTTCAAGCTGTAAAACCAACTGCTGATTGAAGGTAGTCTACGGCGACAAATGTTTTAGGATCATCCCTTTTCTTCAAGAGTTCCACGTAGCCATAGAAAAGGGTCGACATCGACGCCTTATGATCAGTTTACAAGTATGCAAGCAAAGACATTCACTACTCACTATCGAGACTCATTTTTTTCTTCTTTTTTTTTTTTTTTTTTTAATCACACAATCAGTTTTAGTAATCCTTATGAAATAAGCAAAAGTGCTGTTCCTAATGCTTCTGCAGTTTTTCGATCCATGGCATATGCCGAACAGCAGTCAGTATGGGCTGCATTAGTGTAATGCCTAAGATATGATATTTTTAGAATAAAGAGAAATATTTCTGGTAAAACATAAAAGAGTTTTTAATACCATCCGATAGAGGATCAAACGAAATACCTGGAGTCTTATAGAAAGAAGCTTTTGTTCAAATCGACCACAAATTCAGCTCAGGAACGGAAAAAAAAGAAAAAACTGACTTCGGCAATTAAATCTTGGCAGCAATTATAATTATAGACCTTTACAGTAGCTATACAATGCCAATGATATGTAAGAGCTATTGTATATGAAGCTGGTATGGCATCTTTAGCAATAAACGATGGCTACTATTAACTTGATGCATTGTTTGAAACTGTATTCGTTCCCTGATAGCTGTCGAGATTTTGCTAGCCTTATAAAAAAGAATGCAGAGGGGTTATTTCAGTTGTCAAAATAGCTATCGACTAACCATTGATTGTGCGGTATGCCTGATAACGGATAACTGCGCAAAAATAAATAATTAAATGATCGCACAAAGAGCAATAAGTTATTGCGTGGTCAGTAAAAATTGTGTGTAGAGTAGCCATCGATTGTGTAAGCATCGCTTACTTTACTGGTTACAATCCCATTTAGTTTTCCTCTTGTCGGCCTATCAACTATGGAGACCACCTTAAACTAAAGATCCCTTTAACTGATAACTTTGTCTAGAGCGAGATTGACGGTCATTATATGATACCTTTACTGATTGAATGTGTATGTCTGATGTTTTCGATGCTAGTATTTTATTAATTATATATGCTAGTAAGGATGTCAAAAGAACCAGCGGGTTTCCAAGCGATGATGATCTTTATCATGCTGTATTATCATCCGCCGGCACTTGTAAAAGACAACATTTTGCCTGACTTCAAGAAATACTTAAATAAAACTGATGGAATTACAATCATGCGCTCATTCGTCATTGCATCAAAAAGAAGACAATCGCTCTGGTGGACTGACTCATTTAGCCCTCTATTGTCTGTGTAATGTGATAGCCAAAGGCACTGACACAGAGGCTGTCGCTAAACTACTTGA
The DNA here is from genome assembly GCA_037974945.1 of Mucor circinelloides. NCBI lineage: Eukaryota > Fungi > Mucoromycota > Mucoromycetes > Mucorales > Mucoraceae > Mucor > Mucor circinelloides. Next base: position 3,259,582 of record JBBNAA010000002.1, on the reverse strand, counting down.
TCTCATCTTTCATGTCTCTCGTGCAACCCCATGTGGCATATGAAAATGCGGGGTAATATAATAGTTTGTTCACATGAGAAGCAAACTCTGTGCCAATTTCCATGATCCCAATAAGCATGTGAAAATGATCTATCAAGCCAGCGTGACACACAGTCAAAAATGATACATGTATATAAACAAACAAGCAAAACACATTATGTAGTTCTTTTCTTTTATTACACTTAAATTCACAATAATGTCCACAGCTAATAAACGAGTAAATGCTATTCAACAACACTTGTCCCCTCAGCAAAAGCATGCTCAGGCTGTAGAGTAAGTTGCTTTTGTTCTCCAACACCACAGTCATTGACTCCATTCTTCTTTCAGCCCTGTTGCTAGTATGAATGAAGAGCGCGCAAAGGCCGCCTTTAATATTCGTGAGCTGACATATCTTCTGGATGGTGGTGAAAAGTCGACCTTGGTGAGTTGAAAATGCTATATGCATGCCAATAGATGCTAAACAGTTCTACTAGCTCAAAGAACGCTTTATGCAAGACTTTGAAAGAGATCCTTTATTCAAAATGGATGATATCCATGACATCTCCAAGGAGCAGCTTCGTGAGAGAACTATGGAAAAGGTACTTTATCTGTAGGAGTCTAGCAAGACAAGACATTAAACACCGCCTGTAGTTTCGTAGCTTGGTACATCACTTGTCAAATGAAAGCATTGATATCTTTAAAAAGAGAATGGAGATTGTCAGTTTGATTGATCCTGGGTTTTGGACTCGATTTGGTGTTCACTGTAAGTCTGATGAATAGCATGTTGAAGATTAAACACTCATCTCTATGATAGATGGCTTGTTTGTGGGTGCCTTACAAAGCAATGCTACTTCGGGTCAACTGGGATACTGGTTCCAAAAGGGCGCTTTATCCTTGTCTGGTATGGTCGGATGCTTTGCCATGACAGAACTTGGTCATGGATCCAATGTGCCTGGATTAGAAACCACCGCTACCTTTGATGAGGCCGCAGATCAGTTCATTATCCATACACCTACTGTCACTGCTACCAAATGGTGGATTGGTGGTGCTGCACACAGTGCCACGCACTCAGCTGTCTTTGCTCAACTCATTGTCAAGGGTAAAAACTACGGCACTAAATGCTTTATTGTTCCTCTCAGAGACCCCAAGACGTACAACACACTTCCTGGTATCAACATTGGCGATTTAGGCAAGAAAATGGGCCGCGATGGCATTGATAATGGCTATATTCAGTTTACAAATGTGCGAATTCCTCGTGGTTACATGCTGATGAAGCATGCTCAAGTGTCTCGTTCAGGCAATGTCAAGGAGCCCAAGTTGCAACAACTGACTTATGGTGCTCTCTTGCAGGGTCGCGTTGCCATGGTGGTTGACAGCGGAAACGTCTCAAAGAAGGCACTCACTATTGCTATCCGTTATGCAGCCGTTCGCCGCCAGTTCTCTAACTCCAAATCAGATATTGAAACCAAATTGCTTGACTACCCTATTCACCAAAGACGCTTGATGCCCCTCATGGCTCAAACTTTTGCCATGCTATTCACTGGCAATGAGATGACCGCCATGTACAACAAAATGATGGGTCGTTTGGAAAATGCAAAGGCGGATGATCCTGATCTCGCCGAGGTCTTGGAAATGTTGAAAGAAACTCATTCCACTAGCGCTGGTTTAAAGGCATTCTGTACCTGGAACTGCTTGAGCACTATTGAAGCTTGTCGTCAAGCCTGTGGCGGCCACGGTTACTCTGCCTACACTGGTTTAGCTGGCATGTACCAAGATTTTGCAGTTCAATGTACCTGGGAAGGCGATAACACCATCTTGACTTTGCAGCTTGGTCGTTACTTGATCAGCAGTTATCGTGAAGCGCTCTCTGGCAAGAAGCTTTCTCCTGGTGTTGGCTATTTGAATAATCTGGATAAGCTTATTGGCAAGCGCTGTGGCATTACCAACAACGAATCGCTTGTGGATCCCGCAGTCATCATTGAGGGCTGGCAAGTGGTTTGTGCTAATGTTGTTCGAAATGCAGCATTAGAGTTCCAAGACTGCATTGATCGTGGTCTCGATACAGACGATGCTTATGAGCAGTGCTCTCAGTCCAGATTGTACGCTGCCAAACTACACTCTTATGGCTACTTGTTCAACAGATTCGTCGATGGCGTCTCCAAGGTGGAAGGCAGTTTGAAGTCTGTATTGATGGACGTCTGTCTTTTGTACGGCTTCTACACTGTTGAAGAAAACGCTGGTGCGTTCTTGCAATATGAATACTTTTCGCCCAAACAAATGGAATACATTCGATTCAAGACAAATGAACTTTGCAGTGCTGTCAGGGATCAAGCTATTCCACTCGTTGACTCATTCAATTTGAGCGATTATATGGTAAACAGTCCTTTGGGCCGTGCTGATGGTAATGTGTATGTGCATTACTTTGATCAAGTAAAGCGCTCCAATCCCCAAGGCCCTCACCCTTATTTTGACCGTTTGATCAAGCCTTTGATTGAGCGCTCATTGGAGAATGATGACATGGAAGATGAAGAAGCTGGCCTAGAGAGCGAAGATGAAGATGAAGAGTAATACATTGTTGATTTGATATATAATATATATATTTATAGACCTTCCCCCCCCCCCTTTTTTTAACCTAATAAACATGATGCATTTCCAACAATATTTGCGCTACTGATATATCGTATGCTCGGGTGTTGGTAGGGGTTCACTTCCGATACTCTTATTTAAATGGGCACAGAAAAACTTTTTTCTTTCTCCCTCGTTTGTTCATTAGTTTTGATCATGTCAGAAGCAACCAAGTAAGTAATCTGCTTGAATACGATATGCCAGTAAATGGTTAACATGAGAATAGGAAGAGAAAGTGGGATCAAGATGACCATAGGGATGCTAGCCCTTCTTCAAAAATCACAAAGGTGGAGGCTGACCCTAGCAAAGCAGTTAGTAAGTAAAGCAATTGAGTCAGTAACCGTCTCTCTTATTCATGTATACAACAGGCGAGGCAGCAGCTAGAATCAATGCTATGTTGGCTCAAAAGGGCATTCCCCTCCACGAAGACGGAGAAGCAGGTGCTGATCAAGCAGGCGAATTTGTCAAGGACATTCCTATTAACGACTTAAAGAATCGATACATGTTGACAAGAGGAGCCACTCAAACACAAATTCAGCAAGAAACTGGAGCAGGTAGAGTATTCATCGCATTTTCACAAGAAACTTGTACTGATAAGCTCTATTCAAGATGTTATTACGCGTGGAAAGTATTATCCTGATGTTCAGTTGGCTTCAGACAGAGAGCCTCCTCTTTATTTACACATCACTGCACCTGATAAGAAATCACTGGATAAAGCCGTAGCAAAGATTGAAGAATTGATCGAAACAGCTCAAGTACCTGTGCCAGGTAGCGGCTATCCACCCAGAGAAGAGAGACCAGATATGAAGAGACCCGAGAGAAAGTTTTACGAAAAGAGATTACCTGTCGAAGTTACTGGAACACCTCATTTCAATCTTCGTGCAAAGATTGTTGGCCCCAACGGTGCTTTTGTCAAGCACATTCAGCAAGAAACTGGCTGCAGAGTGCAATTGAAGGGCAAGGGATCTGGGTTCTATGAGTCTAGCACTGGCGTCGAATCAGAAGAACCATTGCATATCCACGTCTCGTATGTATCAAGATGGGAGTTGACCAAGTTGCAATGACTGACTGGTTCTTTTGAACAGATGTGCCAGAGAAGAAGGATTGGAAGCAGGCATTAAATTGACACAAGATTTACTGGACACTGTCAAAGCAGAGGCAGAGAGAGGACCACCCAATCAGTATGGCTACAACCGAGGTGGCGGATACAACACTGGTCGTGGTGGATATAACAATGGAGTAAGTACACTAAACCACATCAAAGTTGTGTCATTGCAATGAATGGGAGAGACAAAAAACGAGCGAAAAAAAAGGAATACTAACTATTGAAAACTCTAATCTTGTCTTGTTTTAACCTTTGAACAGTACAACAATCATTACAATAGCTACAGCCAGCCAGCTTCATCTGCATCTGATCCAGCAGCAGCCGGCTATGATTATGAAGCCTATAACAATTACTACAATAGCTATTATAGCCAACAACCAGGAGCATATCAACAATACGATGCAAATGCTTATTATAGTTACTATGGCTATCCTCCTCCAGCTGCAGCTACGTCAACCGAAGCTAGTTTAAATACTCCCCCTCCTCCCCCTCCACCATCTTCATCCACTACTAGCGACTCTTCGGCCCCACCACCACCACCACCACCTTCTAGCTCTTCCCCTTCTCTTCCACCCCCACCACCACCCCCATCAGCTTCCTCATTACCGGCACCACCTCCACCACCTCCTTCGGCTTCCCCTTGAGAGAGGAATTAGATTTTATGGCAATAAAGAAAATGGCTAAATGTTATGGACGTTTTGTTTAAGCGTAATGGATTAAAACACAGAAGTGTGCGAAAAAAGTATGTCATTATGCTGACTAATTTAAAGTGGCATATAAACAGAAAAGTACTCAAAGCATGATGCAAACACTTCTTTCTGTTTTTTTTTTTCAATACAAACAATCATGGTATCTGTTATTCTATCAGAAAACGCTACAACTGAAACAAAGTTCAAGTATGGATTTGAATTGAAGGAACATGCTTCAGATGAGCCAGCTTCAAATCAAGCTGTTGTCAAGATTCAAGCTGCCGCGTTAAACCACAGGTTGGCATCAGGAGATTCAGTAGTATTCATCACGACAACTAATTCAATTTATACAGAGACGTTTGGATCCTCAAAGGCATGTATCCTGGCATCAAAATGGGTTCTGTCATTGGGTCAGACGCTGTCGCATACATCACTAGAAATGGCACAAATGAACTTCCAGTCGGTCAGCGCGTTCTGCTGAACCCTGGATGTGGATGGATATCAGATGAAAGAGGACCAGAACATGTGTTTGGTATATTAGGTTTATTGCCGTTTGCTGGTACATTGACAGAGGAGCCCATTGTGATGGATCAAGATGAATTGATTGCATGTCCTCAACATCTTTCTACTGCCGAGGCAGCTGCACTGCCATTGGCTGGCTTGACGGCATACAGGTACACTTGACAAAAAAAAAAAAAAAAAAAAAAAAAAAAATGCAGTGAGGATGTCATTAATCAGATGCAAAACTAGAGCTGTATTCACAAAGGCATTGGTCAAGAAGGATGAGCATGTCTTGGTTACTGGTATCGGTGGTGGTGTTGCATTAGCTGCTCTCCAGTTTGCAGTTGCAGTCGGTGCTCATGTCTATGTCACATCTTCCAGCCCTGAAAAGATCAAGAAGGCTATCGAGCTGGGTGCTAAGGGTGGCGTCAATTACAAGGATGAAAATTGCATTGCTGATTTGAAAAAATTGTTGGGCAGTAATCAACTGTCCGCTGTCATCGACGGTGCTGGTGGTCCTCTGTATAATAGTTATCCCAAACTGATGAGAACAGGTGGCATCATTGCTAATTACGGTCAAACAGCTAGCGTAAAGGGTGTAGGTTTCTCAATGGCACACGTTTTGAAAAACATTGATGTGAGAGGATCCACCATGGGCTCTAGAAAGGAATTTAGAGATATGGTCAAGTTTGTGGACCATTACAAGATCAAGCCAGTTGTATCTCATGTATGGAACGGGCTAAACAGTAAATCTATTGACCAAGCCATTGCCATGATGAACAATGGTGATCAATTTGGTAAACTGGTGATCGAAATGAATGGTGCTAGCACTGGTAGTCCAAAGCTGTAGTTTTATTGCACCATGAGACTATTCAAATAAACTATTTGACGTTTGATTATTACCATTTGCACTATTTTCAAAATGACGATTTATGGTTATCGAGTTCATTCAAACTAAACAGCATCGCTTTACGAATACAGAGCAATGTGTCTCAATCTAACAGTATATCATCCAAGAAATAAATGTTATTTTATGTTATGAGGTATTGATTTACCAACATTTCAGTACAAAAGTTGGATTTAGAGGATAATTCTCTTCTCTATTTTTTTTTAACTGATCAAGAAATCAAGAGATATTGAAGTTGGGCTCAAGTACCTCTATCAAATTTACTCAAAGTTCATTACCTTTTGCAAATATACGAGCATCTGTAAGTTCCAATGATAAGAAAAAAGTTGATGTGAACATTTGATACTCTCTCTTTCTCTCTCTCGCATAGGCTGAAGTTGATCGACACTCGCGCTGATATGCCACTGAGAAAAATGAATGCTCAGAGAATGACTACCTCTCTTTGGTTTGGTCTCGTTTCTTTCTGCTTCTCTTTCCAAACAAGGACAAGGTAAAGATTAGAACGCAAGTAACATCAAGTCTTCCAAATTGATCCAAGATTGACAACAGATTTTTACTAGTGGGAAAACCATCTTTGATTACAACGCACGTAACAAATTCCAACTGTATACAGACTCGTCATCAAACATGGTAGGGTTCCAGATTGACATTAGGTTCTTGGTCAAGCATAAAAACATTGACATGGACTTGTGCGCTGCAGGATTGTCCAAGAATGATATTATCGTACTATGCAAGAGATGCTAGGCAAAAGATCTTCCGTGAGCACTGCTGATGATGGAACTGGGGCAGAAAACCCAACAGATTGCATGGTGATGCATTGCGTATGAAGCTCATGCTATGCTTTGCTACAACAGCTATTTGTGCATTCGACAGTAATTTTTTTGCACTCTCACTTTGACAGAATACGACATGAACTTTCTCAAATACCATACATTGCCGAGCATTGATTTCCAATGACTATTCATCGTTATAATGAGCGTTTTAAAATGTGGGGACCAAATCAGCTCAAAATAAGCGGGATATTAATTAACGCTGACTTTAAACATTGGGTGTAAGAAATCAGTAACGAGAACATATAAAACAGAGTGATTTGCGAAAACGTACTTATCAATGTAAAAAGTTACAGATTATATTCATATTTCACATAAATAGAGCTACCAAATGCTACTAATTTGAAAACCAATGGCAAACTGAGGCATTCTAAAAACAAAAAAAACCAATTTTTTCCAATGCTTAAGTAGCAGTCAAGAATGGCTGCTAGGGAAGGTTTGGCTATATAATTTTTAGTATCCACTACGGCCGGCAGTACATACCCCCTACCACAGCTGCCTTTGATAAATCAGAATTTATAACTATGAAATTTACTCTGCTAAAAGATACATTTTATTACTTTGAATATAGTTTGGTTATTTATATGATTTAAGAGGTCTAGGGTGATTTGTCATTGTGAATAGGTTTGGATGTTTGTTGGGGTTACTATATGATTTGGAACAAATCATATATAGCATCAATTAAATAGAATAGATTCCTGAGATTGTGTTATTGCTGATAGATGTGTTGAATGGTGTATGTTTCAGTCTTGCCAAGTGATGCTGAGTATATTGGTGTTGGTATTACTGAGTGAGATGACATTTAGTAGGTGTTGTGGAATTTATAGCTACAGTGGGTGAAAAAACTGTTCACGTGTTTTTCAATTTTTTGGTTTTCGAGCAATAACTCCACGCATACTTAGTATATTCAAACAAAACTAAAACAGTTAGAGAGCCAATACCTTTCTCTATAAACCATAAAAAAATTTGTTATTATTTATATGTAGACTTATAAGTAAATAAAGACTAAATAGAAGGACTTCACGTGAACAGTTTTTTCCGCCTATTGCCATGATAGCTTAATACCTGGTGGGGCCCCCTTTAGTGGCAAGTACAGCTTGAATACGGGCTCTCATACTCTCAATATAGCGTCTACATTTGTTTTCGGTGTAGGTATTCCACTCCCTATCAACTCTATCCCATAATTCGTGGACACCTTTGGCCTTAGTCTCGTATGCGCTCAGTTTCAACTTTAAGTGATGCCAGAGGTGCTCAATCGGGTTCAGTTCAGGGCTTTGAGCTGGTCAATTGTCGATCCAGGTCACCTTGTTATCTAGAAACAACTTTTTGGTAGTATTGGAAGTATGTTTGGGGTCATTATCCTGCTGAAAGTAAACATCGTCCCATGACAAACCATAGTATTCCAAGGTATCCCTAAGTGTAGTGGCCAAGATTTGCTGGTAGTCTTCGGATTTCATGGTGCCATCGTAGACTTGACATGCGTATCCTGGTCCCCAATAAGTCACACAGCCCTAGATCATGATATGACCCCCACCATGCTTGACTTTAACATCTAGATGATGAGGCTTCAGAGGGTCGTTAGGTCTAGACCAGTAGTATTTGCACCCGTCAGAGCCCCAAATGTTGACTTTGGTTTCATCAGAGAATACAACACGTTTCCAGTCGCCCACTGTCCAATACTGATACTTTTTGGCCCATCGATAACGCTTTTCCATGTTGGTATGACTGATCATAGGCTTCCTTTGCTTGATACGGCTATGAAAGCCCATAGACTTTAAGACATTTAGGGTTGTTTTATAGCCTAAGGAATACCCCAAAGACAAAAACTTTTTATAGGCATCACAAGCAGTCAGTAAGCTACCTTCTAGCAGTAATTGGTGAACCAAAGACTTTGATTTGACCCCGACAATGACAGGTCAATCACCAGGGTTACGAAGCTCATCAGGGAACCACTTCTGTCTATACTTGGAAAGCACGCCCCGGGAAACGCCAAACTTCTCAGAGATCATTGTAGTAGACATACCATTAATTATAGATGCTTTGATGTCAGATTGAAGCTCTACAGATAAAGCACGAGTCATGTTTAAGGTGATCGATGATAAAAATAATAGTAGTGAAAATAATGAGCAAGCTGGTGAAAATTTACATACAAAAGCTGGCATATTTATATTTTTGGCGGACCCCTGCAACTTAGAAAGCGTTTAAATTTATTGTTAAGCATATTTGGATTAGTAATGGCATGGGTATTAATTGATTAGCAATACTCCGTTGGCAGGGAAAAAACTGTTCACGTGTATCGCGCTTATATAATCGTATATTACTCCGAACAAACTTAAGCTACAATAATGAAACTTTAACATCATAAAGCATACATGTACAGCTCCTAAACATATTTTAAACAAAGCTGATATACCCACTATTCATTGAGATATAGTCGATTTAGCTCAAAAGTGGAAAACACGTGAACAGTTTTTTCACCCACTGTAGTATAGAAATAAATTCACGGAAAAAAAGAATAAAAAACAAAATGTCAACTTGATAGAGGTATCTCTTTATTATCAAACTGACAGGTGTAAAAATAGACTGAAGAATCTCTACTGGCCAGGTAGATGATCCTTCTTATATATTCTAACAATGGATAAAAGTTCTATTATGAAGGATTGACATATAAGTCAATTCAGATTAATTAACCTAGCAATTCATGCTAAGAGAAATCTCAGTGAACTAAACATACTTTAGCTCATCTGGATGAATGAATAGACTCTTATCCGAAGTACCCTGATCTGTCCTTTGTATGAGGATCACTAATATCGATCTATTAGCATGTATCCTATAGGTACAGTCTCTTAGTCTATATCAGCAGCATGTGTCTGAGTGTATATCATTGTTCTGTATATATCTTAGCACATATCTAGATATATGGCATGTCTATAGCATGTCACTATGTGCATGTCTATATAGCATAACATATATTGTACAAGTCTGTAGTACATAATGTATCTGTAGCTAGTATCAAGGATATAAGCATATGTCATATAGTGTGGATCTTCAAGTAGTGCACATCTGATGCATACATCTTATATTGCATCGATCTTGGCATTTAACCAAATATGGGAAATATCCGTAATCAATGTCGGGATACAAGCATCAGTCTATAGCGCCATCCATGCTAATGGTGCCATCTATAGCTTATGTTTGTATATGGTATAAATCTGTAGCGTACATCTAATTCATTAGTGTACATCATAGTTTATATCAGAATATGGTAACTGGATAAACTGTGTACGGAATGCAGATCATAGTGGATGTATTCCACAGGTGTTACTAAATGTCAGATCAAATGTATGTGCGTTGGTGTTTGTTTTATTGTTTGTGTTGTGCCAAAATCGCCACAACTGTCTATATAAGATTAAGGCACTCTTTGATAGGTAATTATTCCAAATATAATGGAATATGCTACTATGTTACATCTCAGTTGATGGGCAGATTCAGCTGCAAGTGAATAACATTTGTTACTGTCTTGTGTGATGACTCATAAAGTTAGTATAAATAGCCCTTTAATTTCATTAATAAACTTCAGTATATTTGCGTCTTGTTCAATTACTATACTATCTTTCGCTGTGCTGGTTATTGTATACGCTGGCTCAACAGTTTGACTGAGTTCTGATACCTCAGCCTTTTTATAATTAGTCTGACTATCCAGCTCACTTGAGATGTATATTCAGACAATAACTTTTAATGCTAATTCTTCATTAGATACTAAATAGCACTATGGCTAACATGAAGAAGGCGTGCTTATAGACTAGCACAACGGTTCTGCTTTTTTAGTTTTTTTCTGCTCAAGACGCATATTTGTGCTCTCTGAGCAGATCAAAAATTTAAGGCTAATTTTACAAGGTCTTCAGATTTTCACTGGATAGGTATTATGTATTCAGAAAATTATCCTTAGTAGAAAGATATTTATGCGATCTAAATATATAAAGTCAACGTTGAGTTATGTTGACCAAAAAATTTGCTGTGTAGAAAAGGCAGCACAAATGCTGCTGGTAAAAACCAAATGAGCTGCTGTTTTTTTTCCTTTTAGTATCGATGAATAAACATCCGTTCATATCTCGCAGATATTGTATATAATACACTGGGCAGAATTACATATACTAGTAACAAAAAATCAGCTAGTATTTTACTAGTATTTTCAGGGGCAACGATTGCGGAAATATATTTGGGCAATGTTCACTTTTAATTACCATGGCCAATGGAGGTATTGATTTTGCTGCTTGAGAAGTCGAATAAATTAGTCATCGCTTGTAATGCCAGTTTTCTAGGAGCTATTGGACAAACCATTGCACTTTGAAGCCATTTCAATTCATGAAGGATTTTGTAAAAGTGCTATCCATTCAGTTTAAAAACCTTCAAAATACCGCTTATACATGTCTTTTTAGCTATATAGATAAGATTGATTATTCAAACGTGTCTGTAATGTTTTTTATGAAATCAAATATTATGCTATGATCTTATGTATTCATTTATAGTCGATATCAAAGGCAGAAATAGCCTTCAAATGCTTAGATAAAGCCTCTCTTAGCAGCCTTGATTTTATGTTATTTCAAATTGAGAATTGATAAGTTTGCAGTGAAATCAGGTTTGAAAGAGATTTCACAAAAAAAAAAAAAATATAAAAAGCAAAATGATAAATACAATTAAAATCAACTGTATTTTATTTGGTTGTTGAAATAAAACTGAAGCTTCCTGGATTTGAGTAAAAAATAAGAGTATTTATAACAATTGAGCATTGGCTCGTAGCATGAGTTTGATAGAGAGCAATAGGTTGTACTATTGCAATATTCAGCGTTTGTTGTTGATGCCTTGGATTAAAGGGGTAATTGCTGTAGAGCATTGACCATAAAGGTAGATCTGCGTAACCTTGATTGGGCTTTGATGTGCTATCGTCATAGCAGCATGAAATGTAACCTTGTGTTCTAAGGTGTGTTGTTTTGTTATTATATAGAAAGTGTTCCTTATGTAGGATGCTGTACAACTATGGCATTTGGGCATAGTTGACGAATTCGAATATGTTGTTATTGATTTGGTTTTAATTTGGATAAAGAGAACACACACTTATGACAAACATCATTAGTGAGAATGGATACACTGTGATCAAGAGTGATTCATTCACACGATGGGAGTGATAAGGGTGTTTCTTCATTTTAGTATTTTCGAGGTTGTTTGTATATACATTTAGAAAGGTTTATTATGTGATTCAAATAGCATGAATGCTCATGAGCGGTATTTGATGAGCTTTTGTATTTCAGTTACATTACTTTGAGGGCGCTAATTCCATTACAAAGTTTACTCTCTCCATTTCAAAATGTTCCTAATTTAAAGCAAGATGAGATAGCTTTACTGCACTTGAAAAGCCTTGTCTATTGTGGAATGTTTCTGTTTTCTCTTATGCCCAATTTGACAAGAAACAGACTTTTGAATTCAATACGAGGGAAATTGGTAAACAGAGAAGGTTTATTTTAAGGATTGTATGCCATCTACCAACATGAAACATAATAATAATGGTAGTCTACCCAAGTCTCAATCCATTGAGACTTGTAGTATTCAGGCTTTACCAGTGATATGCGTTGAACATGACTGTAATAAACAGAGTATGAAAGGAATTACTATGAATAAAGTATTAAGAAGAGACATTGATGTATCACTTCCAAACCGGATCTCAAAATACAGTAAAACATTTAGTTCAAGCACAGATCACATCAGTTCATAAAATGTCAACATGAAACTTGATTCAGTTACTGATTTACTCATCGTATGTTCAGGACAATAGATTGTATCTATTGTTCTATCACCCAGGTCTTCCCATTTAACACCTTATCCTCACATCAAATCCCTCAGTTCGAATAGTATATAAACCCTCTTATTTTCCAATGTAATAAACGATATTCTTTACCTGATTGATTTCATACTCTTTTACAAATAATTTATTTCTGATAAATCAGACATTCTAATTGTATGTAGTAGCATCACCACGAAAAGGAAATGGATCTGCACCGCCGCGGACTCGGTTGATTAATTCGATGTTCGGTTGATTATATCGCAACACAGAGTTGATAGATCGGCCCTTTTAATCAACTCAGTGACGTAGAATATCTCAAAATGTTGAGTAGCTGTATGCATTTTGGTTGATAAATACGCAACATTTGGATGTGTATATCTCACTGCAGCTTGCCTCGATATAATCAACACATAACTGCATATGCTCAAGCAACTTGAGGGGATATTATCAATATGTTGCTGCTTAAATGTATATAAAACAAACGGTATATAAGCAGCTCAAGTTTGCTATTATATACAAATATTGTAGAGAATCTATCAACAAATGATTGATCCTCTCAATGCTCATCTGTTGATGTATTATCAGCTATATGATGATTTATTTAATAAGATCTGACCGAGGTTTAATCAACTATTAGTTGGTGTCTATATAGTTCTATATGATTTTATTGTGCGGTACTGATCGATATAGAGCCGCTTGATACACGCATAGTCTAACGTCTAAGCTATCATAAAGGGATGAATTACCTAGGTGGTTGAGATAAAACTATATCCAGCCATCAAAGATAGACATATCACCAATAATATTGTAAGCTCATCTAGCCACCATGCCCCAACAGTGAGACCACATAATCTTGCTTTCAATGAGTTCAATAACCCTAAGTTTAGCAGTTAGAAGACTGATACAAATCTTGCTATTACGCCTACTTATATTACCAAACACCTTGCATAATCAAGCCAGATGATTGTTGATTGTGTCTGTTCTTCTGAGGTTTTATTTTGTATCTCTTGTGCATAGATACGATGAAGCCCCAGCATTACCATAGTATCTACCCGTTAAAGAAGCGTCTGCTTTTTCTCACCTGTAGCAGTAGGGCGCTTGTAGATTGAACACGATTAGAAGATTAGAAGAGATGCTTAAAAAAAGTGAAATTAGTCAAGGGAATCACGGTATTACCACTCGCAGTAGCATTAGAGAACACACTGTTGTTTTCATCAACAGCATTGACAATATAAAGGCCAAATAGAAGGAAGCCCAGCTAACTACAAGGAAAGCATTGTAATAATTAGAAGGGATGTCGAAGAACTTCTTTAAATAAGAAAATGTACACAGAGAAATTGGCAGACAGCTAAATATACCCAAATGTTGCGAAAAAGAATGATTGCAAGGAAACTGAATATTTATGTGACAAACCTGTTATGAGATACGGGATATCTTCTTCATCATCTTCGATATCATCACCACAACAAATATTGAGTCCTTGAGGAGTAAAGAGAATTTAGTAGGTTGCTCATGATTTCCATAGCGTTCATTTTGTTAGAGTTTTAACATCATGGTCTGATTTAATAAAATATACTTGCTTCTCAAATAAACCCAAATTATCCAGAAATAATGCACGATAGAGAACAATTTTCGACAGTTTTGATATATGCTTATTGAAAAGTAGACAGAAAAAGTATATACATGATAAAAGCGGTTTGGTAAAATACAAAGAAATAAAGAAATTTTTTTGTCACTAAAGCAGCATCCTTGCATTTACATTTTTTTCTAGACGAAACTATACCAATTACAATGTCAATTGTTTCTCAATTACTGAATCCATCATCTGAAACGCATTGAATAACATTGAAAGAGGCACCGTTTGAATGGCCACTGAAAACAGGTCAATCAATGGTTGAAAAGTCTCTACTCATCAAATAAACAGTACAGGTAGAAAACAGTTTTTTTAATCAATAATAATGAAGATGCCCTAACAGAATAGACTTGGATTTAATCAGTTTTGATGCTTCTTTTTTGTTTTATTGTCTTTAGTTGAAGCATTCAATAATAAAAGCCAAATGAAACTGAGAGCGTACTACAGTGATATGAATAAACGCATAAAATAGCGATCTGTCGTTTCAGCCTTCTTCCTTTCTATAGACATGTTGATCTCGCTATTGATCCGAGTCTCGCACATCTCGCCAGTGCATGAAATAGCCATCTGTCATTTCAATCGTCACCAGGATAGAGATAAAATAGCATTTAATTCGACCTTCTTTCTTCCTCTAAACATGTTAATTTCACTGTTGTGGAGTAGCGCGTGCATGCGAAATTTTTTGTTGAATACGAGGATGGATTGCGGTAATGATTGATAGCAATGTTTAATATCTTTTGTTGCCAATTTTGCTATTCGAAAGCCGTTGTTTTAGTGCTTTTTTCTCTAGGACGATGTGATGCAGTCATTTAATCTTTCTGCGTGATTGAGCCTTCTTTAGAAAGGCTTGGAGGGTGGAATGCATTAAAATGCATCGGTGTCAGGAGTAATTTCCATGTTCATTTGATTATCTACAACTGATGTTAGTTTTGTCTCTGTTAAATAGAACAAAAAGTGTGAGATTTCTTTAGGATGTTCTTCAAACTCAAAAGAAGCATACACCCGCATACCTTTGTTGGTCCAACAGTTACTGATATATGAGGCCTTTTCATTCTTGCTTACGGGGTGTTATTTGGTTTGTAAACTTCAAGGCGAGTTGCCAGCTCTTTTATGTTAAAAATGATGAAGAAGAAAGAGAACGAATTTGTATTCACAGCACAAAAAAAAAAAAGACTTATGCAAAAATTTCCCACCAATGAAAGAAAAGCGGAAAGCAGTTACTGAATTGAGGCACGCTGGTTGTTGCTTCATGATGATGGTATTCTCTGTGTGCTTCTAGTTGATGTATGCTTGATTCTACACAGATACTGCTTTGAACGTAGACAAAATTTGATCATCAGGCCAGATACTGGTATACAACAGGTGTATAAGAGTTATTTTATTTACAGGTTTGATCTTACAAACAACATTACTTTTTCTGTCTTTGTCTCTTGTTGGCCCTCGTTTCTGCACTGTCTCTACTTGACAACAAAGCTTCAGTTGTGGTGCGTGTGGCTGTGTGGGACGTAGTAGCGACAATGGGCTGGGGCCTTCTTCGCAACAGCTTTGGTTCTTCCTCTACTACTTCTTCTTCTTCCTCTGTTTCTTCATCATTTTGATCATCACTTACTTCCTCATCTTCCGATTGTTGATTTTCCTCTTGATCTGAAAGCGGTAAAGCTCCTTCTTCATCATGTTGCTGCTCTTCATTTTCCTGGCCCGCTGCCTGATACCTCAGGTAAATAACATAAACGTATTATCTTCAGAGTTTTTACTTACCTTCTTCTTGCTGTGTGAATTAGGATTGTGTTTGTCTTTGTCATTATGCGATTGCTCTAAAGTAGTTTCGTAAATAATGCTGCCTCTATTGTTATGTGTTGAAATGAATTACGTTTACCTCCTAGCAATGCTGCAGATAGCCATTTGTTTTGGCATTTGTCAATGTCATACCCTGATGCTTTTGCAAATATCTCCAACAATGTAATATACTTTTGTTTGATCTCTGAATCCATGTCTTTCCACATTGGAACGTGACCCAATGTTCTGATAAGCTCCATTCTTAGATCAGCGTAGAATGCGCATGCATAGCTTCTAAGCACTTTCACATGTTCATTGATCAACTTTTTCTTCTTTGCTCCAACCTCTATAGTGTCTGCAGCATCCTCTGCAATAGATGGATCCAGTATCTGTACACATTTGCTGATACGGATGGTGTTGGAGGGGCGTGGCTGTCGTTTATTGTTAGAAGAGCTGCCACCACCATCCTGCTGTCCAATTGACGATGATATAAAGCGCAGTGTAGATGGCGTGATAGTGTCTATTCTAGATGCAAGATTTGGCTGCTGTCTGTGGCTCACTTTTTTAAATGCAATAATCAGTTCATTAGTTTGTCAAAAAAATGAGTTTGAGTGGTTACAATACTACCTTGTTGCTGTTCCTGAGAAGAGCTGCTTTTCTCAACAATGATCCTCGCCTCCAATGATTTGACAATTTCACAGAGCCGGTTCACAGAGGCACATGCATTCATAACAGTCTCCGTGAGTTGAGAGAAGTTGTAATTAGGCATTTATAAATTCGAAAAAAAAAAACGTAGTGGTGTGTGTTCTTCGACTTGATAAACAACAAAGAATGCTCCTTTTTTTATATAGCGTGGTGCTCTGGCATTTCTTTCTGAGCCTCCATCAAATCGCTACATACTACTGAAAGTCTCCTTGTGTCTTTTGTTCCGATACCGCACTACCTGAATACCAAACAATGATTGACAAGAAGAAGACTACTTTTAGCTTGAATGCGTTGAGTCATTGACAGAATCTATAGATATAGTGGGAAAAAGGATGGTAACATACACTTGTTGTCAAAAGCATTTGAAGCATCCCATGACATTTAATCATCAGGGAGGAGCTGTTTTTTGCTACGCTACCTTTGGTTCCTTTTTTTTGAATAATAGTGGGATCCAACATAATAAAAATGGTGATCAGTAGCTTTAGAATTAACCGGGACATTATTATACTTGCATGAATCTAAACTGAACTGCATTCTTACATTCAAATGTCAATTTTTAATGCCCTACATCTGCAGTAAAGAAGGTTGCAAGAGCTTCAAAAGCGATAGCATTCCCAACAAAGCAACTACGATGTACGTATGAATTATTCATCACTTCAAATTCCTCACATTTTCACATTGTTACACAGCTTGCCCTGAGTGCTCTGAATGTTTGTACTAGTTTATATTTCATTTTATAGTATATGATTCTTCTTAAAGCTGGCATACGCTAAAATGATGGATCTTTTCAACAAAATTTCTCTTTAAAGCATCTCACTCTGCTCTTATTAGCCTTTGCTACGGCAGAAGACAACCCTTTTTTCATAATGTCTAAAAGTCTCGACTCATTTTCACCATCGACAAGGTTCATATTTACAGGTGATTTGACAAGAGTTGCCTTCTCCATTAGACACAGCTTCTGGATGATCACTTTGGCCAACCCATCTCCGCTTTTGATAGCTGCTGTTGAATGCATATCCCAAAACTCTGCCATTGTAGTAAATACTGCATTTTCTTCTTTTTTCACTAGTAGTCGCTCAATAGCTTTGTTTCTTTTCAACATTTGAAGATATTCTTCAATTTCTTCTTTTCTAGTTTCACCCGATACATATGACGCCAAGATATGAGATCCAATTAAGGACAAAGTAGCGTTTGAAGCGGCAGCGGTTTTAGTGTGTTCCTTGAAAAAGAGGGGGTGCACAGCAGATAAGCCAGCTGCTTTAAATCTTTGACTGATAAATGCAAACTGAAGGCGGGAATCTAGTTTGCTGTAGTCCCGAAGATAACGATAGGTTTGATGATAGCTTGCAGGTCTAGAGGAGGGCAAGTAGCAAACAAATCCGTCATGTTGATTCTTAGGCATGGAGAAGGGAACAGAGCAGCCAAGAAAGGCCTTACCACTTCTCTTGTCATTAAAATCTCCCCAAATGCCGCCCATCACAAGTAGCTGAAAAGGGCCATATTGGATGATGACCTCTTTCCATCTCACGCTACTCTCTTGTTTCTTTACAATATCGAAGGTGATTTGACTTAAATCAGCAATGTTGGTGTCGTATGCGCAATCATCTAATGCAGAGTTACTGAGGAAAACATCCACTTGGGAGACCAAAATCCATAGTGTACCAACGACGATGATAGACTCGACGAACATGGCCCCGACCTCGCCAGCGACCGTCTTCAACATATGTTTTTGATTATGGAGAAGGTTGGTGGGTAATACATGAGAAGGTTTGACAGTTGAATCGATTTTTGTATATTTTACATTTTGAAATCCAAACTGGAAAAGAAATTGAGGCGGCTGGAATGATGATGATGTCGAGTTTGTGCATTCAGAATTCAATGACAATAAGCCCTTTGACAGCAATTGTCTCTTAAGGAAGTCTCTGAAGCTTGCCACTTGCTTCTCTACATGAGCTGGTGTACAAAAATTGTCCATTGGTAGGTCATCAAAGGCTTCTTCTTCTTTTGGTGAAGCATTGTGCATTTTCTATTGCTATTATTAGTACAAAAGCTGACAATATCTGATTGGGTCTAACCTCCATATTATCTGCGACTATCATCAGCGAGAGACATTGTATTTCACTTGCTAGGCTACTCCATTCGAGATAAGCATCTTGACATACTTTGATAATACATCCAGAGAATCTCTTGTTGACCATCTGTAAGAGAGCCCGTCTCTCCCTCTCAGTCGTTTTTGCATTACAAATGTCCAAAAGTGTAAGATTCCTAAAGACCCGAAGTAAGAGGTACATGATTCCATTTTTGATTGCAGTATCCGCAGGGAACAGCAAATGAGTGCAAGTCTTGGCAAAAATACACTTCTCAAAAGTACGTTGATAGCCACTGTAAGATCGAGAAAGACGCGCCATTTTGTCATCTGTGATAACAAATGGCTTGTTGCCTTGCATGAATCTGAAAGAGTTCAGAGATGACCAATTTGAACGGCTGGTTTTAGCGAGGCTATAAAAGTCATTCCATGAAAGTAGATCGCAAATGTCTCGCAAACATTCCAAAGGTAAGCGTTGTATACTGGATGAGGTATACATGGGAGCAGTAGTTTTCTTTATTTTGTAGCAGTAGTGGTGATCAGAAAAAGGGGCTGGCAAGTAGTTAATTATCCCGACTATTCAGTGGTCAGAGTGACTGATAATTAATTAGAAGAGAAATTAAATCATCATACGTCGTGCGCTGGCCCCACCATCGCCCTGTTTACCCATTTTCCTTATCAACATTTCATCAAATTTATAACTTTTTTTCCTCGAGTTGCTGATAAAAGTCATCAGACCTCTATATCTTGTGTAGGCATTCCTCTTGTGTTAGAGGCTACCCACCAGCTCTGTCTTTTAGACGTTTATTCATTTCTTGGTTGTTGGTCCTTGATAAAAGCTGTAATCGGCCTCTATATCAACGCGTTTCCAGGATTTCCTCTCATTTTTATTAGAGGCTCCTGGATGAAGATCGCCAAGTGACATTTTATGATGTCTTTTCTTTTGGTATCACTTTCGTGCTTTCTCGCAGCGATACTGAATGATGAAAGCGCTTGCTTTTATTGTCTAAACGAACCTTTTCTCTCTCTTACAATTTATCTATTAATGAGGACAGACATGACGGCAATGTCTTTTGATTATACATCACAAACACATATTCGGTATCAGCAAGACTGCATTCTTCACATCAAGCATTAATGATAACAGCAAATGAAGTACATGGCAGTACTGCTATTATCCACATTCAACGACGTGCATTCCTTCTTCTCATCAAGCAGTATCATTCACGAGTGATCGGTCAGTACTAGAAGAGCAAACATACATAAAACTAATCTCTTTGATCTTTTATTTTTACTCAAGTAGAGACATTCCTGATGCAGGTAAACAAGCCCAAGAGATTTGAGTCAATGTCATGACCAACATGGATAGCGATTCCGATTTGATTCTAGCGAGAGAAATCAGTCAAAATAAACGGTGAGTAGTCATTTTCACAAGTGCAGCTGCTTCAATCCACCAAGGCTAACTTCCCCTGTAGCTGCAGTATAGATGGAACTTCAATAGCAATGACAATGCTTGCAGCTGTCTACTAGAGTCTGTGATGGTAAAATTTGCTGTTTGTCACATTTGGAAACAAGATGAGCATCTCCAGAGTCATGCGCTGGACCCACACTTATAAAATAGACAATCTGGATCAGAAGGACCATGGGAATTGAAGATGGAACTGCTGGGATGAGCAATTGATTTGCCAGGTACTTATTGACATCATGGTGTGAAAGCGATTTCATGGTATAGTCTCGATCACCTATTTTACAAGATTTACGATGACCAGCAACAATGCATCAACATGATGGTCATACACTCCTTGAAATAGCTTACAGTGGGCAGCGTGACAGAAGAAACGAGATGATGAGAAACGAGAAATCAAGTAGTAGAGTGATCACTTTGCATATTGTAGGCTAGTTACATTACTTGAAAGTTGGATCAATATTTACATGCTGTGTCATTAAACCACCTAGGGGTATTATATAATAAAGGATCTTTTTCTTCCAAATTTGTTTTGGTGGCTAGTTAGAGCACTATCAATGCTGTTTGTTGTGCCTCGTTCATTTTTGAATGCAAACAATAAACGCCACAACGTATACTAGGAGAGTGAAAGGTTGCTATTATAAACAGAATGACAGTTAAAATGGGTCATCTCTACGGATATGAAATATAGAGGTATTCATACTACTATTTGAATTTGATAACTATAAGATACGGGTATGATAATATATATGGGTACGGCTATGATAATATATATGGGTACGGGTATGATAATATAAATGGATTCGGACATGATAATATATAAGAGTCGACGGACGAGGAATATACTTGGTAACTTGGTGATACCTGCTGACTTTGTCATATGCCACGTATCACAGAGTGGGCTGTGGCGTTGACAAAAACTTAAATTTGGTGTGAATCTAAAATCTTGTTAGCTCATACAATTATACATGCTACAAGCTAATACTCAATTGTTATAAATACTCCTCTGCATCTGTCACTCTAATCCAGAGATCTTCAGTTTTATTTAAACAATCAAAAAAAAAAATACAATTGATTTTCTATTTTTTTACTATTTTCCTTTCATAGTTTTTTCCGTGAAATCCATTTAACCCTTGATTTCATTTTATTCAATTCTTCTCTCATACATATCTTTATATTATTCTTTTTACAAACCAAAATGTCGTCCATTGCTCCTACCACTTTCAAGTGTGCTCCTTGTCAACTTTTCTTTATGAGCGCAGATGATCTCGTAACTCATCAAAGAAGAGAAGATTGTTTGAGACTCACTGTCATGCAAATGTCTCAGGAGGAGGAACATCTTCTACCCAACGCTTCGACCTTGGAAGAAGATGATGGGTCCGCAGCGTCAGCAACGACAGCTATGAGCATCGAAGGCATTTCCGATGGTCCCTACTCTGCCGAATCATCAGCTCGATCTGCACCGATTGTTGATACTGATATGACTGATGCTTATGTTACATGTAAGAAACAATTGTGTTTGACAACAATTTCTATAATAAGGCAATTATTAAAATAAAATCTGATAGCTGGCGACGATCAAGAAGACTGGGAAAATGCTAGCATCTTTGAACATTTCGACACAGACTACGAATACAGTACCATTCAGGAATTTGGAATCTCACTGATTAAGCTGCTCGATCAAAATGGTGTCTCTCGAGAAGTTCAAAGAAAGCTGGTCAAGCATATTAATCGCAATTTGCTATCCAAATTTGAGAGCAATGCGGTACAAGGTAAGACTCTTATTTATGCTGATTTTCTTATATTTATCTCACTGGTTTATCAGCATTAGGAGGTTTCTTGCCGTCACAAGAGTCTATCCATGCCTTGATCAGTAAAGGTACACAGGCACTTTCAAAAAACTACCACGTCTGTCCTAGTGGCTGCAAACTTTATCCAGCTGAAACTGCCTACCCTATTTCATGTGAGCATTGTTCTTCGCCTCGCTACAAAAATCACAATCAAGCTTCTAGCCTTAGTGCACAATCTGTGGATTTGGATGCTGACAATGCTCCTGTCTTGCAGCCCCAGCAAATTTTGTCGGTGGCATCAGTTGCTTCTGCTCTGGGCGAACTTCTTCTGGACGATCAGTTTAGAGAGGACATAAAGTACAAGCACCAATTCGACGATCCTGGAAACGACAGTGAGGCACTTCAAGACATCTTCTCTGGCTCTGTGTACAGAAATTTGCGTGATCAAGGAGTAGTGCAAAAGAATGATTTATGCTTATTGATTATGGTTGACGGATTTCAAAACAAATTGTCTCCCAAAAATTCCTCAGCTCTCGTCCACTGTATGGTAATGAATGCGTCTCCTGACAAAAGGTATATATCCTCTCTTTTTTTCTGTTTGGCAATTATGTGGCTAACGATTGACATACATCCCTTTTTTGCAGATATCAAACCAAATCTATGATTTCGCTCTCGGTAATTGGTGGACCAGGAAAACCAAAGGACATCATGTCCTTTTTGAAGCCAATCCTTTGTGAAATTCATCATTTGAATCAAAACGGCGTATGTGTGAAGAAAAACGACCAAGTTGTGTACGCTGGATTCGTTCATCTCCTTGGTTGTACAGGTGATATCCCCGGCATAGCAGAGCTAATGGGCCATCATGGTCACGCCAGTTTCTTTGGTTGTCGTATGTGTCAGGTTCAAGGTGTTCATCCTCAAGGCTCAGTGAATGGGATGTACTTTCCAGGTACAGGCGCTGGTCGCACTATTGAAGAATTGAAAAATGGTGATCCTGACAGAAACTTAAATGCCGTGGACCCTTTATTTTGTCATCTAAACACTTTTACGGGAGTTGAATTCTTTCTTGGTGATGAAATGCACTTGCTTGGCCAGGGCTTGAGCAAACTTCTCTTCAACATGCTTAACCCAAGAACAGCAGACAACTTTCTTCCGCTCACACCGCCATCGCTATCATCCAGCCTTTCATCTTCTGAATCACAGCCGCCTCTTTATCCTTTCCGCATGTTCAATTCTTCGCCAAATCACTTCAAGACCGTTATTGGAGGTTTGATTTCAGAATCAAAGCGTACCATACCCCCAACCTTCGACGGATGCTGGGATTCCAATTTTGGCTACTACCGCTCAGTTGATTACTTGGATTTTCTATTGTTTGTGACACCTACAATCATTGTGGATAAATTGGTAGATAATAGAGCAAGAAATGCATTGATGGCTTTGATCAATGGGTGTAGTCTTGCGTTGCAATGGAGCATTACAAAGGCTGAAATGGACCAGATGGATAGGTAAGATGTGGTTATCAACGGTGTATATAGATTATAGCTATCTCACACATTTTTGTTAGTGAATTCAAGATTTGGCATGACTATTTGCGTAGTGAAATAGCTGCTGGCCAGCTAAGTGAACGTGTTTTCACAATCAACAACCACTACCTCTCCCATTTGAAGCAACTGATGATGAAGATGGGGCCATTACGGTCATACTCGTGTCGCCCAATGGAGAGAACCATCAAGATGTTCACAAATCTAATTACTTCAACATCCAATCCAGCAGTCAACGCTTCAAATGTCTTTAGAAGATATCTTGACTATAAACGTTTCGCCATCCAAACAATTGATCTGAAGCATTTCCCGGCAAAGGAATTTGATCCAAATAGCTTACAGGATACACCCTGACAACACCACCAACAACCACTCTTTCGGTGAGCTTTGGGAACCATTCAAGTTGGATACTTTGACTCCCTCGGCTAGCCGGTCTAGCGAGCGTCAAGTCTGCTTTGGTCTCAAGCAATCCAAGGTCACCAATGCCTTTGTTAGATACTATAGTAGGGTCAGGGGGCGTACGTTGATGGTAAGTGACATCAACTGGGGAGCTGTAGAGCTGGCAAGTGCTGTGGAAAAAGATGGCATTGTCCATGGATCCTTGATGGATCGAAAATTAAGACATTTGAAAACAAGATCCAATGCTGCAGTCTTGTTTAAAGCAGTAGAAAAGTGGGTCAGAGGTAAGAAAAAGACAATCTTTTTGCTTTCAACTATAACTTTTTTTCTAATTGAAATCAATTTTACAGATCAGTTGACGTATGGCTTGTGGCAGTCGTACAATGCTATCTTACTCATGAACAAGATGGAGAGACTCGTTTTTTGGCTGTTGGTGAGGTCATGAAGAAACATGAGTTTGACAACAACAATGTCATGACGGTGACTATGAATGCTTCTGGCCCTGAGGCACAAAAAATAGCTGTTTTCTCCACAGAGGACATTCTGGAAAATGTCGGCTTGGTTCAATATAGCCAAAACAGCTACAAGTTTAAGGTTATTTGGCCGTACATGTGCTACTATAAAGGGGCTGGTCCTCTTGAGATTGGGCGTCTGACCGACGTTTAAGCACTATTTCGTGCTTAATTTTTAAAATTATGAATAAATTGTATAAACTATCATTTAAAGAATCTTCATAGAGTTTTTTGGTTCAAATTTGCAATTGATTTATGACTTCACCACTGGATTCGTTTTGGCATTCTTCTAAAAACGAAAATCTCTTCTTATTTACTGCTCATTTTTAGGGAATGTACTCCTAAATCGTTGTTGGTAATTCTCATCAGATGAAGATCAGGATATCATTTTTAGATATTGTTGATTCAGTTTAATGTTCATCATTTAAACAAACTGAAAAAAGAAACTCGGTAAATAAGTATTCCACGACGATAAGGAGAGATAAATGATAACACCGATTATAATTCAATCTTCTTTTCTGCTTTCCCTGCTATCCACCCGTTATTAAATACAGTGTATACTGCGTCAGTGCGATATTGCTGCTTTTTTTCTTACACAACTTGTTGTTGAACGGTCGATTGGAAAATTTTAGAAGTTTTGCATGCAGCTCCAAACTGCTACCCACAAGAAAACTGCAACATATTGCTTATTATACAACGCAGCAATGAATAAGTTACGAAAATTGTTCATTAGACTCTATCTTTATACAAAATGTCTGCGTAGCTTGACATTAGCTGCACACTACTGAGCGTATTTATTACATGTTGATCCCTGTAGTGATGTGGAAATGTATCGTCCATTAGCACAACCAACACCTTTCATGATGATTCTACTAATAATCCACTAACTGCATGTTGAACATTTTGATAAATGGCTCTGTACATCTGATCAATCTGCTAATATAAGTCACCCATAGAGGATTAATTTCGCTTTGTTCATAAAGCGTTGTGAAGGAATTACTGTTTACTCTATTTATATTCTTTTTATCTGCTTTTCACTGATATATTACCACAGCTTAGGTCGCTCATAACTCAACCGGTTGATATTATAGCAGCCATTTGCGTATATCGCAACTTGTTGCGATATACTCAACTCATTCCGCCGCGGTGAATACACTTAAAAGTTTTCTATATTTATCTAAGAGAAATAAAAGTAAAGCAAAGTGTTATGGTTATTACGCACAAAGAATAAATACGTTATAATTTGTAGCTTATAAAAAGTGTTCAGTATTAGAAAAACAAGAAAAGACTTATTTGAATAAGATCAGACACAAAAACAAAAGATTTCTTGATGAAGACAGAATCTACTCTATTTATACTAATTCTGAATGTCAAAAGAGTAACTTATCTTGTGCCACTTCCATCACATCTGACGAAGCTTGGCACCTTGGTAACTGAGATACACCTTTAATCGTCATAGCTTATTCCATGTCGTTCCATAACACAGATATCTTTACCCATCAAGAGTACGTTAATCTTTAGAGACAGTTGTAGCGATTCTGGCACAATAATGGTCTACTGTGACCTTTGTTATATTTATACTAAAGTTGATTTCGTTTGCTCAGCGTGGTGTATTTCAATTACAAGTTGCACAAGATCAAGTCTTAAATGTTTTTATAACTTTTTGGGTATATTGTTTCTTATCATGTTGGATTTACCCAAGATAATCTTGAATTACAAATCATGTATAATGTGTGTATTTTACAGGAGTACAAGCTTCCACGAACACTTGCTATTGTTTACTTATGCTTTCCATATATTTGATTCTTGGATGAATCAGCCATGGTTCATTTGAATTCTATTACAATGTCAATTTCGGTGCCAGAATAAGAGCTATTTCATTACATTCGTAATTGATGTTTTATCATTAAAATCAGTTTCTAAATTTACACTGTTGATTTTGTACCTTTTCAAATATAATGCAAAGCCAGTGTCTAATTTTTAATCTTTTTATAAAGCTAAAATATGCTACTCGAATAGCAAAAATCCAAAACAAGCAGCAGGGTTCTGCTACATAAGAGGCACAGAAACTGCGTATGTTAGCTGTCGTGTACAACCGAGACAGCTTCATCATTCTCGATTTTCTGTAAAACAAGCTTATATTACTGTTCGACGAGATTATCAACCGTATCTCCAACAATTCAATGATCCTCCCTTGATACTTAGACAACCCAAGTTTCGTTTTTCTGGTCAAGGTCAACAACTATATAACCAGCAAGCTTTCCCTCTTCGCCACCTATTAAATTTTTATATGCATCATCTGAATCAACCAGATAATGTGGCTCGGTGCTTGCTGGATGCATTCTTTTCGGAATTTTTTCAGCTTAGATTTTCGTACCCTCCACAGCTTATCCAGGTAGACCCTGCAAGAATTCTCTTGACTTGGGAGGATTTTTCCTCACAATCTCGTCTTTTCCAAGTCTTCCGTGACCAAAGAATTGCGGTCAAATCTGGTAACCCTTTTCAATTATCTATTGACAGGCTTTTTCCTCCTCCTGCTCCCAACATGCCACTCTTCTTTCGCGGAGGGCAACATCGAAATCTTTTTGGCTTGACAGCATATCGTGTGCTCATAACTACTCTTGTCAATCATCCAGACCAACAAACGCAGCAGGTAGCAAACACCATTCATCGTGAAGTTAACCAATTTCTTCGCGACAACGTAGCCCACTTGCCTTTGATAACATCAGCTGGATACCACTTTAGCAGAAATGAGCGCAATCTCCATAAACTCCACTTTGGTCGAAATGAAGCCCTGTGCCTATGATTCGATTTGCCAAAGCATTGATCATGAAGACAAGAAATACAAGACGCTTTTTAATATACGCTACCAGCACTATGAATACAATATATTTCTCCAAGTAACAAAGCACAGCAGTTATAACATACTATATACTGCCTTCATTAACATGTTTACCTTGATGAATAAAACGTTCTTGATTTCTAGACTCCAAGTAAAAATTGAAAATCATGTCGACTGTTGACACTGCTATCAGCCGCTTCACTCTTCTTTCAATGGCATTGTGACACATAATCGTAGTGTTGTTACTGTTTGTACTGTACAACCAACACAGATGTTAGTATTAATCATTACCTGATGTTCAATGAACAGTCGGCATTAAAACGTTTACATTATCCATAGACAACAGTTTATCGATATTTTCAATAGCAAATCTAATGTAATAATTGGCCATTGGAATTAAAAGTTGTAAATTTTTAGACAGCATCTGATGCTCAATTCTTACGGCCTTATACCAAATATTTTACCTCATGCCATGTAGGTAAAATTGTAGCTTCTGCCCAGTGCTAGGGCTACTTGAAGATTTAAACTGATATTTTTCCAAATTTTCAGTTGCCTATATTTGATAGGCATAACTTACTATGTTTTAATTATCTATTCTCCTATATTATATAGGGTAAAATGGTATTCTATAGGTTATAATACCTGACGAATGACTGTAAAATAAAAGTGAGTCTAATTAATATTTCACATTCTCTGATTTCGCCATTTTTGGCTGTCACTTGACCATCTTAAATTTTAATGCTTTTTAGTTATCTTAGAGCTATATGCCTGGCATCTACGTTCAAATAGCTATTTGTAATGCAGTCGTCTTTGAGTTATCTATTAGTCTTCTTAAATATACATTATCAGCTGTATTGTTTTCAAAAACCTCGTTTGCATGCATTAAAGTTGTTGGCATTTTGTACTTTTAATTTAATCGCCGTGTTTTTAAATACCGCTTAAAATGCTCTGATGTGGTATCTAATTTTGTTTGCTTGATATCTTCACGAATGAACTTGCGAAAGTCATACAATATGTTATGTTCTATACGAGACAAAGTACATAATTATTTAAAATTGTAATTAATTGCCGGAATTGTCCTGTCAATCAATAATTCGCAATTGATATTTGCAAATTATCCTTTTTTATGCATTTTTCAATCCGCATTATGCGTTAGTATTTTCTATTAATTCAATATTTATAAGTTCTTCGTATATATGATGCAATGTGAATTCGAGTCAAATAAACAAGCAGGCATCTCTCAGAGCATTAAACAAACGTAAACTTTCATATTATTAAGCATATCAGTGTCAATTCTGATTGTCGGACGCTATAAATCATATATTATGACAGCGTCTACGCCTAAATTTACATTTATGGACACATTAATACCTATGCTAACGTCAATGCTTATGCATATACTTATGGTTGTTTTTACGCTTATATCTATTATGCCTTTGTCTATGCTCATGCTTATACTTAGGCCTACACTAGGACAGAGCATTTCGAATTATGGTTGGGTTATATAAAAGCAACTTTAGGAAATTACATATATATGATGAGATCACGTCGACAAATTTTGAAAATAGCATCCTATGTGGAATACATCCACTATAATGATCTGCATTCCGTACACAGTTCATCCAGTTACCATATTCTGATATAAACTATGATGTACACTTATGAATTAGATGTACGCTACAGATTTATACCATATACAAACATAGGCTATAGATGGCACCATTAGCATGGATGGCGCTATAGACTGATGCTTGTATCCCGACATTGACTACGGATATTTCCCATATTTGGTTAAATGCCAAGATCGATGCAATATAAGATGTATGTATCAGATGTGCACCACTTGAAGATCCACACTATATGACATATGCTTATATCCTTGATACTAGCTACAGATACATTATGTAGTGCTACAGACTTGTACAATATATGTTATGCTATAGACATGCACATAGTGACATGCTATAGACATGCCATATATCTAGATATGTGCTAAGATGTATACAGAACAATGATATACACTCAGACACATACTACTGATATAGACTAAGAGACTTACCTATAGGATACATGCTACTAGATCGATATTAGTGATCCTCATACAAAGGACAGATCAGGGTGCTTCGGATAAGAGTCTATTCATTCATCCAGATGAGCTAAAGTATGTTTAGTTCACTGAGATTTCTCTTAGCATAAATTGCTAGGTTAATTAATCTGAATTGACTTATATGTCAATCCTTCATAGTAGAACTTTTATCCATTGTTAGAATATATAAGAAGAATCATCTACCTGGCCAGTAGAGATTCTTCAGTCTAATTTTACACCTGTCAGTTTGATAATAAAGATATACCTTTATCAAGTTGACCTTTTGTTTTTTATTCTTTTTTTCCGTGAATTTATACCTACAACTAGCTATAAATTCCACATCCTACATATTATTTGTCATTGTATTCAATGCCCCCCCCCCTAGTAAATGCGCAATTCTCATACAAATTTCCAGGTCAAAGATATGGACATTTGCTCATAATCGTAATTGACATGAATCACATTTATTTTCGATATTTACGACAAAAATGTCCATGTCGATAATTGCAGATATTCATTTTAATTTTAGCGTATTAAACGTGCCGTATTCTTCAAAACATGTATAGCACTTCCACCAATCAAATTATCGACCCAAAAAAAACATGTTGTCGACACAATGCACTAGCGTTGTTCTCTAGTAATTGCAGATTGAATACATGATAACTTTTAGCCTTCGTTCTTATGAACTTGCCGCGAGCATAATTCACGATCGCCTCTAGCATTGTACTAACTATCCATACCTCTCTTGAATGACTATTTCCCTCGTGGCCCCAAACTAATGTTATCGCTTGATAAGAACGTTTATCCAGTATAGCAGCAATAATATGCTCGGATATC
This sequence comes from Mucor circinelloides, assembly GCA_037974945.1. NCBI lineage: Eukaryota > Fungi > Mucoromycota > Mucoromycetes > Mucorales > Mucoraceae > Mucor > Mucor circinelloides. The sequence goes on along the minus strand of JBBNAA010000002.1, from coordinate 3,229,396 downwards.
CTAGTAGGTGTCATTTTGCAATCGAAATACTAGTCTTCGGCACTGTCAATGACGCCATTTTTATTTATAACAGAATGCAAACATTGTGTTTGTACAATACCAAGCATCGACAACAACATGCTCATCCAGAGCTTTCTAAGCTGTAATTTGATGTGGCCCTTCATACTGAAGCTACACATTACTTTGTCTATTTAAGAGTTTAATCGTGCCAATGTGGTCTGTTGTGCTTGTGATTGTTGCTTCTATAATAATAAAAAATGGAGATATCCGAGTACTTATAAAGCACAAAGCGTGTTGCTATACTGAGTGCTATTGAATTGATGTAGCCCAACTAGTAACCGACGTATAAGCGTGAGTAAAATATACATCTCACATATTTTGACATTTGATATGTATATTGCATGACTTAATGCTTGCTGTTATAATTTCTCTCCTTTTGTCTTTGCTTCTCTTCACTTTCTTCTTGTACGACACTCCCATACGTTTATAACATCAATATTAGCAACAAACGAGTATTTTAAGACGTGAGCGATGAATGATTACGACGTTAATGAAGTTTAATGCACTTTTTTTTGCATCTACTGTTTGCAGGTGGCCGATCTAGGATTTTGAAATGTAATTTATGGCAAAACGTACCGAGCAACCGCTTTTCCTTACACAGCACCCCTTTTTGTAGCAGCTATAAAAACCTCGCTGTCCAGTTTTCTTAGCGATCACCTTCTTTTTACGCTCATCGACGCACTATCATACTAAATACACTACTGGTTGATCAAAATGTAAATTAAAATATACTTGAGTGCGGCTATGTAAAGCTCACATCCTAACTTATATGCTGATGAAGTAAAATATAGAGACACAGATGTCTGGTATTCGAGAATTATAGACGCTACCCACTTTTACTTGGCAATTGCTACTGGTAGCAAATAGGGGTGCTGCCTAAGGAAAAGGGGATGCTGTATACAGAGTCGCAAGCTTTGTTTTTGACCATCTTCCCTTTGTCTACACATTTTCTTCATTTGCTCGTCTTAATGTTGTGTGATCATGTTAGCTACTCCACTCTCCTTAATGCTTCCAATTGACCATGACTAATGCTCATTTTCAGAGGTCGAAAAAAAGTCTACAAAGAAAATCAACTACATGAGCTTGATCCAAAGAAGTTTTTTATCGAGTTTGGATTCAAAACCAAAAAATATGGCAAAGAATTCATGATAGCTGTGAATGATGTCTACAGGAGCACAGAAAAAACTGCTTTTAAAGACTTTCTGTATAAGTAATTTATTAGACGAGATTTTCAGGTAAACTGTTTAAGGTTACACATCTGGTGTATTGCATAAAATCTGACCTTTTATCAGTGCTTGCAGCTTGTAACTGTAAAAGAAAGAGCATTGTAGTGACACTCCTTTTTATTACAAGTAATAACCGCTAAGAAAAAGTCAGAAGCATCTATAACCTTGGATTGACAAGGATCTGTGTCTCTATTTTTACATCAGTATGTAAGTTAGGATGTGAGCTTTACATAGTCGCACTCAAGTATATTTTAATTTACATTTTGATCAACCGGTAATGTATGTTATATCAAATATGGTAGTAAAGTCTCACACTCAAGGTCTTAGGCTATTCTTAACAACCTTTGGGTAAATCATGAGAAGCTTGACTTACAAGTCATTTATTGGTAGATAGTAATCGCATGGTATGATAGTTCATCATTATACTGTATACCCCAGTATAATGAAAAGTATATAAATGCATCCTCTGGATGCATTGTGAATAAAAGTGTAATTCTTTGGCATATTTAATTATCTTTGACTTTGACATAACAATGTATTTAGTATGATAGTGCGTCGATGAGCGTAAAAAGAAGGTGATCGCTAATAAAACTGGACAGTGAGGTTTTTATAGCTACAAAAAGGGGCGAAGCCTGCAATTTTCCTAAAATAAAGCTTGATTATGTAACAGAATCCCCACAAGCAAGTCCTGTGCTTAAGAAGCAACATATTTTATTTTGATCAAAAGTTATGCCTAGCTCTCAAGACCTACTCTGAAGGACAGGCATCTATCCGATACGTATATATAAATCTAGTTTAGCTCCCTTTATCTACCAACAGTAGCGATCTCATGGCTTCTTTCCTGCAAAGAATTTTATTGTTTAAAGAAAAAGTGTCGCCTGTTGCTGATGCTATCAAGGATCAAGTTAACGAGGCTATTGACAGAAGTTCATCATTCGATGGCATATTATCTCCTCAGCTCAAAAGAAGTTTGCCGAATTATAGATCATGTTTGTAATCGCTAGTGTCATCACAAATATCATATGCTATATATCTATTATCATTTGCTGAAAAAAAAACATCATTTAGTTGACATTGGTATTGCTACCCCCACCATCCAATTCATCCAGTGATTAATACCCCTCTTTTCATCCCCCCCCCTTCCAAACTAGCAAGTTAAATACACGTCCTTGTAAAAAAAAATAGTCTATTACCACACTTGATACTTCATTTTTATTCTCACACACGGCAAACGAGGCTAATGATCACATTTTGGGAGAAATGCTAAATTTTGGCTCTCTCCAGCTTAAGGCCATTTGAAATTCAGCTTATTTCGTTGTAATTTTGTGCCTTATCTTTGACCTTCGATTTTTCAATCAATTCGTATGGCAACTTCAAAATTCTAAGACCATGGTGAATAAAAAATTACAGACTAGTACTATATAAAGTAGCAAGCTTATGTCTGTAATTTTGATGGAGTTGTAGCGGTCAAATGTTTTAGTGAAAAATACACTGCAGGTAAAAGCACTTTTTTTTTTTTTAGTAAGGTTGTCTAATGCAAACATGCAAGGCTTCATCCTCTTTATACAAGTGCTGTGCAGCCATCTAAATGTCTTTTTAGTTAATCAGAAATATCCGATATTGCTTCTACGGTGGATCAAGTCATTTCTTCACCATGATTCAACGACCTGCACCACTTCAAAATAATTACTTTAGGTTATCGAGTTTCTTCAAATTAAAACGCATTGTTTGTTTAGTGAATAGAGTGCTACTTGTTCTGTAACAGAAAGACAATGTGGCTCAATTTATCAGTATATCATACAAGAAATGAGTGTTATTTTACATTATGAGAAATTGATTTGAAGAGCTGCTATGTAGTCAGTAATTGCATGATCTATGATATTTAGGGCCACGTATGACCTGTGTCAAATTGGAAAAAAAAGTATATTATACAAGAAATGAGTGTTATTTGACGACATGAATTTATTAGTATTTCATTTCATTTTATTTCAAATGTTGGTATAACAAAGGCCAGCCATCTTAAAGGTAATTACCAAAACTGTTTATGGCCTTAAGAGCTAACAAACAGATACTTGTATTTCTAGGATGGCACAAAAAGTAATACCCTGACAATTACCTATACAAAGAGAATGGTTCCTTTACTGAAGCCGGCTTAGTAATCAAGGTTTGTATTGAACGACATAAAGCTTTATGTTTGTAATGACATGGGCCTTTTGATTTAGGAAATCTCCTTAAGTGTCAAGGATATCATGGCTAGCAAGCGCCGTAGTTCAAGAAGCTTACATTGATACAATCAAAAGACTGTCAGCATAGGCCTATTTTTCAAAAAGCTCCTAGTGGACGTATACGAGGGTGGATTGTGAAGCTCTCATAACAATGCAGTGCATTTTTTGGGAAAAGATCAAACACAAAAAGCTCGCTACACTTCATTCTGCTACCTACCAGAACGATCACAATGCACCAGCAGGCTTTCTTTTTTTTTAGAAAAACAGCCTTTTTTCTTTCCATTTTAAGTTATTTCATTCGACGTGCATTTTAATTCTGCACAAAGTTGATATCAAACTGCCCCGCTATGATCGACAGAGATGAAGGTTGCAAAAAGAAGGGGAGATTGCCTGCAAGAGGAGTGAATATTGCTATATTTGCAACAATTATACTTGATGAGATGCTCGGTTCGATCTGGCTGACTAGACAAAAAATTTGATCAGAATGAAATATGCTGCTTCTCAAGTACAAAACTTATTTGTGGGTTCTGGACATAAGATCATATGTGATCAAGCTTTCTGTTAAGGTTACTGGTTGCACAGATTTCTTTTTCATTCTCATGCAAGAAATTCTTGGGATCGTCATCCTTGGTATTTACAAATACACTGTTCACTGCTCGAATGAGTTCAGCTTGCGCGATTAATGATAGCAAACATGCATTCAAATATATATCAAACTTGCGTAGAAGTGGAAGATGGATCTAAAGATTAAATTATTTATAAACAAAGGCGCTAGATATGTGAGTTGTATATCTTTATAAGCCAACATTTTTGGAGAATATGATAAAAAAATGATACTTAAATAGCGATATTGTATATGTATATAATGTGTAGTTGTGAAATTGTTTCTCTCATTTGTTTTGTCTTGAAATCTACTTATAAAATAAACATTTCAACTGAAGACCACTTCAAGATTTCCTAATATATTATGGATGCTCAGAGCGCCATTTTCATTGCTGGCACTGGTGGTACTGATGATGATGTGGCGTTCGCCTACGGCAACAACGAGATGAAGCCCTGATTGGAGAAAGAGTTGCTGCAGGAAATAGATAGCTTCAATCACGACAACAAAGATGTTATGACATATACTTGCTTCTGTAATCGGCGAATCAATAAAGTCATAATACCTGCTGATTCAGGAACCAGTCAGTTCCCAAGGACTCGGAGGATTCATCTCATTCTTGTTCCAATTCACAATAAATGATCGCTAAAGTCCTAATATAATAGACTGAATAGATCCTAAATCATAGTCAATAGGACATACACACTTGATCAATCACAACATGAGGTCTATTCTAAGGATAATGCAGTATAAAAGTTTAATAATAATAACAAGTGGGATAAGAGAGGAAAAAACAAGCAAATGGTAGTATTTGATAAAGTGCAAATGTTGTATAAAAAAAAAAATGAAGAAAAGAAAGGAATTCAGTAGTAGGTGGGGATAGTAATAGCGAAAAATATACAAAAAGTCTAAATTCTAATTCATAGCTTCAACCAACTTGTTAATGTCATCCTCAGCATTCTCTTCCTCATTCTCTCTTTCAACAATTTCCTTCAACTTCTTTTGACGCCAGCCCTTGACAGGGTCATTCAACTCAAATGGCACCAAGAATTTTGACACAGTATTGAAGTTGTCGCCATGTTGAACAATTTCGTGAACAATATCCTCTAAACAAATGACACCAGCATCACCGAGAGCTTCTTCAATCATAGTATTATCAGAGAGAGGGGTACGAACGCCCTTGATCATAGTAGCACCACGTTTCATGATCAAATCACGGACAGTCTTCAAGCTGGGAACACCATAGGTAACATATGGCTCTACCTTTTGAAGATCCTTGACAGTCTCATCATCACACACAACGAATACACCAGAGTTCATCTTCAATAAGCGAAGTTTGGTGAGTGCTTTTTTAATTTGAGGGTGAATCGAGTTTTCTGTCTTGATACGAGCGACAAACAAGAGCTTTCCGTCACCCTTTTTGTTTGATCCCTTTCTTTTGCCAGATGATATGGAGCGAAGACGTTTACCTTGCTTGTCAACCATACGACGATTGCGGATGAATTCATCAGCACGCTTGAATTGTGTCTTTCTAAGGTTCTTTTTGGTCTGTTCAAATTGTGTTAATGCCAGATCAGACAATCAGAATGAGATTCTGTGCATACCTTTTTCAATTCTAATCTTTGTCTAGCCTTGACAGCGGCACCTTTCTCGTTGGCCTTTCTCTTTTTCAAAAGAGTTTCAGACACATAGACGGGAGCAGGAATGGCTCTATTACTGGATGTTACAAATTGGAGATTAGTGGATCAGATCTCAATGCCTCATTATCCCTGGTATTTTACCTATCAGACATTGTTCAAAGGTTATTTATATCAAGAGTTGAAAGAATCGAAATGTATCTTTTTTTTTTTTTCTTCATTTACATTTTTTTTTTTGGTGGCTTGACAGCGTTGGTCCAGTTTTTCCCTTTCGGTTCAGCTCTACAGGCATTTCGACATTAAAGGGGAGATGGTAAATTTTCAGCATTAAAGCATGATTGCATTGCATAGTAAATTCAAATTGGAGTCTACACAGTGAAAACTGGCATATGCTCAAGTATTCTGGTTTATTCTAGTCTACTCAGGCCTACATACAGCACATCAGCCTCTGTCTTTAGTCTGCCCAAACAGTTTTCTAAACGACCTGGCTACAAATGGCAACCTTATCAAATCACTCATTCCGCATCTCCATCAAATGCTCAAATTTACTCTTTTTTTTTTTTGCCTTTTTTCTCATACATTTGAAAGATATCGGCGTTCTCTGATACACTGCTGTGGCTTGAGTTGTGCTTAAGTTGGAATAATGGCCTTTGAGAGGAAAGCATTTTATCTGAGGCTCAAATGTGTGGCATGACAGACGACAACTACGAGATCAATCAAGGACAATCATCTTTAGTAGAGCATCTGAAACGATGTATATAAACATAGACTAGCTGCAGCAGTCTACTATGCTTTGAGATGGTGTACATTATATTGGCGAATGGTAACAAAAAGGCAATCACTAGGCAGATGACTACAATAAAGCACCAACATGTAGTATCAAATCAGAGGATCCCCTTTTTCCTAGATTCTCGGAAGGCTTAAAAAAATAAATGACTGGAAGAGACAATCTGGCTCTTCATCACATGCATATTGGATCTAGGTTCTCTACATAGTCTCTGGCAAATTCATCATTGCGTTCAAATTGAAATAACCAAGAGTACTGTTGCTACCAGCAAACCCAAGTGGAAAATGTTGATTGGCTCGATAAACGATGACCTGAGAGTGAAAACCACAGCCAGCCTGTACCTTTTCTCAAGGGCTCAGTGGACAGTGCTGTGTAGGAATTAGGGTGCAGCCCAAAATTTCTTCGTATTTTTGGATTCTTTTTCTTTCCATTTCCCTCCTTCCTCTTTCTTTATTCTATACTAATAAAAAAAATGGGTTTAAGTTTTTCAAAGTTATTCAATGACCTCTTTGGTAAGAGAGAAATGCGTATTCTTATGGTCGGTCTCGATGCCGCCGGTAAGACTACCATCTTGTATAAGCTCAAGTTGGGTGAAATCGTAACTACTATTCCTACTATTGGTATGTTGGACACAGAGATTACGCGTCTTTTTTCTAACACGGTAAAATAGGTTTCAATGTCGAAACTGTTGAATACAAGAACATTTCATTCACTGTTTGGGATGTAGGAGGACAAGATAAGATTCGCCCTCTCTGGAGACATTGTAAGTAATCTTGGTTTTTATTGGTTAAAGAATGAGCTCTTGTGATGTACATGAGCGGACCTTTGTGATGGTCGATATATCTAATTCATTTACATTTTAGATTTCCAAAACACTCAAGGCATCATTTTTGTTGTCGACTCCAATGATCGTGATCGTATTTCAGAAGCTCGTGATGAACTCCAACGTATGTTGAATGAAGACGAACTTCGTGACGCGCTCTTGTTGGTATTCGCCAACAAGCAAGATCTTCCTAATGCCATGAACGCTGCTGAAATCACCGATAAGCTTGGCCTTCATTCTTTGAGAAACAGACGTTGGTACATCCAGACCACTTGTGCTACCAGCGGTAAGTCATTTTATATTGTGGTTTACAATAGGCAGTTTATACTGATGTTATTCTTCAATTAGGTGATGGTCTTTATGAGGGTTTGGAATGGTTATCCAACAACTTGAAGAGAGGAGCATAAACATTATCAGATACACACATCAATACTTAATAAAAATTTCAAAAAAATTTCACAGAAATCCTATTTTGGTTGAAATACTTTGACTAACTTTACACGTGCAATATTGCGAAATGTGGCCCGAGATTTCTAGTATAAATTCTGTGTGTGCGTGTGTGTGGTTCTGCTGATATTTTGCATTTCTTTACTTTATTTCTCGATGGATCAAAAGACGAATCAACTGTTGGAAGAGATCGATTTGGCTCGTTGCAGAGCACAATGGTCTACCGCAATCGAATTATCCAAAAAGTACAAAAAGATGAAGCCGCAAGACTCAGGTAAAAAAAAAAAAGCAGTAGAGATGTGCTCAAGTTCATGCTACTCATTATCTGAACATTAGTACTCGATATCACTATTTGCACGGAGGTGGACCTCATCAAGCTGTTGAAATCTACTACAGATATCGAGAAAAGAGGCTGGGACATTATTCATCAGCACGATTCTCCTCAGAATATCGCCTTACTACCTGCAATTGACTCGAAAAAGGTCAAGCATTTGATTTCTCGGCTTGATTTCTTAAATGTCGATCAAAATGACCAGGTGGATCTCAATAGCACAGATAACTGGCAAGCACAGGCAAGCATTTGCTCTTTCTCTGAAGATATAAGCATGGCATTAACTTGGTGTCTTAGTTTTCCAAAATTTTGCTGGCTAGAATCTACTTTGAGTCAGGCCAATATGATTTAGCATTGGCTGCATTACAAAACTTGGCTCTGCGTGTCGAGGACGTCGAAACAGGTTACGGTCTTGTATTGCTGGTACAGGCAAGGGCTATCAAGGGTATCTGTTTGGAGAAGCAAGACAATTATGAAGCTGCCATTGAGGCATACCAGGCTGCCTGGCAAGCAGTGGAATTGCAGCCACAGGAAAGAGGCGTCATGTTGTCTTTTTGGATTGAAGAATGCCTTTATAGAGGATGTCTACTTAGGTTGCAATTAAAGTAGGTGCAAGAGAATAATAACAAATGCAAATGGAAAGTTAATGGTTTGATAGTCATTCTGTTCAGGAAACATTGGCAATGATGCGTGCTTACGTTCAATTGGTATCATCGCATTGGAGTCCTCATTGGCGCATGTTTAGAAGATGGGTTATATTCAAATTTTACGCAGAATACCTTGTAAAAACTTGCCAAAACGACTCCTTTGTTGCATCAGAGAATAACAGGTATGGAATTTATGTTGTTTACATGAAAAAAGTCAGTGCGTTTATTCATGCGTGTGTGTGTGTGTTTATAGTTTATCTGATGATGCAGCCGCATTTGACGAGTTGGCAACTTTGATGACTCTTTTCAGACATCTCTTCACTATCATCACACCCCATTTGTCTTCAAAATTGCAAAGCCAGTACGGAATGTCTCTCTCGCACATTATGATGAACTCGCATGATACAATTGGATGGGGCGAAATAAACCACATAAGAAGAGTGTTACAGGTAATACTAAGGGCTGTGTACATTGGCACTGATAAAAAGTTCATGCTGCTAACTTGTTGATAGTATCTCTACCAAGTAAAAGCTGTTACCTTTAACAACGCTACTATTAGTCGATACATCTTCTTTACGTTACTACGACTGGGGAGCTTGGAGGAGTCCAAGTATGCTTTGCGTGCTTACCTCGATCTGGTCGGAGTTCCTGATTTTGATCAAGACATACTACTTGATGATGTTTTTATGGGCAGCGCAACTGAGGCATCCGATGCAACACACGATCCTCATGAGAAAGACTCTGCTACTTCTATTTCGCCTCCATTGACCACTACAACCAAGGCGATATCTATCTTGCGTCGTTTGGCGGATTTGGAAGTTGAAAGCATTGATTCAGTCGTGCATGTTCTTCTTTCGGGCGTTTACTTGTATGGCCACGAAGAGCAAAATGGCAAGCTCGCAGCATATCTCTCTGATATGGGTCTGGATCTGTTGGTGCAATCAAAGCACAAGGCTTACTGGACAGAAATTTACCGTGCTCGTGGATGTGCTTATAGTCTGTTAGCATCGCAATGTGAAGATCCTGACGATCGAGTTTCTCATCATCAAGCAGCCTTGACCAGTTTACAAAATGCCGTTGAACACAACCGTGCTTGCTGGAAAAGCTTCTACACACTGGGCCTTCAGCAAGCATACATGCGAGATACGCATGCCGCAATTATATCAATTCGACGTTCCATCGAGCTCAATCCCCAGTACGCTTCTTCTTGGCATCTCTTGTCCTTGCTGTACTCTTGCAAGAGAACGGACCATCTGTCATTGGCCACTCAAACACTGGAACTGGGTCTCCAGGTAGCCGAAAAGCAGCAATCCTCTTGGTCTCTTGGTGCTATACCAGTCTACTCTTGGACTAAAGACGAGGTGAATGCCAATGACGTTTTTGAAAGAGCAGAATCGCTGGTATCCATGCGCATGTCTCAGCTGGCACTGTTGGAGGCTAAAGATGGCCCTGAGCGTGTGATAGATCATTATCAAGAATTGTTTGCTTTGTATTCTCAATTAACACAGCAATTAGGTCTTCTTGAAACCATGTCAACTCCTGCAACGCCCATTGAATTTACCAGTAGTGGCATCAGTACCTCCACCACCACCAACCGTCCCCGAAGAAAGTCTAGCATCTCTTTGATAAGGCGTACTTCATTGACCTCGATAGCCAACAGTATCACTGGTGGTGGTGGCGGTAGTAGCTCTAGCATCAAAGCAAGTGGTCGTCCAAGATCCTCTTCTGTCGAATCAAGGAGTAGTGTCAAACCTCCATCTCTTGCTCGTCGCGCAGAGTCTGATACAGACGATTTCTCTGATGACTCAAGTGCTTCGAGACAATCATCATACTCTCGCCGCCCCAAGAAGCAACGTCAACCTACCTTCAAGTCAGCAGCACAGCAACAGCAAGAAGCGGCCGAGTTGAAGAAGCGTAGTTTGCAACTTATCGATCTGGGGCTGGCTAGGCGCATTGGCACTGCTGCTGCTAACCCCGCAAAGCACAATGGCAGTAGTCGATCTTTCTTTACAAATGAATCAAGCCAGGGCGCAGTATCGCTAGCCTCTATGCTCACGCCGTCATACTCTATGGGAAGCCTTCGCAGCAACAGCGTCAGTAGTCGATCCTCGTCCGTTTTAGCAGGTCGCAACAATGTGGTTACCAAAGACGGTTTAATGGTAAGCACGTTCCATCAGCATCATCAAGCCTTCGAATTACGCAAAAAGACTCGTTGGCACAGTCTTTTGGTTACGCTATGGCTCATGTCCACCAAGACCTTCATGAAGGCTAATCTACTGGAGGAAGCAAACAAAGCTTTGGGTGAGGCTGAACAGCTGGGTCTCGGCGATCCCAATGTTTGGTGGCATTTAGGTCAATTAAGCATCCAAGTTGGCGACATGCTCAGTCAGAAAAAGACGCAGAGTTTGGACGATGAAAAGGCGATTCGTGAAATGAAGCAGGTTGCCACTGACTCGTTTGAGAAGGCCCTGATACTTGATCCCGACCATGTGCCTAGTCAGATTGCTAAAGCGGGCATTTTGACATCTGACTTGGCCCTCGGATTATTAGAGCAAATTACCTTGGGCCTGGGATGGGACTCCTCTGAAGCATGGTATCAATATGCCCAAGTAAAGAAGGAGCAAGGCGACTATGACAGAGTCAAGTCCTGCTTACTGTACGCTTTGGAATTACACGATACCGAGCCCATTCGAAATCTATCGGTACTGCCTAAATTCATTATCTAAAGTGACGCGTTAATAAAACCAAATAAAAACCTTTATTGAAAATGCACAATGTATCATGTTTACACTTTTTTTTATTATTATTGCAATTATTCACATGCGAAGATCTGAGCAGGACCAAAAGGTAGCTCTGATGTCTGCGTACCATCTTGGCTTTGTCCTAACGCCCTTTTTTTTATATATTTTATCAGAGACGTTTGCATCGAGAAACTGACACTCCCAACGTTGGCACTTCAAGGAACTCTAAAAGATCATCTGCAAAGGGGAATCCAATCCAAGTGCCTAGCAATAACTACACTGTACGTCGTCTTATCGGAATCGAAACAAGCGGCATCTCATAGTCATTTGATAGGAATCAAAAGTAATGAACAAAACGGCAACAAAGCAAAAGATTATAGGTAAAGACCCTCGGCTGTGCATGCCAATCTTATTAATCAAAACGTAGGCAAGATGCAGACCAAGAGCCAGAGTCGACGCACTGAGGTATGGCATGCAGCGGCATTTGTGTGGTAACATGGGTTAATTGACACAGCAGGTCGCTTCATGTAGAGAACAGAGAAGCCACTGCCAACACGAGCAAGTTCACGAATTACACCCTCCAAGAAGAAGGAAGAGAAGCAGAAGGAATCGGTGATTGAGATAGACTCTGACACTGAAGACAAGCCAAGGAAACGACGATTAATACAACACGATCCTGAAGAATACCCAATTGAATATCTCGTACCACAGCCTCGCTCTTCCTTTAGAAAGAAGACAGCAAACTCACCGTTAAATATCACTCCCAGCAGACCCTTCAACAGTCTTCCTGCTGGCACCTCAATAGACGATATGCTCAAACTATCAGCTCGTGGACCTCTGAAAGATTATTTTAGACACGAACTGGAATCTCAAAGACCCAACAATGCACTCGTCAAGCCAAAAGCAGAGCTAGTGAAATCGAAACAAAAGCCAGAGATTCCCGTGGAGGAACCGGAAATTGATTTATCGCCATTGGTGCTTCGATCGAGAATGAAAACGGACGATGGCAAGGAAAAGTTTGGAGACAAGTATGTTGTTGGGTCGATTCAATTCTACCCTGAAGATGATGTGGATAATGAGGAAGAGAAGAAGGAGGAGAATCAGAAGGCGGTAAATAACACAGCAGCAGAAAATACCACATCTCCCGCAACAGCAACAACACCACCAAAGCTTCCTGCCAAACAAATAGTAAAGCGGCCACTATCCCCAGACCCTATTGATGATTATGTCATTGAACCTACAGGCTCTGACGAACACATTTTGAGCTATCCTTTCAACAAGAAAAAATCAATCACAGTATATGAAAGAGATTTTGAGCGTTTAGAGGACGAAACCTACTTGAATGATACGCTGATTGACGTTTTCCCAAAGATTTGGGCCGATGAATATTCAGAAGCCTCCATCTACACCTTCAGTTCCTTTTTTTTCACCAAACTATCAGGCCCCTACAGCAGCATTCATTATGATCTGGTTCAGCGTTGGACATCATCTATAGACATTTTCAAGAAAAAGTACATTATCATTCCTGTTGCTCAGAATAATCACTGGTTTATATTGTTGGTGGCGAATCCAGGCTACTGTATCCAAGGATCGAAGGGATTAGAGTACCACGACAAGTTTCCTGATTCGAACCAGGAGCCAAGTGCCAAGCTGCTAAAACGAAAGACCATCTCTGCTGGAGTTGCGCTGAATCCAAACAAGTAAGTTTTGCATTACCTGGATCCAGGATCCTGTTTGTAATCGATTTTGGCATCTTTAGGCCCTATATTATGGCATTGGATCCTCTGGGACTGAACAAACAAACAACAGCAAAGTGTGTCGTGCAGTATCTCAAGAAGGAAGCCATCACCAAGCTGAACATTGAGGAAACTGATTTTCGGGCTCCCGAGATTGTAATGACTCCATGTCCTGGCCAAGACAACTTTACAGACTGCGGTGTATTTTGCTTGCATTATATGAAGAGTCTTTATCAATACCCCGATGTGATGATGGATGTTCTATATGTAAGTTACTGCAAAGACGCTGATTTTCTGACCCACACTCACCTCTGAACTTAGAAAAACCAAAAGAATGATGAGCGATGGGATTTGGACGAGACACTTGGCAATTTCCGTGCAGTCTTGAAACGTCTATTGAAGCAGAAAATGAAGGATTATCGCGAAATTATGTTTTCTGAATTATTCAATTAAAAGAAAAGGAAAAAAAAAAAATAAGAGTGTCATGTAAATAGCCATCTTGTTATTGTTGCATAGAAGAAGAAGAAGAAGAAGAAATTACCAACCGATATTTAGTTTACTACACTGAAATTTATATAAAAAACGAGATTATACCTACATGTTTGTTAATGTTTAAATCGAGTCGTTAGGCATAAATCGCACTATGTGTAACCCACGACCTGTTTCATGCTGCCTCCCCTCCCCCCCCCCCTTTTTTTTTTTTTTTTTCTCTCTCTCTCTCTCTTAAGATTACTATATTAATGACTTTTATCACTGTCAAAGCTACGCAATTTTACCAAGGTAGCCAACCCTACTTTATCAGAGGGGCCAATTATTGGCAGGGAATCAACTTGGCAGCTGAATCAGCGCATGGTGGAGACAGAGACCGGTTGCATCGAGAGCTGGACCAGTTGCAGAAAATGGGAGTGAATAATGTGCGCATTATGGCTTCATCGGAAGGACCAGACGACCAGCCTTATCGAATGCGACCGAGCCTACAGCCAAATTTAGGTGAATACAATGAGAACATATTTCAAGGTCTGGATTACCTCTTGGACGCCATTTCCAAAAGAAACATGACGGCCGTTAGTAAGGCTTTATTATTATTATTCAACAAGAAGTTTATTTTTAAACTAATAATTGTGAAAAAGTGACCCTGAGTAATTTCTGGCATTGGAGTGGAGGGTAATAAGTTTGGTCTCTCACTCCTTGACGCTAAATAAATTAATGTAGATTCTCGCAATACATCGCATGGATTACACACAAAAAGATTCCCTATCCCGTAACACGAGACAAGTGGGAAGCATTCACAGACTTTACACGCAAATTCTACGACGACCCTGCCATCAAAGATCAAGTCAACCAGCATTTCAAGAGCCACATTAGAACAGTGCAAACCAGAAAAAACACGGTCAACGGCAAGGTGTACAACCAGGACCCAGTCATCATGAGTATGTGATTGTATGAATATAGGCTTGCTAGGAATTTAATCTGTCATTGTGTGTAGGCTGGCAGATTGCAAACGAACCTCAGTGTGCACCCAAAGAGTGGTTTAATGAAATTGCATATTTCATCAAGCAGGGATCACCTCATCAGCTCGTGTCTGCTGGTATAGAAAGCAAGGTAGATCAGACTGATTTTATGAATGCGCATGCGACAGATGCCATCGACTATTGCACTTGTCATTGCTGGGTGGAAAAGTAAGTCTCTTCCTCCTTTTACACGCTTCCTCCTCCTCCTCCACCACCACCTTCTCCTTGCTATGTGGAGCTCCCTTCTCTGTGCTCCCTTTTACAAGCAAACCTATTTCTTGATTTCATGATATACATTGCTCCTTGCACTGTGTGTGTGTGTGTGTGTGTGTGTGTGTTTGCATGACTGAATTATTCAGATGACACCCCCCCCCCATAGCTAACAATTCGGAAATTATCAACATTTTCATAGTTGGAACAAATATGATGCCAACGATCCAGATCCAAACAATTTGAAATTAGCACAAGCCTACTTGCACGAATTTATAAACAGTCGAGCTCAATGGGCTTTTGATATCAATAAGCCGATAGTCCTGGAGGAATTTGGCATGGCAAGAGATGCATGGCGCAGACCTTTTGACAGTGCATACAAATATGATCCGTCTACACCAACGAGCCACAAGGATCAATTTTACGAGGGGCTTTATCGACAGATTGAACATTTGGCATCTCAATTCCGTCACGGAGGTACTAATTTCTGGGCCTATGGAGGCTTGGGTCGATCAACGGATCATCCTAATGTCTTTGGCATGGTGTGGTTGGGTGGTAATGTGTCTGTTTGCGTAGCTGCTAAAGCACGAATCTAACGCCATGCTGTATAGATCCACCGCACGAACCAAGAGGCTGGTATAGTGTCTACAATGTTGATTCCACAGTGCGCATTATCAAGGCTCACTGCTCAAGAATGATCCAGCAGAGACAACAACAACAACAACAACAAGATTAAAAGCAGTAATATGCTGAGAATAGGGGTGTTTAAATGGGCAGGAGAAGATAATAAAGAAAAATACAGGAGAAATGAAATCAAACATGTGTAAAATAAAGTGTGTATGAAATGGAAACCGATAATGCTGCCGTTCATGTACTCCTTCTCTCTGTATATATATATATATATATATCATCATTGTGCGACTTGCTATGAAGGAGATAAACTCTGACTAAAGGGCATTCCTATGGTAAAATCCGAAACTTCGACCCTTTTTCATACTGTGAGATAAAAAAAATGCTCCTGACGATCGAACAATATATTATACAATGCCCCTCGTCTTCTAGACAGTATTTGCCCCTTAATTTCCATCTGTATATAAATGCCCTTGTTGGACCCGTATCTGCTCTTTCATTTCTTATTTCCATTCAAATGTCTTGTCCCATTCAACTCCATAGCCACAACACTGTACCAAAACCACAAATGAACATCTCAATTCACCCACTAGCCAACAACAACAGCGGTAATCTGCCTGTCACTCCACCTGCCACACCAAAGCAAGAATTGACCGTCTCTGCCAGATTGCTCATGCACCACACATTAAACACAGATTTCACTCAAAAGTACGTTCTAGGTCAGGAACTTGGAAGCGGAGGTTTTGGATTCGTTGTATCTGCCTACGAGAAGAAGACTGGCGTTGAGCGTGCTGTCAAGTTTATCATTCGCAAAAAAGTGCCTTCAAGCGCTTGGGTCACTGATCCTGAAATGGGTCCCATTCCAATGGAGATTTATACCCTTAAACATGTCAGACATCCCAATATCATCCATTATTGCGATTCATACCAGGACGAAACTTACTTTTATTTGGTCATGGAATTGCACGGCACACAGTGGGCTCCTCCTTCAACCTCTACTGTTTCTGCTGCTCCACCAAATACATCCTACTCCATGCACTCGCCTGCCTTGTCACAAAACTCAACATCCACCATTGACGAAGAGGAGGAAGAGGAACAAGACCTAGAAGTGGCTGCCAGACAGTTTGTGCGCCGTACCTCTTGCGACCTATTTGAATGCATTGAACAGCACAAGCACTTTGACGAGGCTCTTGCAAAGACCATTTTCAGACAAATCGCTGACTGTGTCGCCTATCTCGATTGCGTGGGTATCTGTCATAGAGACATCAAGGATGAAAACATTGTCATCGATCAAGATTACAAGGTCAAGCTGATTGATTTCGGCTCTTCTGTGATTCTCCCTCGTCATTCTGCCACCACAAAAAGAAAGCTCTTTACTAGATTCTACGGAACAGTGTCTTTTGCTTCACCCGAAATCCTGACATCACAGCCTTACCGTGCCGAGCCTGCCGAGATCTGGTCACTGGGTGTGTTGCTGTTCACTTTACTGTTTGGCGAAATCCCCTTTCCTGATTCCAAGTCTGCCGTAGAAGGTCGCATCATGAAGCCAAAAATCCATGTCTCTAATCAATGCAAGCATTTGATCTACTCTTTACTGGAGAAAAATCCTGAACATAGACCCACTATTCATCAAGTCCTGACACATCCTTGGTTATGCGAAAACTAAGCCAATTCTTCTTCAACACTCTACAGCAAAAATACCCTACAAAAAAAATTACTTATGATTCTATATATATATAATCCTCAACTATTGCATTTTACACATTTACGACATTTCAACCACCTTATCTACTATTACCTTGCATGCTTTTTTTTTCTTATTTTATATTCTAATTATTTTACACTTTTCTATTATACAACTATACCATTCACACACACACACACACACACACAAAAAAAAGTATAATTTTTGATTCCATATCTTTCATCATCCTCATCTTCTCCTACACAAAAGCATGCCAACTTTCAAGTTGAATGCTATACATATTATCAATTAACATGTTATCAATTAAAGGGTGAATCCCTGCTTGAATACAAATCATACCATCATTTTATCAATTTAAAGGTAGATCCTGCTTTTTTAATAAATGTATTGGAAATTCCCAAATTATAATAGAATTTTCCTGTTTGTGTGGAGCGAAACCAAATAAGTTGCGTGGAGGTTGTGAGCGAGACTTGCCTAGAGGGGTGTACCATGTATCCCTTTGATAGTATGCTTTGTAATTGACAAGGTTCTTTTGGGATTTTCGACCGAGAGGACCCTCTTACATCAGCAGGCTTCTTTTCCAATTCTTTCAGTAACATGTCAGCAACAGAAATAACCCTAGAACGAAGTAGAAACAAGACGGGCAACACGGAATCAGCAACATCTTCCAAAGTATCCATAGTAGGAGGGAGAATTCAATAGCCTCGAGGCATATGTATTCACATATAAACCATTTGGGCATTGCTATTTGAACAATCGACAGCCCATTACTAAATTTGAGATATCCGTTAATGTTCTTTCAGAAGACTAATAAGTTCTACTTATATACCTCATCACTTTTCTTTCTGAAGGAGACAGCGAGTCTTTACTTTCAACAAATTTATCATGTAATTCCAGTGCAGTATTTTTTATAATGGTACCAGCCCAATATTCCCTATTTCCAACTTTGATATTATCATGCTCCACTCTATCCCAGAATTTCTGTAAATGACACAGGCAAGCTAAATCAAACTGTAACACCTTATATCAAGTCCACACCTGTTTCTTATTAGTTGGTAGCTGTTTACTGCTCTCTCCATCTATTACAGTACATTAGCAATTGAAATCAGACACCCCGTCTCCGTTATATTTTTACTTTTGTGTTTCGCTTTATATTCAGTCGATTCAAGGCGACTACGGCAGTCTCCTTTGGCCGCATTCTCAAAATTTACATTCACAGCAGCTTCGTCAAAATGAGCTTTTGTCAATGCAACAGCAGCGGTGGCCCAAAAGTTCAAGTTCAGATTGTTTGTCTTACAATTCTTCATTCAAGCAAACAGTGAAACTATGAGTTGATTAAGATCTTTACCTATTAATCATGAGTTACATACCTTCAACTCTGCTGATAAAACTTTTGCCTGATGTTATATTTCCTTAGGTAGAAAATTCATCAAAAGCTTTATATCTGAAACCAAATGAGTGTGAGCGGCTTGCTTCGCAATAGGTCCAAGTTTGCACAGTGCTAAACCATGCGTAGTTCAGATAGCGGAAGAGTGGCAGGTGGCCAATCCTCTAGATAGAATGCTCTACCTCAGCGAGTTCAATTGTTTTGTTGCAGCGACTTACAAGGGTGCGCCTCCTGTTTGTCATTTCTGCAGACATAGTGGACATATTCGCGCCAAAAGTCCTGAACTAGCCAAGCGTCGCTGCTTTGGGTGCAACAAGCAAGGGTACATGATGCAGTTCTGTTCTGAGGGGAAGTAGGCAGATTGTTTTAAGAAGAGAAAAATGGTAGATACATCTGAGGAGTCGCAAGAGGTGTAGAAGGCACGTGATGCAACCGTTGCTGTGATGCATCATATTGATCAAAAAAGTGTTGGCAAGGGTAAGAACAAGGATGATGAACAGGAAGTCGAGTGTTGTGAGAACTTCTTCAAAGTTGTGCTTTACTCCATACTAATGGCCTATTGTATGATAAGGTTTCTTTTCTTTTTGTTTTGCCGCGTGATAAGCGTGCAATAATCGCCTGCGACATTGATTGAGAAAGACCATTTATAGGAGTGGTAGCTGTCAAGATTCGCCTTCAAGCGCTGTTGTTCTTCCTCAAAATTTAATTCAAATATCTCATAGGAAAGATGTAATGCGCTTGTAAAAAATCTGAAGCTCACGTTTTGTGGCGTTTCTAAACTAGGAATGTTCTCCAAAAACAAATCATGGAGCATTACATACTTCGTTATGGTTTATCTCAAAAGGCATTGGACTATGCACTTGAGTCAAAAATATCCTATGGTAGTGCTGAAAGTATTTTATCAGATTTATATGCAGTAGCCCTTGTATACAATTGACAAGACATAGTATTCGCTTAGGATTAGCTACTCAAATCATCAATTGCTTCCATGATTGCTGCTGCTGCTACGGCTCAATTCAGTCCCCGCTGCCAGTATTTCTTCAAATCCTGTGAGCTGATTTTATGATTAATTTGAACAAAAATTTCCTTCTATCAAAGATTTCTCTAAAAAAACTATATCTAACCTGCTTGGCATATTAATTACTTGGAGTGCTTCTTTAGATTCTCTATCGAATGGTGCTAATAACTCGTCCATGTTTCACCAAAAATATCTCTTAAATAGGCAAAAACTAAAAACACGTTTCTAGTCGAAAACTCAACTTTCGCATAATTGATTAGCCAAAATAGCAATTTCAGATGATAAATTAGGTTCGTAGGCCCTTTTATCACTATAGCATGTCATAGCAAAAAATGTCGTTTTGGGGGTGAAAAATGAGCTTGTTTGATTTTTGAAGATATTTCCTTGCTACTATACACGAAAAAATGGGGATCTGGATCGATTTGTCATGATCCAAAAAAAAAATGAGATAAAGTGTCAGCAAGTAAGTACTAGTCGAGAGCAATTGTCTGGTGCTATTCTCGAGGCCTAAAACAGTCTCTAACTCGAGAAATTACTCGTTAAATGCATCAAATGTTGGCTGTGTCTTTGCATATTATTGAGTAGTATGAACTAATATAAGTATGCTGTCTGCCCATATATGAACTGCTTTCATTGATGTGGACTTGGAGCCTCCTAGTAGAGTCATATCCACAGTTACTAGTCAAGTTATGGATGCTTTATCGCAGTTTATGGCGCTCGATATTACAGTGATTGCATATCCGTTTGCTTAAACCACACGACTAGTATTACCTGCGCATTATTGTGGTAGTGTATATGACCGTGTGTAAATTAGACCTATAAAAAGGATTGTACAGTACACGTCTACCTAAAGCGGTGCTTGTCAGTTGCTAACAATGAATTTTGAATGAAATTTATTGTTTGTTATGTATCAACTTGAATACTCGAGCTCTTGTATCAGCACCTCTTCTCATTCCATATTCTTGCTGTATACATAGCATTCACAGGGAGGTATTTTAAGGCTATTACAACACACTAAAAGCATACTTGTACAAGCTGATGAAAAACTCTGATGTAATGTATTCAGCAGTGCCCACATAGTATATCCCTAAACCTAGATAACTATGAAAACGCAGACACTTTCTAATTAGTTAATTAAAAACAACAACAACTCAACAAAGAAAGCTATGTCTCTGGATCGCGTTTACAAACTTGGTAACCAGGGGAAACTTCAATATCTTCACCATAGCAACCAGGCACCAAACAATAAAAATATCCACCTAGCAGAAATATGTAAGATAATGACGATATAAACTATATATGACGATCATTCATGTGCATACAAGTAAGGGTATTTGATAAGCGCTAAAATTCCTGTCGCTCCCCCAAAACAAATCATGGTTTTCAGTAGGGAT
This sequence comes from Mucor circinelloides, assembly GCA_037974945.1. Taxonomy (NCBI): domain Eukaryota; kingdom Fungi; phylum Mucoromycota; class Mucoromycetes; order Mucorales; family Mucoraceae; genus Mucor; species Mucor circinelloides. Next base: position 3,208,280 of record JBBNAA010000002.1, on the reverse strand, counting down.
AAAAATGTCATCATGAATGAATCAGAATTATGTTCAGTCAAAAAAAAAAAAAAAAAAGAAAAAAAGATAACACGGGCTTCCAAAAAAGATTTGATGTGTGGAACATTAACTAAAATGAAATATTTATTTTGGGAATTTGATTAAAAAAAAAAAAAAGAAAGAAAGAAGGTATTATTTTACATGATATATAAAATGGAGTGAGAAATGCAGGAAGAACAAGATAAAATAAGGGGATTGTCGTTAAAGGGGCTGTTGTTGTTGTTGTTGTTGTTTTGAGATATTCTTACAGTGAAGAATATATAATTGTACATGAGAAAAAGCAAAATGCAAAATAAGGGCTCGGAGCAAGTGGAAAAGGACAACATTTTGGATATAATAGCATGATTGAAAAGCAACTTTTCATCGGTTTGCTTGTGAAATGGTGTAGGTGCAGTAGCGCGCGGTATGTGTGTGGATGTGGATGATAAAGAATAAAGGAGTTGCTTTCTCTAGATGCAAATTTCTTGTACATTGTACAAACGAGATGTCGAGTTATTTGATGTGCTTTCAACAATGTTTTCCTCTTCAACTGTTGCTCTTTCGGCCATCATGCGCTCCATGTCTCGTCTCCATTGTGATTTCATGGTAAGTAGCTCCAGCATGTCTTTGTATGTCAACTTGGCTACTTCTTGAGCAGTTCGATCTGAGGGATTCCAATGTTAGGATCCTGTTTCTCCCTCACATGTCCAATGTAAAACTTACCATAATCTTCATTGGCAAATGTAGAGACGAATTCAACGTCGCAAGAGAATTGTACTTTCTTGTTCATTCTGAATTGATTAACTGAGTTGGTGAAAAGTCGTTGATTTGGATGGTAAATTTGAGAGTAAGGAAAAAGAAAAGAGAATGAAAATCAAAAAACTGCTTCTTTTTATATTTCCCAAACAAAACCTCTGTTTCCGCGGTACCATAAATGGCTTTTTTTTTGTGTTCTCTAAATTTGGAAAACCTCGTTTTTTTTTTGTCTGTGGGTGTGCACGCTAACCTTGTTTTACGCCTAACCCGCCAGGCTATTTTTGATTCTTTTTTAGCGGCCCCCCTCATGGTAACTTGACCCCCCCCCCCCCTTATTGCAGTGCTCTACAAGTAGGAAATACAAGAAGAACAGCTCCCCCTTGTTTGGGTAATCAATATAATAAATGAGATGGCATTATATTTATTCATATGTTCGTATACAAGTAATAAAAGTGCCTCGGGCTATACGAAATGCCAAATGTTCAATTTCACGTAAAACCGGTAAAAACATACAGTGGTGTAAATAACAAAGATTTCATTATATCATCACGGGGTTTGATATAAATATATTGTTGGCTCAGTTCCATGGAACCTTGTTTTGTGGGTACACAAGCGAGAGATTGCAATAATCATATTGTCACAGAAACAACATCCATTTGATGGTCTGGTTTGCGATTGAAATTTCAGGATTAAAATTAGATACTCTGGTAACTGATAATATATTGCAATTCCTACATGAATTGTGTACAACATTGTGCTGGATTTATATAATTAGCATTGGGGTTTGCTGCCCTCAATGTACGTACATGTTTCTGCTGCTTTTTGGATAATTTGGCGGGGGTCAAGGTCTCAGTGAAAAAACGTAAATTTAAGGTTTACATCTGCTCAAACTTATATCACCTCATCTTTTATAGCAGCAAGTAGCAAATCACTGACAGCTGTCATCATCATTGCCATAGAATTTGTTTGATTCAGAGCATTGCATAAAAAACAAAAGCTGATGCGGTTGCTACTATTTTGAAAGCCAACACATGGCCACACAAATTCAAAGGAACCGTCGAGCAATTTCCACAGGCTTCTCCAATACAAACGCTGTAAATATATAAAAGACGGGTTGATATTCTCAGATACCCCACAGTACAGAATCAAAATGGATCTCTCCTGGTGCATCATGTGTGATAAGCGTATTATGGATGACAACGAAGCCTTGTCAATGGTAGGTATCACATCAAGCGCTAAACTTTTTTTTCTTCAATTGTATAATAACGAACATGCATTTCTAGACTGATTCACTCTATTGCTCAGAAGAGTGCAAGCTCAAAGACACAAGTAAATCCACATTGGACACATCTTCCAGACCTGCTGTCGCAAAGAAGCCAATGAGACGCACAATACCCTCAACGAATTACCCTTGGATCCCATGCTACAACAAGAGACGCCACAACTATTACTTGGCTCCTAACCAAATCAAACGCTGCTCCTCACCTGCTGTTCAGCCTAAAGTGGTGGCTGGATCAGGTGCTGCTGCTGCTGCTGCTGCTGCTGCTGTGGGTGGTGGGATTCTTTCCTTGATCCACTAAATCATACTTGTTTATTTATTTACATCCTGCATTGCATTTACACTTGTTTTAAACCAATCGACTGAATAATAAAAAGTGATCATACCCATTTATACTTCTCGGTACCAACCGTTTTGGTTACACTCGATTTTCTTGAATTTCCTTTTTCTTTTTGTAAACGCACAAAAGATCCTTGTCGACCGAGGACGGAACTATTTAGATTTCATCAGACTAAATCACCTGTTGTTGTTGAGATTGTTATGATGATGCTATTTTCAAAAATAGATGCTATCAAAGCATGCTTTTCAAGTAAATATATTCAAATAAGCACTGCTTAGCATTCATCGATTGGATGCCACGAGTTTGCTAACCTTCATAAATAGTGTGACACGATACAGTTTGTCCAAAAATCGCATAATTGACCACTTCAATCCGCGTCTCACTGTTTATAAGGTGCTGCCAATCAGTATCTGTGGTGATTCACAAGCATTCATGCATATACATCATCACCCCCTCCCCCCCCCCTCCCGAGGTATGTATACATTTCGTATGCTACTGACTGCTAATAAAGCCTGAAGATGCCATTGAAAAGCATATTCACTTTTTTAAAAATCGCATGTCATTGTTTAATATGTGTGGTGTCAGGTCCAAATCTGACGAATTCATACTTTGCCTCAGCAGCAATCAGCGTCTACATAGTTCCGCTTTCATGCTACCGGATGACACTAAGCTTCCCTCCACCCACCCCCGCCTACTTTGAATTGATATAGTTTGACAATCCACGAATGAACCGGCAAATTCGACCCGTAATTTATCCGTTATTATCAACGTCTTTATTGATACACTTTCTAATGCAACGTAGCAAGTAGAGTAAAGGGGGGATATTTCGATTTATTGTACAATTAATGGTTGATGCTGTTGCGTAGTCAGTAAATGAGAGACTCTAATTGCGTGTCATCTATCTAATTCCATCTAAAACCAGGAAGAAACCCAAGAAGAGAATGAGCTTGTCGATTCCTCCTCGTATGCAGAAGAGGCGACAGTTGTAGGCTCCTCCTCTTTGCTGTCCTCATTGGGTGTAGCCACTACAACCACCTCCTCTGCCACAACACCAGCAGGCTCCCCTTCCTCCTCATCGTCATCATCAATTTCATCGCCATATACATCAGGGTGGAGACGGAAACAATCTTGCATACCCTTGAACTTTTCGACACAATCCAATCCCTTGGGTTCTGCTTCAGAAAAGACGAAACAACTGAAAGCAGCCTTAAACTCCTCGCCACATGGGCCTTGTGCCATACCGCCCAAACCTATCACGATATGAGTCTACTTGACTCGATCCATTTATGCTCTACTACTTACATGGACAATCCCAATTGATTTCGCCAGTCTCTGGGTTGAAGGCGGAAGCAGCGTCTTCCTTCTCTTCCTTTGCTTCATTTGCTTCATTTGGGGTCGAAGCAGCAGCATCGGCAGCAGCTTGGTTGATTTGCTCTTCATCGACAAACTTGATGGTGTCCTTTCCTTCAGTAACAGTAGACATGTTTGCAAAATGTATTAATTCAAGTGTTCAATAGTGAAAGAAGGAAAAAGAAAATTGTATCGGGAACCCTGTCAAATAGGCTCAGTGAGCGACCAATTGAATGTCATCGCAGCTGAAACTTTGCTTTGTATGACAAATCAACTGTACATTGCACAGCATCATTCAATCATACAACTTGTCAATGCCTAAAGCAGTTAATAAGCCATGCTCATTTCAATTTAAAGAGTCATATCATTGAAACCACAGTTATATGAATCTATGGGTTAGTTGGTATCTCCATCGAAATACATGCTTTAACCATCTTGTCTAGCATGTTGCAGTAGTCGTCAATTACTGCGAAATACATTGGCCATAAGCTACTGGTCCATGAAATAGAGAAGCTGGAGCATTGCACAATAGCTATTTCCAGCTTCCCTATGACTTTTAGCGCCCAAAAAGAACCATTGACAATTCAAAGTTAATTATACCATTCTCCCTTGATCTTGATATGCCAAAAAAAAAAAAAAAAAAAAAAAAAAAAAAAAAAAAACGCAAGGGCAAATATTTGATTCACTAAGCCTGTATTTACTCGAATCTATACTTGGTCATGGGCAACTTTACATTATGCCTTCTTAAGAGTGAGATGGCCAAATTCCATCAATGCTCTTTTTGAAGAAGGAGAATACTAAAATAAATCAGTATGTCATCAGGACCATACAATAAACAAGTAGCAAACAATGACATACGACAATGTATACAAAATAGAAACTTTCTTTATTACAACCAAATTTACTCACTGCTAGAAACTCTGCGTTTCTTCACCTTCTCCATCAGGAACACCTCCCAATCGCCATATGTCTTGACATCTTCATTGCCTTGCTTGATATTATCTATTTTCAGCAGCAACTCCTCCTCCAACCAGGGCTCCATCTCGTTGTTATTGTAGACATTCACCATATCATCATCGGCAGCATCGGTAGCAGCAGTACTATCAGAGCGAAATAGCACATCACCGTCTTCATGATCAATATTCAACATCTCAATTTCCTCTCGATATTTTGCTTGTACGATTAAATTGAGATTACTGTAACTACGTAATACTAGTCGACGCAAAGAGATAACACCCAAGATCAACTGGGCAAATTCACCAGAGTGATTTGGAGACTTTGGAAATTGGAAGGTACCTTTCTTGTACACCAGGTATTTATCATCAACAAGTCTTCTTGTTGCGAAGATTGTGAGCTTTGTTTTTTTTCCCACTGGCAAGTTATGGCTTCAAATCGTGTCATGATCTCTTCACTACCAATACGTCGACACCCATCCTTGAGCATCAATCTTTGCAATATCTTTCCTTTGGCCATATCACTTTTCACACCTTTTCTAGTTGGTTTTTCCTCCACTGTAAGTAAATCCTTTTCGTCATTCAGGTTTCGCAGAATAAAATCAACCCGCTGATTCTGCTCAAACGCAAACGCCTTGGTAATGTTGCTGTAGCATTCGCTGCGCTTGGATTCAAATTTTTTATCATGTAGAAAAGCTTCATCAAATACATTAGAATAGATGTGCAGACGGTACCAACCCTCGTTATGAATATTGGTGAATAATTGCGCCACTACAGCCCTATGGTTTCCCTAACGCGCCCTAAGTTAGCCCTGGATTGGCCATTTCAGTGTCATTTCAGGAAGGCCCTAAATTGGAGGTTTTAGGTACCACCTAAAACGCCTCACTGTGAATGACTACAGTATTATATTGAGAATCGATAGCAGATATTTCCCAGTCGTAAAAGCTGTGATTTGTCGTTCGCTATTTGCAATTTTGCTTTCATCAATCTTGCGAGAATGTTTTCAGACTTCCACTCCTTTATACAAGTATCCTGTAGTTAGGCAGCTACCAGTTGAACAATGTATTCCTTGTATTATAAGGTGAGCATCTTGACTGTGCCTTATATCTTGTAGAAAATAAGCCAAGTTCAAGACCTCGCTGGCCTCCTATGTTTCCAAATCATAGTGTTAACTGCAGCAGCGACCTCTTCAATATTACACACCAAATTTTGCAAAACACCATTGTCTGTTGGCATTGCCATGTCGCCCTATATCAACACCTTGGCATGCAACCTTGGTACGCAGAAAATTAAACTTGAGGAAAATGACTAGCGTGTAGTTGCAAAAGGATAGGACGAATGGGAGAAGGAGTGGAAAAGTAAGGAGCAAACATAGTGTTTTGTTGGTCAAGCGTATAGCAAGCTGTGGCTCTACTGACAATACCATTTCAGGGAACTGAAACCAGTTATCTCGACTGTCTAATGAAGCTTCGTTGCAAAGATACTAGAAGTTAGACTATGAAGAAGGAAAACTCGCTGATAAATTACGTTTTTCCTGTTCAAAATAGCAATCACCTTGGCCTTCAATAACTTGTATTGCTCTTGATTACTAGTAATAGCGAGGGCAAGGGCTCGCAAACCACAATTTTCATCCGGCAAAGGACTGAAATGGCCAACAACTTGTTTCATGCTCAAGCTATCTGGAATAGGAATGTATAGTTTGAATAATCAGAACACCTTAGACATTGTCCTTGCTTCTTTTTTAAACTTTATGATCTTACCAGTAGCTTGCCTTTTCTGGTTTACTTCTTTTTCGATGCGTTTTTGTATATATTTAGTACTTGTATTTATTCTTAACCTCAAGAGATACTCACCAAGCTTTGCTTCTTTGGTCATGTTTTTCATGAGCCTTTGGAAGAAGTTGCGCACAATATGCGCATAACGGAAAAATGTGCTTCAATGCAGAAAAAAACATGTTTGATTGCGTTTTCCAATGATTGATCCTTGTCATCAGTGGGAAGAATACTCAGATTTATCACATTAGGCCAAGCAGTCAACCCAAATTGCTTTATAGCCCACTCATAAGACTCGTTGAGCTCCTGATGCATCCAACATCCAGTGACATGAATTGTTGCAAGCTGCTTCCTGTAATATTCAGAAGCGATAGTCCCTTCAATGGCAAAGTTAAGCAATGCCAATTGAATGTTAGATCAACCACAACGCTCTCAGGAAGACGTCTGAGCTCTTATTTTGCATGATTATGCATCAAAAAAACGCTGGCGATTTTTTTTTCTATCAGTTTTGATTCGTAATTGATAGTTATGATCGAAAACCACCTGAAGATCCTCCCAAGGGTTTTGTGCATCGAGTCTTACTGAAGCGTAAATGCGGAGGTGGTATTGCATTCTATCAGTCTTGTACCGCCCAGCCCCTTTTTTCATCCGAAGAAAAAAAATAATACTATCTAATGCATATACTTTGATAGGCTTCAAAGGTACACTTTTCCAAATGAAGCTTCTTGCCTATGCCTCTGGCATTCAAACGTTTCCCTCTAGTCAAGAAACTCACCAGCTTGTACACTTGCCTTTTATTGTTGAGGCTCTTTATTATGTAAAGATATTGATTGCAAACAAACTAATCTTGGCAACAGTACACCAACGTATTCTATACAGTCTGAAGAAGACTTAGAAAACCAATAAATAAGTTTTGTTTTTTATTTTTAAAAAAAATGATGATAGCTTAGATTCGTACTTTCAGATACAAACCACTGTATTGCACGCATGGATCCAAATATGGAGAAACAAATTTTGGCTTAAGAATGTAATTCAGGGGGGATTTTAGTGCATTAATCAAATGCAGAGGTTTCATGCTTTGAAGCTAGAAGAGTTCGTTATAAGATAACACGTGATGAACTTGAGTATAGTCTACTGAAAATCAAATATACAAAGTAATGGTCAAAAGTGAGTATCAACCACATTGGGCCAAGAGAATCAAGTTTTACAGCTATTGCTCCGTTTCATGTAAATTTATCCCTTGTCAAGGAAACTATTTTATTAAATAAGTATATATACAATTTTATCTATTCACATGCAAAATTTGAATAATTTAAGGCCACTTGAGAATCTCCTTTCTGATAGCATCGTCCCAACTGTTACAGAGTTCCTTTTGAGAAGGCTTCTCACACAACTGTCTAACATCATCAGCTACCCAGATATCCAAAGTACGAATAGTAGCACTGACAAGCTTTGCAATGTAAGACTCGACTTGATCATTTTCACTCAATTTACCAACACCATTATTGCTGAGAGTATCGTAGATGGATTTGCGAGTATCTCTAACCAAACTCTTGACGAGAGCACCGTTATCAAAAGAGGCGTATTCAGTCAGCTGGCGACGCATACGTCCAATACAACGCTGCTTGACATCTTCCAAAAAGTAACAGATAGAGGGAGGGTTACCACAACGGTAATCCATCTTGCGACATTCATCCATGGTCCAGCTCTCACCAGGAGGAGGCATCTTTCTGGTCAATCTTCTAGGGTTGTTACAATCACCTTTGTAAGGAAGCTCTTCATTGAACATGACTTGATAAAAGCCCTCAGCGAGTCTGGATTGAGAGGTGGCTAAAGCAACAAACTTGTTTAAGCTTGTTTCGATGGATTCCTCGATATCGTCCAATAATTCAGACTTTTCCAGTTGGCTTGTGATGGCAGTGGGAATAGAGACTTTCTCGATGGATTTGGTGAGTTGCGAGTGCAAATCACTGATACTGTCCTTGATCACAGGCACGTAGAATCCAGCGAAATCTCTTGAAAGGCCTCTACGACAGTCCATTTCACAGGCAGACACAGAGTAAGCTGCAGCCACCAAGAGCAAGGGGATACTCTTTAATAAAAGCATATTTAAAAAAAAGTGTATATGAGTGGAAAGAAAAGGTTATGATAGAGCAAATCCCTCAATGTTTCGTTTATAAATAAATTGAACGGGGGGTCTTGATTTTATTCGTTGCACAAAATGAGGCTTTCAATATTAAAATTAGTATATTTTACCCAAAAGAAGCCTAGTAGTCAATGTTCTATTTAAAAATGGTCAATAAATAAGCCCTGTTTTTTCAACCACACACTTACATTTTCGTTGCAATGTCTAGCTACATTTTCAAACACTTTGAGCAGCTTCCTTCTTGCGCCTATCGTATTGACACCGGCGTCAATCATGTCCTGATCTGACATGCGGATCACTTGCTGCCACTCTAATCCAACAAACGCATGGCCGTATTTATGTAATCTCAGGCTTCGAAGCCAATTCTGGACATCTATTTTAAAAGAGAGGTAAGTATATTTATAGCCCTATCTTCGCCTTTTCAATCTTTTTTTTTTTTTTTTTTTTTTTTTTTTTTTTTTATTACCTTTCATCAATTCGAAATCAACTGCCTCAGCTGCTAGTTTGTCTTTGAGTGCTCTTGCTGCCGATGATCGCTTGCGTCTTCTTGCTAGCCCGGTAAGAGGCTTTTCTTCCTTGTTGGATGTGTCATCGCTCTGGTCGTCGTCCGTGTTATTGTCTTCTCCAGGTGCAGTACATGGAGGTGGTGCCAAAAATTGTCCAAACTTGGATTGTGAAGTATGCGTAAGCCCAATCTGACTCGTCATTGCAGATACTGCTGGAGGAGAGGGAGGGACGATGCAACCAGTAGCGACTGTAGGAGGTTGTGGTTGTGGTTGGGGTGATTGTGGTGGTGGAGTCCATTGTGTAATGGGCATAATCACCTTTTTATGGCTTGGTAGGGATAAATCTTGTCGCAATCTAGCTTGGGCTTGTTCCAGCGCTGATAAACTTGATGTAATGGTAGCAGACAGTTTGGAGTACTCTTGCTCCTCTTCTTGAATAGCCCACGGCAGCATGTCATCCTTCTTCTTTGAGCCTACAGTGGATCCAGGTGCAGATGTCAGTTTCTTTTTGGTGCCCAGAGAGCCAAATGACCAGCTATCGTCATTTGTGTTGCTTGATTTGGCTGGGTTGATGGGGAAAGGCCAGTCTGTGCTAGAGAAGAGTGATTTAGAAGTGAGATCTGTTGTTGAGCACGAAGTACGAAGTCTAGGCGGAGAGGAGAACAAGCCCCCTGTACCACCATTTGCATTGTTATTGATTCCAGAATTAGAACAAGACGATGTAGTGGAGCATGTCGATGCAGTTGTAGTAGTAGAGGATGATGTCGATGATGCAGTGCCATTTAGCGCCTGAAGTTGGGCTCTAGCAGCCAACGCCTTTTCGTACAAGGGGCCAGGATGACTCAATCCCAGTGGTCGAGATACGAATAAATCTCGATTGCGTCGTTTAAGATCGTCAGGTTCACTCATGGCTGAGGATGGGACAAACGGACGCCGTCTTGCTGAAGGAGGCAGTCGACGCTTGTCAAAGTCTGATGCCGATTCAGAGGATGAGATGATAGAATGGTTGCTGTTGAACGGTACATGGATCTGATGTTGTACTAGAAGTAATATTTGTTTAATATAAACACTCTTTTTCTTTACTCCTTAAAAAAAAAATTCAAGCTTTGAAATTACCAGTGTTATTATTAGCGTTGCTATTTTCCTGTCCAGCAGGGTAAGGCTCTCCTCCATTTGCGATTTGCTCCAGCACTGTGATTAGAAATCGAATTTGGATTTGAGAAGCATTTTGGACTACTGTATACAATGCAGCTGTTCTTTCAGCATCGGATCGACAACGAAACCATTGGTTAATGTGCTGCAATTCGTCCTTGAAACCTTGATCCAAACTAGCTGCTGCCACTTCCTCGAGCATTTGCTCGTAGCGCTGAATGTTTTCAAACCACTGATCAATTGCCTCGGCTTTGTTCAAGTTAGACGCTATTATTTGTGTCTACAACAGTATCTACACATACCTTCCGGAGACGAGGTGTTCTTTTTCATTGTGGGCTGTGTTTGCAATATGTCAGATGATGGTCGACATTTATACTGTTGCACGGGTGGTTGCTGGTATGAATTTGCTGGTCCTGTTACAGATGATATATGACGACGCTGTTGGCTGGGTAAGCTGATGAGGTCGGAAGCTGTCAATGAGCGGTAGGATGTGCTTGGTCTTTGAAACGCTCCAAATAGATTCTCCTCCATTACTCTGTGAACATCATGCGCTGTTGCCATTATAAATTACTAGGATTTTTGAGGGAAAAAAAAAGAAAGTGTTGAAAAACTAAGGAGAAGAGAGAGAGAGAGAGAGAGAGAGAAAGAGAGAGAAAAGGGAAGAAAAGAATATTATATATGTATCAGACGTTCAAACTTACAACAGGATCGCCTACATTCAAGGAGGAAGATCTCTCGCGAATTGCCAACAATTTGAATTTAAAAAAAAAAAAAAAAAGTAGGGATCTCCTAAATCAAGGTAGTAAAGGCCTCACATTTGTTTTCAACATTGTATTTCACACACGAGATTAGATATAGTACAAAAACCACCTTCAAGGTAAACACATTTTCAGGGGGGAGAAAAACAAAATTTAAAGGAGTAAAAAAAATAAAATCAGACTTTAAATCGTTTATAGTTTATCCTACATGAAGCGTCAAAAGTCAATTTCGATTGAGGGGTTACTTGTCAACTACTGGATCCAAACGCAAAAACCTTTTCTATTGCCTTGTATATACCCAAGCCAACGTTATTGCAAACTGCAGAATGTTGCTATGCTTTTCGATATCTCTCCTTGATTATCTTCATTTTCACAACAAACGCAAGGCAATCTCTATACGGTTAAGCTCAGGAGAGTCGTATTGTTTCCCGTGCCCATGTCTATCAGCCTGTTTGTATCCATCTCTCGTTGCCTTGTATTTATGAAATGCGTAGCTTGATTGTCTAGAAACAAGTAACCCGTCTACTCACTATCATGATACTGCAAGTGATAGATAGCCACTCTATCTTGCAGGATTAGCATCGCATTGTGCGACGCAAACTTCATTCTATAAAACTTACTATTTGTTGATTTTTTCTCTTGCATTTGACCAGACGTCGTTTCCACACCCTCATCGATTTACAATGGGAAATTTGAATGTTGATGCTAGGAAGTTTCACGATTTTCAATAATCAGGGCCTTAGTAAATGCCGTAGTAACATTAAGCATCTTATATATATATAAATATATATATACATGTCAGGCGTGTATCAACTCGGCCTCTATAGGTAATCGTTTGAAAAGGCTACAAGACAGTTATAACACATACAATGGTCTTCCAGCTTTTTGTTTTGAAGGGTACTATTTGTATGATCACAAAGACAAAACCCTCGATGATCGATTACATATCGTAAGACAGGCAACGGAACCTGATGATACAGTTCTCAAAGAATAGGCAACCCAAAACGGAACTAGCAAACCTTTATGTAAAGCATCTCATTGCCGCATATCAAGCATTCTTTAACTCAAAAAAGGCTCTACAGGTAGAGTAGATGGTTCATAATTGGGTAGCTCAATCTGGTGACGACTCGCTGCCCAGGTAGCTCAATTTTTGGGGTAGGGCAGATTTGAGCTACTTGGTGTTCCCCTAACTAGTGGTTCCCATTAGATCACTATGTAAAAGGGATCCTCCTTCTACCAAGCCAACTGAATAATCTCGAGTTATAAAAAAAGTATCTATATACTTTAAAAATATTAATGATCAAGTAGCCATGAATAAACACTAGCTAATGTTAATGTCTAGGCCATATGTCTGTCTGAAACTGCTCTCGTTTCAATAAACACGCTAGCAATTTCAGGGTGCATCATTTTTTTTTTTACAACAACCACTAGCATTGGCCTACTATTGAAAATGATGAAATGATAGACTGATGTCAAGTTACACCTTGATTTGTGATTTTCGTCCCAAAATGGAGTTAGCATGGAAGCTTAGGCTACCCAATCATACTCGGGGATGAAATGCCAAGCCCGTTCTGAAAAGCAGATGAAGTCTTTGGATTATCTCCAGCAGTTAATCCTGGTCTCAAGATGCTATCTAGCTGATCCCAAGTTTCCTGAACGACGCCTTCTCCTTTATTTGCTTGGCTTGACCGGTATTTATTCTGTTTGATGTCTTTATTTTTCGAAACGAAATCATTACATCATCCTCCGTTGTAACTGGTCAATTTGAGGACAAGCTCAAATATAAAATTCTACATATAAACTGAAACTTTTTTTTTTTTCTTCTTCCCAATTGCTTTCCCTTTCTTTCATATCTCTAGAAAAAAAAAATGTCTAAAGTGGATCACGTTGCTGAAAAGGTCGAAAAGAAGTTGTCTGAGGCAGATGCCAACTTGGCAAAGAATACGCCTGGCCATTTCTCTATGGTTCGGTAAGTCTTGGATGCGATAAGCGAGGAATTATCATTCATGGACTCACGCGCCTTTCTCTCATACTGTAGCAACTTTTATTTGGCTGATGTTATTACCCTGATGAATGGCGTATGTGGTGTTCAATCCGTCTTGAGCTCCATGCGCTACTTGACATCAAACAATGTTCGAGATTTATACACTGCCATGTATCTCATGCCTTTGGGTATGCTGTTTGATTTCATGGATGGCAGAGTTGCACGTTGGAGAAATAATTCGTCCTTGTTGGGCCAAGAGCTTGATAGTTTGGCTGATCTGGTAAGTTGCATCAATTGATTCCAATAGAAACTTGGAGGCTAACTTGCGGATAGATTTCATTTGGATTAGCTCCCGCCGCATTGGCATATGCTGGTAAGTTTTTGTGTGAGGAGAAGGGTGATGACCAAAGACTCAACTGCTCAATTAATTAGTTGGTATGCGCACTTACTTGGATACAATTGCCTTGACATACTTTGTCTGCTGTGGTATTGCCCGTCTTGCACGCTACAATGCCACTGTGGCCCTGGCTCCAAAGGATGCTACAGGCAAGGTTCACCATTTCGAGGGAACTCCGATTCCTACATCGTTATCATTAGTGGCTTTGATTGCTTATTTCGTTGCAAATGACATGTATTTGGATACTTTGCCTGGACAAATGATCAAAATCACAAGCGATTGGGACATTCATCCTCTTGTCCTTGTTTATGCTATCAGTGGTACTCTCATGATCTCAAAGACCCTCCGCATCCCCAAGCCTTAATTTTTTTTTATACATATTTATTATTTATTTATGGTATTCGTAATTGTACATATACCCTCTCTCTTTCTCTTTCCATCAAATGGTAATTCTTCTTTGAAATAAAGTTTCTGTTACAGTATAGCTGGTAAATTGATTGGAATAGTAAGCTGCTGTTGATCAGATGATCAGTGGCAAAAGAGGTTTCGAACCATGTCAATGCCTGAAATGATCCTTTTTTGATTCCGCCAATGATATTGCTGCATTTATCTGCTTACACATCTGATAAAAGGCATCAATGTTACTGATACATGCCGCTCATGTCATTGGCCTGGCAGCCGAGTGGAGCTGATACCATCAATGTACCAGATTACGTTTGATGAATCCATTATTCAGCAATGAAGCGCTTCAAAAAAGGTATATAAATACCGAGCATTTTGTATTTTCCAAGAACCTGAAATCATCTTACAAACAAACAAAAAAATGTCATCTGCTCAACAAATTGTCGAAGAAGCTATTGAAAACAACAAGGTCATTGTTTTTGGAAAAAGCTACTGTCGTGAGTATCCCACACTGGATGAATGTCGCGTATAAACTGACATTCACGTGAATATATATTATATATAGCTTACTGCAAAAAAGCAAAGGCTTTATTGAGCTCTCTTGATATCGAGTTTGCCGTTATTGAATTAGATTTACATTGTAAGTGTAGGGATGAGGTTGCAAAAGCGAGAAATAGAGATAGAGAGAAAGGGAGAGAGACTAATATAGTTTTGACACATAGCTCAAGGTGAGGCCATTCAAGCCTATCTCTTGGAAAAGACTGGCCAACGCACTGTCCCCAATATTTTTGTCAACAAGGTTCATGTGGGTGGATCTGATGATTTAGCCAAGGCCGAAAGAGATGGAACGCTTCAAAAGCTTCTTGCTCAATAAATCAAACAATATATATATATATATATATATATATACATTGTGTATAATACCAATTCGCAATAAAAGCTTACGATCCATGAGCCTATACTTTTTACTTTGAAATGCAATTTTATTTAATAATCATTACGTATGTGTGTGTGTGTGTGTGGTTATGGCTGTAGATGAATGCTAGTAAGAAATGGAATAAGTGTAGTAAATGAGGGGTGTGGTGGTATGTGTGTATTTAGAGTGGGATACCATGAACTCGGATACGATAAAGGTCAGTGTGATGTGGATTACCCCAGTTGGACTTGATCTTGACAAGCACTGCACGATAAGCTTCTGTGGGATTGCTGTTGATAGTGAATGTCTGGACGGGCTTGCTGCTGCTGTTGATATCATAATACAAACGACCAAGCGAAACCAGTTCTTCTTTTTGCCCATAAACACCATAGTTACCAATACCATAAATCTCTATATCTTTCGGCGCGCTATCAATATCATGTAACAGTATGTTCTTTGACGGATGCTCAATAGTAACACCTTGCACGAGAATTGGCTGACTCAATAGAATGCCTAGAGAGCCCTGTTGACCAGCCATAGACCAACATTCACCTGCGTGTGAGTCCGGGCGGATAGCCATCTCTGGAGAACGAACCAAGATAGAGAGACCCATTGACTTGCGCAATCGTTGTTTCCAAGGTGCCACTGGATCAAATGTAGAACTTGTCTTTGTAAAGATGACATGTCCGCCACGAGACTCCAGAGCGAAATCAGCTGTATCCAACATGTCTTGATGGTATTTTTCCACTGCAGACGCCACGAGTTGACTCAACGAAAATGATGCTTCTGGGTCGTGTTTGTCTTTCTTTGTACGCTTCATCAGGTCGTTTGTAATCAGCGATAGAAATGCGTCCTTGCTGATGATAGCGCCATTCTTTTTCTGCTTGGCAAAGTAATGATCCATGTGTCCCTCCAAATACTTGTCGATAGCAGCTTTGTTTTGCTTGAGGAAAAGATTCCAAGAATCGGCATTGTGTAGGTAGTCGTAAAAGCTGGCAGGCAACTCCAGATTGTTGTTTTTATCTGTTGGGATTAAAATACCGTCAGGTAGTTTCTGCTTTCCAGTAGCCAGTAATTCACGCAGCTCGGTATCCAGCTTGTCATGCAATGCGCTGATCTGTGCCTGTTGCTTGTTGATGGCGGACCAGATCTTGGTGTGTTCATGATCAACCCCTTTGGTGTGCGCTTGAAACTGGCTTTCAAATGTGTTGAGTCTCGAGGCCAACGCTTTGTATTCATTGTTGATCATTTTGAGTTGGTGTTGATCCAGGCTGTTTAGCGGTGCTGTTGTTGTGCTGAACGGCAGGCTGAATTCCATATCAGCCAACCAAGCAGGTATCCATGGCTGATGTGGAGAGAAGAACTGCAGGGCCAGAATGGACAGTACAACGAGCAATGCTGCTGTGCACCACTGTGTGATTCTTTTCCTTGCGTTTTTGCTGCTATTATTGTTGCTGGAAAGTCGAGACCACAGATAGAAGAGAGGATCCACAATGACTGTAGACACCACCATGGTAAAGAACGTGACAGTGCGTATAATGGGTTCTTTGATGATCCAGAATGCCATGAAAAAGATAAACACAATCGGCTTCAGCAATGCGTAAAAGCTGTGGTAATCACTGTCTGTAAACTGCAGCGAATCAGCTATCGTCTTTTCCATTGATTTCTCATTCTCGTGCATATCAAACGCTGTAGAAGACAACGACAAGACGGATTGAAGGTGTCGTCGTGGCGATGCTGGTACGTTCTGCACAGACGAGACATTGGACATTTGAGACACCAGCTGTCTTTGTCGTCGTTCTTCTGCTGGATTGCGCACAAGCATTTCAACATCGTTGTATTCTCCATAGTCATCTTCATCGTCGTCGTCGTCCTGCTCTTGCTGTTGGCCTGCGACGTGTGTGTGTTTCATGCTGTGAAATTCGCCAGGATGCGAGGCACCGTTGAAAGCAGCAGGGTTGCGCGAAAGATCTGGATACAATCAAAGTCATTGTTAGACGCCATACAGCACACTATCACAGTGTATTTACCTCGTAATTCTGGGTCATTTCGTATGGCTTCGTGGTCAATACTGCTGATATCGAGATAATCTGTATTGCCATTGTCTTCGTCTTCAGAGTGTCTGTAATTGTCATTTCTTAAATTGGAAAACGCTGTCGCTGTATTCACAGATGCGCCCATGTTCTCTGTGTGATGTGTGTGTTTGTCTCGTGGGCTTCTTGCTGGTGAAAATACATGCGTGGAGCGATATGGGGAATACATGTTGAGAGAACAAAGAAAATAAAAAAAAAAAAAAAATTAAAAGGTTTCCCTTTTATGTTGGCCATGCTGAAAAGGGGAAAGAGAAGAGTGACTGGGCTTGTAAGAGGTGGCAACAACAAGCAACAACATTACTGCCTCCTCCTCCACACTGATTTGACGACTGAAACATGGAAAAGGGTCAAGGTTTGACATGTGCGTCAAGCTGACGTAAAACAAAAAAAAAAAAAAAGAGAAAAGGCATCAAGGAACAATGCTCGCATTAAGCCATGCGAACCCTTTTTTTTTATTTTTATTTTTTCATAAGGTTAAGTTTCACAAATGCACAGACCTTGGTTAGTTGAAATTTTCAAACTAGATTTTATTAGTGGAAAAAAAAAAGAGAAATTAAATATAGATAGAAGAGTAAATTATATATATATATATATATAAAGGTCGCAATAAAACAAAAGAGAAGTTACAAGGCAGCAGCTTCTTGCTTTTGAGTTTGTTGGAGATGATAGTTTTCAATGGGAGCATAAGCATCTGAATCTTGCAATTGCTGCTTGGCAAGCTTGATTTCATCTTCATCATTCAAATGATCCGCAATCTTGGAGTGATGGCTGGCAGTATCAAATCCGTGTTCAGCCTCTGAATCGCCATTCACAGACTGCCAATTGTCCACGCTGTTCCCGTCATTGAATTCCTCATATGCTGTAGCCGTCTTGTTGCTTGTGTTGGGTACGTCGCTAGTAGGGAGTCCTCGTTGTTCTTCCAAAGGTCGCTTATCGAAATCTTGTTGCTCACTAAGGTCAGCTAATTGAGACTGAGGAGGTTGAATTGTTTGGATGCTTTGCTGTTGCTGAGGAACAAATCCACCGGATTGATCTACAGAAGAAGCAGTAGGCGCAGAAGATGAATGCGTGGCACCAGCAGTGGGCGAAACAGGTGTCATGGGGTCATCCGTCAAACCGCGCGATTGGTCTTGTCCCAATGTCTTTTCTGAATCCAAATGTTGGCTGGGGTCAACAGCTCCAGCGGCAATGGCACCAGCAGCAGTACCAGTAGCTACAGCAGCAGCAGGATGGGGCGGTTGCTCGTTATGCAAAGAATTGCCAGCTACGGGAGTCTGACTTCCATCGTCATCGGTGTGATGCTCCTCCATCAAGGGCTGATGGTCTCCAAGAACAGGATCTTGCTCTTCTTCCAAAACGGGGTCCAGGTCGTCTTGACGCGTACCAGAGGGGCCAGCAGTATTGTAAGGCGATTGAATTGCACCAACAGGTCTGGGATCCTTCTCAGGCGTGGGAGGAGGCTGCTCAAGCAAAGGTAACGTGCTAGCAGGTAAGGGAGGCAAGTCTCTGTTTTGCGGAACCGTTGATGAGAAACCATGTTGCGCCGTATCAAAGAGTGGAACAATTCTGAACTGGTCAGCCATACGCACCAATGCCTCAAACCACTGTTGGCCATCTCTAGGGTTGCTTGCACGGAATGTGTAGTGAGAGCCCAAACCCATAGAGGCACGCTTTTCTTTACCACGAAGTTCAAATGAGCCGTCTTCATCGCGTTCAATAGAGCAATGAGGTACAAACACAGAGTAATTGGGACGCAGAGGATTCGTTTGAAAGTGTTTAGGAGTTTTATAGCCATGCAAGAAGCCAGCTAATATGGATGTTAGTACATGTTGATATGAAACAAGTGATATATAAAAAAAAAAAAAACCAACCTGGTGTGAGCAAGTAGACACCTTCTGTCCAGCTTCTCATAACACCCGTCTTTATCTGAAGAGGTCCAATCTTGAGAGCACGCACAAACTTGCTGTCCTGGTTGGGATACTCCACCATGTTCTCTGTCTTGTAGGCAGAGTTTTCCAAGATCAAGTTGTATTGGTTGCGACGAACAAACTCGTTCCACTCCAAGGTGGGCTTGATGCCGTTGAACGTTTCAACTACCTTACCAATGAAATCCTTGTGCTCTAGCTTGTTCTTTAATCTGAATTCCTCCAGCTTTTGGATGACATAGCGAGTGTTTTCAATGATCTTTTGCTCAAAGATACCAGTTTCCTTTTGCAGATTCAAGATGTTGTCATGAAGACGGTTCTCGTGATCACACAGTTCACGAACTGCATGAATGATGCCCAGATTAACCAAGAAGGGATCTGTATTGTCGTTGGCTGTCTGAGGAGAGCGGTTACAGCATTCAATGACCTTGTCCAAGCGACTGATAAGCTTGTCTACTTGCATACGGCTTTCAAAAATATCAGTGCTCTTCAGCGCCTTGTCCTTTTGGATAGCGATGATCATGGTCTTGATGTCGTTCTTGATGGCACGAAGAGCAGGGATCACAGCCTTCTCGAGATAGCCAGCAGACTCGTGGTGCAACATACCGTGCTGCATTGTATAATCACGCAGCGATGCCCATACATCTTGAATACCACCAGTGCCAATTTCGAGAAACTGGCCATTGGATTTATCAAATGGAACAACGATATCCCTGGAAGCGAGGACTAGACCTTTTGAGGTTTTGAGTTCGACAGCAATGATTTTTTTAAACAGAGCAACCTAATCACCAGAGACATCAGCACATGTCCACAACTGACAATAAACACACTTACCAAATTCTTGATGGCTAATCTCCAGGCCTCCAATCGAGTGGTTAGCAATATAACAGGATCAATGCCATTGTCCATGCGATAAATGTGCTTGGATGATTTTGATTCTCGAGGATGACGGATGCTCATCTTTTTGGGAGCAGCAGTAAACATGGGAGGAGGCTCGCTTGAGGAGTCAATTTGGAGCTTGGATTGGCGGTCGGTCCATGGCACGCCTTGCCTGGCGACACTCAGCCTTCTGTTGATACCAGGATCTGAAGAGGGCACTAGTTGCTGCTGATTCTGACCGTTTTCATCTGAACTCCTCCAGTTGGCAGAGGGCAATGCTTTCTGGCCTGGCATCATTAAATCATTATTATTGGATACTTGGATTTCGGGCATTGAGATCCCCTTTGACAGGTGGGGTAACACATTTGCTTGTTGTTGTCGACGATTTGACATGATTACAGTGTAAACAAACAAAAAGGAAAAAACAAATAAATCGCAACTTCTTTATACCCATCAGGAAAAAAAAAAAATTGTTTGAGTTTATGCAAATGATGTAAAGGTTAGTTTGAAACATTTTGTATTTGTTGGAACGGAAAATTCCAGCTTGAAACCCATCATTTAGAGAGAAAAAAAAAAAAAAAGAGAGAAGGAAATGTTGCTAGCACTGACAACAAATCGAGGAAATTTGGATATAAAAGCAAGCGAGCAAACAGAGATTCAATCTTCAAATTATCAACACCTGCTATTTACTTAACAATGACCATCGGATTCGACCAAGATTTACCTGCTGATGTCTACGAATACAATGAAATCCGCAAGAACATGGATTGGGAAAAGTCTGGTGTCGCTTCTCTTTTGAAACCTCCTCCAGTATCGCAGCACTTGCCTTCTTTTGACGCAAAGGGAAATCCGTGCTTCAAGGCTTACCGTGGATCTGGTAAATTGCAAGGCAAGTTTGCTCTCATCACGGGTGCTGACAGCGGTATTGGCAGATCAATTGCCACTCTGTACGCTTTGGAAGGTGTTGCTGGTATCACCATCGTCTACCGTGACGAACAGGAAGACGCTGATGCCATGTATACCAAGAACACCATCGAGGCTCAATCTGACTGCAAAATCCATTTGATCGCCAGAGACATTGGTTACGAAGACACCTGCAAAGAAATCTTACAGTCTCATCTCGATACCTTTGGTAAGCTGGATATTCTGGTCAACAACGCTGCTGAGCAGCACAAGGTAACTCGCGTAGAAGACCTCGATTGCAACACTGTAGAGAGAACCTTCCGCACCAATGTATTTGGCCCTATTTTCATGACCAAGTTGGCTTGCAATTATCTCGTGGCTGGTGGTGTCATTATTAACACTGCTTCTATCGCTGCCTACCGCGGTATGGATGTCCTGGTTGACTATTCTGCTACCAAGGGTGCTGTTGTATCCTTCACTCGTGCCTTGTCTCAACAGTTGGCTCCTCGTCGTATTCGTGTCAATGCCGTAGCTCCTGGTCCTGTTTGGACTCCCTTGATCCCCAATACGTTTACTCGTGAAGAGATCCAAAACTTTGGCTCCTTCCCTCCCTTCAAGAGACCTGCTCAACCTTGTGAGATTGCTGCTTCATTCGTATTCTTGGCCTCTGATGACTCTTCATTCATGACTGGTCAAGTTGTTCATCCCAACGGTGGTACTGTAGTCAACACCTAAATGACGCTATAATTTTTTTTTTCCAAATAAAATCTAAATATAAACCCTACGTAACTATGCAGTGAAACCTGTCAAATACCTACTTTGGCATATACATGATCACAAACATTGAACTGTGATCCATGCAGTCATTTGATTGATAAATGAATGATAAACATTACAAATACATACAGTACCTGGTTTTGAGCACATTGTTCAATGAGCCCCGCATTATTCACGATACTTGCCTTAGTTACTTGAATATATACACACACACACACATTGAACTCATAATAGATTAGGAAGGCACCCTTTCAAATTACAGCTATGCAGTAAGATCGATCGTCACACTATGATTCGTCGCCACAAACAATAAACACTGAATTTAAGGCGGGAATAATCGATGAGAACGCTAGTTTCGATCTCAAAATGCTTTCAATGCACGCTAAATCAAGTTAGTACCCTACAAAATGGCACATTTGAACGCCATTCTCTGTTGTCAAGGTGCTGCAAAATCAGGTTCTAATCAAGATCCGACCTTCATAGTATACACAGCATGTGGATTGATACCTACAGCATATTTTTTTTAAGAAACGTGCTAAAATTATCCTTTGCTCATCAGAATTGTATCAAAAAATAGCTACATCGATCGTATTTTTCGACATTTCTTCCTATAATCAGAACAACTGCAAAGGTCCAACGTATCACACAAACTCATTTTTGGGAAGCTTTGACATACAAAAGATGAACCTTCTTGTCAAACACTGTATTTAATACTTTCAAACATTGATAGATAGTTTTGAAGCTAAAGTATACAGCAAGTGGCACCATTAACTTCAACTTGAAAAGCTTCACCAGGAAGCTTCTAGTCGCCATAATTGGTAATTATGACGTTTGTAGTCGAAATTGAAAGAAAAGGTCAATTTGTTTCAAATCAAGTGGATTTTGACCAATGGGCGAGAAAAACATAAATAAATAAATAACAGTGATCAAACTTTTTCCACGTGAAAAAAAAGCGAAAATAACCACTACCAAATGATATGATTATATTTTGTGTGGTTATCTCAATTTTTGTAGCTGGATCAAATTTTCTAAAACCCAAACAAAGTATAGCTTACGATATTTACAAATTATAAGGATCAAATTTACAGCGAAGGGGGGGGGGGGAGATGGGAAGATTAATTTCGTCTTTGAGCTCGAAAAGTACTTTTATTGAGTTGCGATACTATTGGTGCAGGTTACTATAAATGTGGGAATGCGGGCTAGTAGTGCTGAGCAAGTAAGGTCGCCTCAGCAAACTCCTTATTGTTGGTGGTTGTAACTAATTGCCCATTATTTGAAAGAATCACAAGAGATGAGGCAAAATGAACCATTAATCAACAAACGATATGTACAACTTTATAAAGCCAGCTTTTCAAGAAGAAGGCAAAATTGGATAGAGTCCAGCAAGGGGAAAAGCAGTTCAACTAGAGATAATAAATCAGTTAACGAAGTCGGTATTGCGATCAAGTCAGTTTAATGCTTATCTGAATATCACACTCTTGGAATAGGATAAAGGGGCAAGAAAGCTCTCTGCGGCCCCATCCAAATATGTTGAAAGATGGATAGAGACGTAATCATTCAGCGCCTATGGCTAATGGGTAGCGTGAAATCTAATCCGTTAAGACAGGAATGACTTAGCAGAGAGCACAGCAGCTATTTCAAACTGCCATCTTTGTTGAAAGTACGCAGCTCTATAGTAACTCTGTTATTATTGTTTCCCATGGTGAACGCTTCAAAGTAAAACGCGAGAATCAACTCTGTTAATAGAGATCACTATTGGCGTTTTATACGGAGTATCAAATGCCTGAGGAATCAGCATTAGATTTTTTTTGTAATGATTATAATGCTGTGTTTCTTTTTGACTAAATAAAAGACAACTTTTCAATACAAATGTGTTTCTTTTTGACTTAAAACAACATTATTCAAATGTTTCCTGCAAAATAAGAATCCAAGTATTGCAAGGACTTGTAGTCCTTGCAATACTTGGATTCTTTCCTCAAAGCAGCAAGTCCAACATTTGATTATTTCAGCTTTACTGGTACCTCTCAAGGAACAAAAAGAGCCACAAACAATCACTTAAAGGACCTTCTAACAAACTATCGAATAACCAAAGCAATAAGCTAATCAAGATAGCCAAAGATGCAAAGAAACTATTTGATGTCAGTACTAATGCTTGCTGATACTTGCGAGACGGCGTTTGTAAGTTTGGAGATCGTTACGACATTCTTCATGAACAAATGGTTGCAAATTGAACAAGTTAACCAACAAAAAACATCAGAGCTCTTGCCGATGAGGTTAGTATTCTTATAAAACGTAACAAGTGGTATAGTAAAGTGACACCTAAATTTTAAGCATATAGGCTACTCCTGCGAATACTGAACCTGATGCTGCAGAAACAAATAACGCTTTAAAGCAAATGTCCACCTTACCTTTCGATGAGTAAGTACTTGATGTTATGAAGCGGTTGTAATTTTTTAAATCTCGTTGCTGATAAAATGAATTGATCAGGGTGGGCCATTTACAAATCATTGATTTGTCTTCAGAATCAGCCCCACAAATATTGGAGTCAGAAGTTTCAAAAGAGTTCAATGAGATCACTGATGCAACCACAATCGAGCCCATTGTTTTATCATAGTATACCACCAAGCCCTCAAACGCTCTTGAAAAATGCCCTTTATCTTTATTAGTATTATGTGAAGCATTATACGAAATGTTTTCCAGAACGGCTTTGATTCAAGTGTACATTCTGATACAGCTTTTATTGAAGTTACCACCCGCCACTTGTAATGTATTTTCAGTTATCTTCTTGCCTATGCTTTAGTATTTCTAACCTATTCATTGTTAGTCTGGACCTGATATCCTTTCCCCCCCCCCGAAATATATTAAAGCAGCAAGTACTTTGAACGAATAGCCGCAACTTACTTCAGTTTAAAGGTTTTTATTACTTGCTCTGCGTAAATTATAGCAGCATGTCTATAATCAAGCGGCGGGCGCAATTTTCTGTGGCATTGTACATGGAGACAAATACATGGGATACTTTTCAAGATGAAAAACGAAGACGACTTATAGGCTGCCGTAAATGATGTCCTTATCAATCGTCTTTTGGATGTCGAGTTGGGCACTATTCAGTACACCAGCGGAAGCGAAGGAAATTTGGTTGAATATAGGACGATAGCCAGCCTTCCAAATGTTAGCCATCGCAATGAGGACTATATGATGGAAGGAGGCACGAGGCCATTGACTATATCTAATGTTATAGAAGTCAAGGGTAAGGAGGGATTGCCGGGTATCATTAATGGTAACCGTGGTTCAGAGGAACTCGAAAATGGTGTCCTGCCAAACCGCTGCCTTGGGTGGGTTTCCAAGGAAGAGGTGATCTATGGGATCATCTACTGTGGGGCACACTGCACACACTAGAAACAAGTGGGCAGAAGGAAATATGCGGCGCAACAAGGATTGATGAGGAAATGCTGTTCAGATCCATCCTTTTATCCGCTAAAGCTGCCACTAACCTCAAGGGATCTTTTTAAACTTGTTCAAAAAACCCCAAGATTCTGGCCTGGAAACAAGCAGTTGTGGATCATACAGTTGGATTAAAGTAATTTTCAAGCTAATCATTCTTTTTTTTTCACAAACAATGATAATAACTACCATAATGGCTTAGTTTGTTAATAATAAATACTCATCATTTTTCTATCGCTCACATCAACGTCTTTCACAACAACCAGATACTTTTTGATCCAATTATTTCATAATCAACTAGTAGGGTGTTTGCAGTCGAATTTGGGTCAATTTGTCCAATAGACGAGAAGAAATGTCGGGGATTAAATTGCTTTCCACCACCACACCACCTCTCGCAATGCCAAGATAAGCTCGACTTACGACTTTTTTCGTCGTTTTTGCCAAATTTGACTATGCAAGTTGTGCCCAACATCCCATAATTTCCATGAATTCTTAAGCAACTTTTTACGGTGCATCTAATTGTGCTAATTATATTGAAATTTTTGACTAATAAATTAGAGCAACTCTCTAAAATGTGAAAAGTGAATTATGGCCGAAATCCCGAGATTTCACATATAAAGGTCTCACAAAAGTGGTTTTGGATGCTACTCTGGATCACTAGAATCCATTTGATCTTATATACACCATAGTAAAAGCCTTCATTTTTGAGGTCAAAAACGCGATAAATTGATTTTTGATATTTTTGTAAAGGGGTAGCTCATGGTTTGGATCAACCTTTTTGATGTTTTTTTCGGTCCCAAAAAATTTGAGAAAATATATCAGTAAATAAATGCTAGTTGAGAGCAATTGTTTGGTGCTATTCCAGCGGCCCAAAACAGCTTCTAACTCGAGAAATCGCTAGTCAAATGCACCAGGATTTGGCTGTATTTTAGCATGTAATAGGGTAGTAAGAGCTAATCTAAGCATACTATTTACCCGTATATATTTTGCTCCCATTGATGTAAACCTGGATTATTGTAGAAAAGTCATACTTACCGCTAAAAGTCAGATTATGGAGACTTCAGCGCAAATCTTAGCACTTTATACCAGACTAGAGTAATGTACTGAATGGTTGTGCTGGAAGTAATCTTCGCTTGTGCAATTAGCCATACTGTAATGGATATCCAGCAATCTTAATTTGGGATAGCACAATAAAGACCATTCGTTGTCAGTGATAGAACCACCATACTAACTATTTAGATGCAGTAAACATTCAATAATGCCCTAAATTGCATGTCAAATTGAACAGCTCTATTTGATGGATTGAAGCTTCACTCAAGCTATGTATGAAATCGACGGTTTTCAGGCTTTTGGAGGTTGCGAAAATCACTCTATGCATTGGAGATGTTGGCTTTACAGTGACCAAAAAGAATACTGATGTACCTAAGCAATGACACAGACTGTCTTGTATGTGTACAACAACAAGCTGCTATTCAATGTCAGTTGGCATATCATCTCAATATGACAACGCCTGAAACTCATCATTAATTGAATTACTAATAATGGCAATGGCATTACCAGGATTCCAGTGATTATTATGGATAAAGAAGCAATAGATCATGCCGATATATGATGGGCAAGAAACAAAGAAGAAGGGAGGGAGGGGGGGGGGTGTACGAGATGGAGCACAAACATATTACTCGTTACACAGCATTCGTCCTTTGTGCCCACACTGGAAGCTTATTGTAGCAGAATCTTGATATGGACACTA
This sequence comes from Mucor circinelloides, assembly GCA_037974945.1. NCBI lineage: Eukaryota > Fungi > Mucoromycota > Mucoromycetes > Mucorales > Mucoraceae > Mucor > Mucor circinelloides. Next base: position 3,181,783 of record JBBNAA010000002.1, on the reverse strand, counting down.
TAATTTAATTAAACATTTTTTAACCCTTGGCAATTTATTCCCTTTTCTTTCTCTTGATTGTCATTGATTTCCACTTTACGTTTATCTCTCTGTAAATGTTTAGTATTTCAAAAAAGAATAAACGCAAAGAAGTTGATTCGACTTTAACGCCTAGTTTACCCAGATTATCTTCAAATCCAAATCAACAAGGCACGGAAAAGAACTCGCTTCCACCAACGACACAGTGGAATTACGCTTCTAGATCGTCGTCTATTTCAACTGAAGACCATGTTGTGAACAAGTGTAAGATCCCCTGATATGGTGTATTTATCCCTTGAAAATCATCATTCATTGTTGCAAACTAACACCTCCTATCGCAGTCGATTCTCGCAAGAATTCAATGGATTATGGTGGATTCACAGAAGCGGAAGTGCAAGATTTGTTTGAAAAGATGCTGGTATAGATACATTGAATCCCTTCTTGCAAGTCAGGTTTACAGTGTCAAACTAATATACCCATTTTTTTTTATATAAAAGACACGTCGAGGCATTCACGATACCTCTGCTCGGTCTGTCATGTTAGGTTTCTCCACAGAAAAGAAATGGTTGATGGTATCACAGGACAAACAGGCCGATTCAGCAGCACCAACACCATCTTCCTCTTCCTCCATCGTCGCCAGCAATACAGAGAATGCCATTGCAGATAAAAATTCTCCTGATTTTTACATTGACAAATTTTTGGAGCCAGATATGCGTGGTGTTACTCCTCGATTAGTGGCTCATCTGGCAGTGAGTCTGAGAACAATGCCATTGAGTTGGGTCAGACAGTTTATTGAATCAAAAGGGCTGCAAATCATTACCAATGTGATTGGGACATTGAACAAACGAGACCAAAAGTAAGCAATTGTAATACAGAGCGAGCGAACGAGACAGCCCTAACGACATGATGATAGAACCGAAGCGGACCTTCAGATGGAAGTCGAAATCCTCAAATGCTTTAAATCGCTGATCAACAATAGAGTGAGTATATTGGACAGAACAGACACACTTTATACTAACACTGCTAACAGTGGGGTGCTCGTGAAGTCATCTCTCATCCTGAATGCATCCATCACATTGTATTGTCGCTCGTATCACCTCCCATTCAAACGAGAAAATTGGTTTGTGAAATCTTAGCTTTTGTGTGTCACGTTGATTTGCCAAAAGGACAAGAAATTGTGCTCAAGGGTCTAGACAAGTTAAGTGAACACCTGGGCGAGTTTGGAAGATTTGATGCTTGGTTAAAGCTGTTGGACGCCACATTGGACGGAAGAGGCAGAATGGGGAGTTTGGTAGGCGCAAGTGAAGATGTCAAGCGGTTGGCTGGAAGCGGTGCTCCCGATAACCATCTGGCAGATTTCGCCCTGTCCAACATGATGCTGATCAACTCCCTGGTTACAGTCATTGAAGACGTCGAAGTGCGAGTTCATTTGAGAAACCAAATGAACGCCAGTGGATTGGACTCAATCACTGAAAAGATGCTGGATTTCAACAATGAGCAGCTGCGAAGACACATCAACATTTACAAGCAGATGAGCGAGAACGATGTGGACGAAATTATGGAAATCTACAATGAAACCATCTTGACCAACATGAACGACCCTCGCGCTTGCTTTGAGCGCATCTTGGAGAGAGTAGAAGGAACTCGCAGCTACAATTTCTTTTTGAGCGCATTGCAACACATGCTGATGATTCAGGCACAAGGCGACATTCAAGTGCGGTACTTTCAGATCTTGGACAAACTAGTAACTCAAGTAGTAATGGATCGAAAGGGACTGACGCAGGAAGACTTATCTGGCGGAGGTATGGGATGGTCCGTCTCTATGCTGATTGACAAGTTTGCAGAGCAAGATCAGCTGGATAAAGCGGTGCAGGAAGCCAAAGAGACCAAGCAAATGTACGAAAAGGCCATCAAGGAAAAGCAGGAGCTAGAGACGCAAATCAACCTCAAAGGCGAGGGACTGATTGGTGTTTTGCGCGACAAGACAAACTCGTTGGAGGATCTACTGCGCATGTCTCGCCATACAATCGCAACGTTGCAGCGAAAATTAAAAGACACACAACAAGAATACGAAATGAACATTACTGCGCTGGATCAACAGTTGAAGGAAATTTACATGACCGCTGTGGATGCCAACAAGAAGGACAGTGTAGTGCAAGATACGCAGAATGGGCACTTTGTGCTGGGCAGAGAGGAAGTGACTCGAGCATACGACAGATTGAAGGCCCAGGCCATTTTGGAGGGCAAGCCAGGAGAAGACGAAGGAGGGGTAATTACAGCCGAGCCAATTTGGGTTGCTAATAGTCACTAACCAGACCTGTGTACTTAGGAAACCATTCCTCGAGCAGAAGGACTGTCAGACACTTTCAAGTCGTCATTGCAAGGTCATTTAGGCGGTGGCCCTGCTGGATTTGTTGTACCTGGCACAGCACCGCTCATGGGATCCACTCGACGTGTGCCTGTCGGTGGTGGAAGAAAGAACTGGTTGACAGAAGCGGCTGCTACAGAGCTGGGTGAGGCCGAGAAGAAGGATGGAGTCAAGATGAACATTGAGTATAAGGATCAGCTGAATCAACTATTAAAGGACAAAGACAGCAATGTGGAAGAATATCAAGACGATAAACCGATTAGTGCACTGGCTGCAGAATTGGAGCATAAATTAAGACAACACAACAATAGCAACAATAATAATACATCACTCCCAGAAGCTGGCGGATTAGTATCCACCACGGAAGCTACTCTGGATAATAGCAACACAGAACGTACATCTAGCATCGCAACGACAGAGACATCAGATGCTGCATTGCCACCTCTTGCCCCTCCTCCTCCACCACCACCACCTCCTCCATCCATGATGTTGAATAACGTCAAAGTAGAAATGCCACCACCTTGTGCTATTCCCATGTCCATCACACCGACTTCTGCACCACCACCACCACCACCACCACCACCACCACCTTCAACAAATACAACTAGCATTCCTCCACCTCCACCTCCACCTCCACAACTAGGCAACGCAGCAGAGAACGCTACTGGTGCTGCTCCACCGCCACCACCTCCACCTCCACCTCCCCTAGGATCAGGACCTGCTCCACCAGGCGGTATGCCTCCTCCACCTCCTCCGCCTCCAGGACCAGGAGGACCTAACGCACCACCTATGCCTGTTGCACCATCTCGCAAAATACTTCGTCATCAACCCAATGTCAAGACCAGAGCGCTACAATGGACCAAGATTCAAGCCAATTTCGTTGGTAAAACAGTGTGGGGAGCAAACGATGTGGACGAAGTCGCCTTGGAAGATGAGCTGGACACGTTGGGCATCTTTAACTCTATTGAAGAGCTGTTTGCACAAAAGGTGATTGAACGCAAAAAGAGGATGCTCAAGGAAAAGAAGGAAGAGATTCGTATTTTGGACGCTAAAAAGGCATACAATATCAACATTGCACTACTGTCCAAGCTCAAGCACTTGTCCTTTGTTCAGGTGCGACACGCATTTTTGGCTGTAGACGACTCTATTATTACAGAAAATCTGCTCATCAACCTGCAGGCCAACATACCTACGCCTGAAGAACAAGGCAAATTGTCTGTATTTGTCAACAAGGCTTCCGATGAAGATTTGGAGCAACTGTCCAAGCCAGATACCTTTTGTGTAGAGATGCTCAAGATTGAAAGATACAAGGAAAGAGTGGACAACATGCTGTTCCGTGCCACATTTGCAGAGAAGCACCAGCAACTGTCTCGCGTAAGTAGTATGCTTGCAGACAAGTTGAGACGCACACTAAAATCCTTTCTTTTCTTATAGAATATGAGTGCTGTGCTGGAGGCATCAATTGCCATCAAGGATTCCAAATCATTCAAGGAGCTGCTCAAGTTTATCCTTGTCATGGGTAATTTCATGAACGGTACCACGTTCCAGGGCGGTGCTTTTGGTATTCGCATTGCCAGTATCAATAAACTGGTAGACACAAAGGGCACAGAGGGCAACACCACATTGCTGCACTTTTTAGTGGATTCAGTAGAGTCCAAATTTCCTCGTCTCCATGGTTTCTTGGACGATCTTCAAGAGAGCGGCAACGCATGCAGAGGTAGAGTGTGTGGGAGAGCAACTAGATTTGGAGTTCATATACTAATCCATTGACTACGCCAGTTACTCTGCAGGACATGGTCAAGGATTACAATGAGATTCGTGTGGGTCTGCAAAAGCTGATTGAGGAGCTGGAGAACCACTACCCAGAGGACCAAGACAGCCAAGAAGATGAATCTAGCGAGATTGACAATTACTGCCAGATTATGCGCAGCTTTAGAAATGACGCCATTGAAAAGTTTGAAGAGCTGGAAGTGAGATACACATCGATGGACGTAGCTTACAGAGACGTCGTCACCTACTTTGGCGAGAACCCTGATCAGATGAAACCCGACGAGTTCTTTGGCATCTTCAAGACGTTCACATCGAGTTGGGAGCGTGCAATGACTGATAATGTCTCTGCCAGAAAGAAGCTGGAGAATATGGAAAAGGCCAGACGGGCAGAAGAAGAACGCAGAGAGCGAATCAAGGCACAGAAGCTGCGTGGTGTGGATACAAGTGATGGTAAGAAATGAGGGACATGCAAGATGGAATTGTAACTAACAAGCTATGTTCACTACTAGCAAACCAATCTGGACTGGATGAAGACATCATGGACAATCTTCTGGACAAATTGCGGGCAGGAGAAATTGATACCAACATAAAGCGCACTAGAAATAACGAGAGATCCAACACATCGCGAGAGAAGCGCATGCAAAAGAGCGAATCGGTGGCTCTTTTGGCCGAAGACCTGCTGAAATCAATCCAGTCTGATACTGACGCCATGGCAGGAGAGTCACCTTCGACGTCCAGAAGCCGCCTAGCTGCAAGGAGAAACAATGGATCTAGGGCTGCATTACTAGAAGAATTTACTGTATAACTTATCAATAAAAAAAGGAGCAATGATGCCAGCTGACATCAAGGACCCTTTTTTTTTTTTTTTTTTTTTTTTTTTTTCAAGACAGTTCCTTGTTCTTATTGTACGACACAGGGTGAAAATGCCTCTTTTACCCCAACACTGGTATAAATATAGCGTTTGGTGTCACTTGTCGCAACCCTATGTATTTCGCTTGTGCGCTTATATTACACTGACTTTTATTATATTGCTTTGATTTGTTGAAAAGCTTATTAAGAAGATCCAAGTAACCTAGACTTGAAATTGGTGAATTTAGAGATACGTTTAAAAAAACCTCCAACAACAACCTGTAGTCTTTGTGCAGACAATTCATTTTTCTTGAGCCATTCTGTGATAAGACGTACAGTTCTAAACATCAAGTCATTGTATCTGGCTAGCTTTTCGAAATATATGGAGTTTTCTGTTAAAAAAAAGGGGGGGGGGATGGCAAGCATAAAATGACTAAAAGATAAATCTTCATCATACCATAATAGTGCATACAGAACATTTGTTCCGTAGAAGAAAATGATTGAGGGGTATTCAGAATTTGCAGCAGTTTTGAGTATATCATGTTTCCTCCAACATTACTATTTGCACCATTTTAGAAGTGCATTCAGTTATTGAGTCCATGAGCATGCGGAAAAAAGCTCTGACGGGCACCTTTCCATGTTGGACGACGATTGAAAATGGCTTTAGTTACAATTGCATCTGAGAGAAAGATTCTGTAGAACCAAATTTCATCTCTTGTATACTAATTGATTGAGCCATGCTGTCTATCTGTCACAGAACAAGTTGCTCTGCACTTAATAAACAATGCTTCTCAGTTTAAATAAACTCGAAAACCTAAACTTATGAGTTGAAAATGGTAATCGTCGATGGGCAGGGAGGAGAGGCATTTGACATTGCTAGCGCTTGAATTGCTTCATTCGAAACACTCCATAGAGTGCTAACCCCAGGCATCACACCCTAACCTCTGCGCGCTGTTTCCCTCACACAGAAACCTTATTGTTCACTATGGATTTATAGCTCTAGGAAATCTTTAATTCTTGTACAACTATACACAAACTAATTACAATCCCCTTTTTTCCTTTTTCCTTCTTTTCTCTCTCTCTCTCTCTTTCTCTTTTTCACATCTACAAAATGAGCAGCACAAAGGAGGTTATCTGTCGAGTGAGAGCATTGTACGCATATGAATCAAATGACCCTTCTTCATTGTCCTTTAAGCCAAATGCCGTCATTGATGTATTGGCTCAACTTGAGTCTGGCTGGTGGGATGGTTGGTAAGTCTTTTTCCCGCAAAAAAAACAAGGCCCTGGATATCAACAATAGCCTGTAGGTCAAATGGAAAGAGAGGATGGTTTCCAAGCAATTATGTCGAGGTATTGAAGCCACAAGAGCTGTATGAAGAACAAGAGCAGGAGCCAGATGAGAATGAAGTAAACACAAGATGCGATTTTTATACATCACTGCAGAACTAACTCAATTGATAGCTATGGGAACTACAGCAACAGTGGAAATACAGACAGCAACAGCATCAGCAACAAAGTCCTACACATGGGCATCGTCAGCGCTTGTTGGATCAAGAAATGCAGCAGCAACTACGTCTCAGCTTACATGCTTCCGATATGCTGATTCCCGCTAGTAAAGCTGTACAGCAGCAGCCATCACAGCAAGACGATGCCTCTGGATGGATAGTGCAGACCACTGAAGATGGATCAGAACAGTACTACTACAACACTCGCACACAGGAAATGAGATATTCAATCCCCCCTGAGATTTACATGGATGAAAAAGTCAAGCAGGCACTTGCTTCTACAAACGGTCATCAGGACTCCTCGTCTTCTACCTCCATGAACGACTTGCAAGATCAGTTTGAGCGTCCTCCTGTGCGTCCGGTACGTGCAGCAAATCGAGTCATGACAGAGGATCATACATACAACAACCACAACCGCGCTGTCCCACCAACGTTAAAAGACGAATTCGAGCTTGAGTTTGAAGATGATGAAAGGGTAAGTCGTTGTCCTTTTTTTTTTTTTTCTGTTATAGCTGCAATGTATGCTTACTCCTGATACCTATGTAGCTACCTCCAAACTGGGTGCGTAAAGTCACTCCTAAAGGAAGATACTACTATTGCAACATCAAAACAGAGGAAACAACTTGGGCTTTGGAAAACATTGATCCTGATACAGGCATCTTGGTAAGACAAGGCAAAAGAGAAGAAAAAAATCTCATGTAGCACATTTTGCTTATATGATACAACCACATAGATGTCCTCTGTACCTGAGTCTGCTTTTCCCACCACACAGCAATCTGAAGAGAACTACCACCAGCCAACATCAGCAGCACCACCATCACCACAAAAAAGAGCATCCAGTGTAGATGGTGAGAGCAGCGAAATCATGTTTCAGGGACCAGTAACATGGCAGAATCTGTCCTCCATCATTGCACACGCCATTCACAAACTCAAAGATTCTGTGCGACAAGGCTATACAAAGTACTTTTGTCAGGATTCCACCATGATTGTGCACGGCATTCGCATGCTGCTCTACGTCAGCCAATGCTTGGATAAGGAGACCTCAATCCATTTGAAGCAGCACAAAAACCTTCGCAGTCTGCATCGATCCCTGCTAGCATCACTCGCCAAACTCGTCTTGTCCACCAAAGTGGCTTCCAGTGCTTGGCCCACACCCGAGTCATTAACCAAGCTAGAGTCTGATTCTGATGATGTACTGATTGCTGTTCGTAATTTCATGACGTGCGCTCAAGATATGCAAATTCAATTAAAGGATGTTAAGCCTGTACTGACGGATGGACCTTGGAGAACTAACCCCTTGAGCTCCATGATGGGCAAATCAGACATGGTCACTGCCACGCTTGTCTTGGCTGACAATGTCAGAGGGGCTATGGGCTCGTTCAACGAAAGTGTCAGTGAGACGTTTCAGCAACAAGACCTCAAAGTGACATTGGAGACACTCAAGGCCAATGCTCCGCTGTTGGTAGCTCAATTCCGCAACCTTAGCAACACGACAAGCCATTTCTTAAACACTGTGGAAGAAATGAGTCAAACCATACCTGAATTGATCAAATGTAAACAGCCAATTTACGCTGCCATGGGTTCTTTGTTTGTGGTATCTCAATCCATTACAAGCTCTGAATTGACCGAGGATCAAGTGCAGATGGCTCGCCAGCGTTTGGAAGAGTGCTTAAGTACCATTGAATCAGGCATTAAGGACGTGGTGGAAATGACCAAGCATCAGCCGTATCAGCAGCAGCAACAGCAGCCTCAGCAGCCTCAGCAATCACAGCTACTACAAACAACAAATATCAGTGAAGACCGCAATACGCCTACGCCTACACAGAGACAATACATGAATACTAGTCAGCTCTCTCCTACCACGACAGCTACAACAAATGCATTGTCGCTGGAATCACGGGACGACGACGAAGAAGAAGAAGAAGACCAATCTGCGGAAGAGTTGGCCAACAACATACGTCGATTGGACATAGGACTAAACACACTCATGTCAAATCCAATCGAGGTAGCAGACGATGTGCTCAGTGACAGCAGTAGTTACCATAGCGACATGACAGCAAGCCAGGCAGTGCGTCAACACAAGGACATGAAGATTGCTAAATTCTTTGGCGAAGATACTATCGCTGCAGCTCGCCGTAGAGACACCATATTGACATCGCCCACGATGACCAACGCCTCCCTCACGCCTAGTGCAAACCCGCTTTTGCAGACTGGCACAAGTACTTCTTCAGCCATTGGCACGACGGCAACTGCAGAGACACCTTGGTTTTTACAGTCGGACGTGGATGCCTCAGAGATGATTTTCAACATGGAAGGGAATGTAAAGGGTGGCTCTTTACATTGTCTTGTGCAACGTCTGACACAGCATGATCAATTAGGTATAGTTCACATGAATCACACCTCTTTTGGCTGAGACTCACATTTGCTGTAGATTCCAAATTCAACACTACATTTTTGCTGACATACAGATCCTTCTGTACCACTCAGGAATTGTTCAATGAGCTGTTCAATCGATATCAATTGCCAGCACCTGAAGAATTAACGCCTGAAGAGCTCGAACTTTGGAAGGAAAAGAAACTAAAGCTGGTCCGCTTAAGAGTCTTCAATGTCATCAAATCTTGGTTGGAGACATACTTTAACGAGGAAGAAGATCGACCCATTTTGCCAGAAATTAGCCATTTCACCGAACATGTTATTGTTGAATCCATGAAATTCGGCGCCGAGCAGTTGGCTAAATTGATCAAGAAACGAATGCTGGCAGAAGATTCTAGTCAAATCCGCAAGATGAAGCTGAATGTGCGCACAGCCGATATGCCTGTGCCTATTCTTCCCAAAAACATGAAGCGCATCAAGTTGCTGGAATTGGACCCACATGAATTGGCAAGACAAATGACCATCATGGACTTTAGACTCTACAACAAGATTAAGCCCGTGGAATGCTTGGATAAAAACTGGGGCAAGCCTGATTCAGATCAGAACCACATTGCTGCCAATGTCAAGGCATCCATCGAACACTCGAACCAAGTCACTGCCTGGGTGACAGACTCCATTCTTAGTAAAGAAGAAGTCAAGAAGAGAGCCGTTGTATTGAAGCACTGGATATTCGTTGCAGAGAGATGTAGATTGCTAAACAATTACAACACGTGCATGGCTATTCTATCAGCATTCGATAATGGTTCTATTGGCAGACTAAAGCGTACCTGGGAATTGATCAGTGCCCGGACCATGCAAATCCTGCAAAATATTAGAAGACTAATGGGTGCCAACAGAAACTTCAGTGAATACAGAGACATCATACACAAGATCAACCCCCCCTGTATACCCTTCTTGGGTATCTACTTGCAAGATTTGACTTTTATAGAGGACGGCAACGCCAACTTTTTAAAGAAATCCAACAACCTTATCAATTTTGCAAAGCGTATGAAGACTGCTGAAGTCATTCGTGATCTGCAACAATATCAGTCGACGCATTACATGCTGACTGCAGTACCGGATATTCAAGAGTTTATCAAGACACATTTGCATTCCAGTAGAGAAGAAGAGGAGTTATATAATCTCAGTTTAAGATTAGAGCCAAGGTAATAGACATTCGCAGTGTGTGTATAAGGTTTGTGCTAACATTTACTATTTTGACACAGAGAGCGCGGTGAAGATACGATTGCAAGACGATTGAAAGAGTCTGGATTATAAGCATAACTGACAAAATTAATACATAATAAATACATATACCTAGGTAGCATGAACCGTAACGATAAATCAGAATGTATATTTATAGGCTCTCGATGACAGCCTCCTGTGAAAAGCATTTTTGTGATACCTTTCTATGTGGTATCTCGGGGATTTCGGCAGTAAATCACTTTCCATAGTTCTGAGGATATGTCTAGTCGAAACAGCCAACATAAATAGCAGCGTTAGAAAGTAGGATACGGAAAATGCGGTTCATATAGTTGCTATCGATTCTGGGCAGAATTCTCTACTACTGCGAAGAAAAAAAAAAATTACACCCAGCCACTACTTTTGCCGCTACAAAATGCATTAATTCATGACAGCAATTAATATTTTCGTTAGGTAATTTTGCAGCGTTGGTATATAGCACTAATTATATATAAGGGGTCAGTGTTATTAAAGCTATGAAAGCACTCTTAGAGCTACCCGACGATCATTATCGACTTGTTGCATTGCCCGAGATTGTAGCCGTTCCCGAATGGTTGTCAAGCTCTTGTCAATCTTTTAAAGCAGGATCTTTTCAGCCATCAATATCCTATATTGGCTAATCATTGATTTCTCAATGTGTCTAAATAAAGGCTAATTGTGAACAAAGCAGTGATGAATAGTGCAAGGAATAACTACTATGCAAAGGGGTATTTTATTGCCAGGCAGGAAGTACATAACTATCAGGCAAGTCGGTAGAAACGTAGCTGACAGCGATTCCTCTTAGTGAGTGACTAGTACCTGATAACGACCATTCTGTAGTAAAAAAAAAAGAAAATAGAAATAAAAAGGTTAAATCATTGATAGCATGGTTACCAACAAGACCTCCTAAGATCAGCAATTGATATGAACTGTCTTAATTTAGCAGTTCATTCCATTGAGATCCGCGTTCTTGCTTACTGAAACTGCCATTTCCACCATTTTAGGGATACTGCTTTATTATTTGTTAATCCTAAAGGCCTTGCGCATATGATTGATGTCTTTTAGGTAGGCTGGCCTCTGTTAAAATTGCTTTCGAGACGAGAGCAAAAACAAAAGGACACTTTTTATATTGAAATGGTGCTGATGGGATGATTTCATGACGTCAAACAGCCCTCATCTTTTGTATACTGACAAATTGAGTTCCATTCATTATACATTATACGCATTTTGAAACCCATAATATGAAAGCTATCCACATCAAGCATGTCATAACCCAAAAACCATACTGCATAATAAATTTCAGGGGCACTATTGACGCATAAATGAAATACGCATGGTATTGAATTCAAACCAACTACCATGCTTCTCCATCTACGCAGTAGCCATCATTAACCAGCCGGCATAGTGTTCTATGGCTTCTTACTTGGTTCTGGAAGAATGAGGTATTATCACTGAGACCGGGCCGCTCAAACAACAGAAACTGGCCGAACTAATCAGGTAGCACTTTTGGGATGTGTAGCTGAAGCTTCAAGCGCAACATTTTTTTCTACTCAACTTGACTCTCCCTCCCTCCACCCCTTTTTTCTTTTACCTCGATTTTTTTTTTTTTTTTTTTTTTTTTTTTTTTTTTCTACCGTTCGACTTGACCAAATCCTCCACTTTCGTTTACTTTCCTTGTAAAATTGAATGCTCTATGGATGAATCAGTTTCTTACCACTTTGCAACTGTCAAACAGAGACGAGAAAATAGACATGAAATGTAAAGACAAGCAAGGGAAAAAAAAAATTGTTGATTTTAATGGTAATTGAATAGTGATTACCAGCTTACTCTAAGGCAGCAACCCAAGCAATCCAGAATGTGTGGTGTTGGAGAGAAAGGTATTGTTAGGAGACGTTCTTGCAAAATCCCACGATTAATTGAACTTGTACAATTAGCCGACAGACGACCCATTGATCCTCCTCGTAAGTAATCAAAACGAGAGCGATTTACGCAGCACAGCCAACGCCATTCCATTAGCTATTGTCCAGCTCAAAGTCATCGATTCCAAACTACCATTAACAGAGAAAAAGTATTGATTTAGCATGCATCATTGATGGAAATACAGCCATATTCACACTCATTATCTTGCTAGTGCCTATTTGCAGAATCCATATTATTTCATGTACGCTTCGCTTATGGCAGCAGATTTGGACGAGGAATTGCATTTGTTAAGAGACGGAAAGACACGAAGTACGACAGGATCAGTAGTGTCGTCGTTATATCATCTCAAGGACATTGATAATACGGATGCAGGATTCTTTGTTTTTCCAGATTTATCAGTGAGAATGGAAGGAAGTTATAGGTTAAAATTGAGTTTGTTTGAAATTATCGGCAAAGAGGTATTTCATTGCAGATCCATCATATCCAACAAGTTTTTTGTGTATTCTGCAAAAAAGTGAGTACTGTGTGTGTGTGTGTGTGTCTAGCAGCAGGAAATCCTGATGGGGTTCTTTAGGTTTCCTGGAATGGAAGAATCCACATTTTTGTCCAGATCATTTGCAGATCAAGGTCTCAAGATTCGTATTCGAAAGGAATTGCGGCAGAGGAGAAAGTTGAGCAAAATTAGTGATACTGAAGACAAGGACACCAGCTCCATTACACCATCGCCGACATCGACCAGCAACAGCAAAAAAGCAAAGACGTACAAAGGGACCAGCGATGAATCACCACCGACTCTAAACACACTGTCGTCGTCCAATTCCAATATGACCTCCTCTACGACTTCAACCACAACTCCTACGTTATCCACTGCAACAATAAATTCTTACTATAGAATTGACCTGCCTCCTAATCCCACAAGATATATATCGTACAGCTCCAAGCAGCAGCCAGATGCGTGGTCTTCATCGCCAAAATCCCTATCGCCAGTGGGTTCCAATACCAATCGATACTATGCTCAAGAGGAAAGCATGAATTCAAGTGTAGATCGTGTGAATCCGCAACAACAACAACAACAACAAAAGCAAAAGCAAAAGCAGCCATCACCCTATTTTGTCCATTCAGCAGATCCGCATCACTCTCAACCACAAGCATCGGTAAAGTATGCGTTACCCACAGCACAAGCACATTCTTCTTCTTCACAGCATGAGTTACAACCCATGTCTTTTAATCATCATGGTTCATCGCGGATGAATCCTCTTCCCTTGTTTTATTACTCATCCAATTACCCCAATTCTTCGTTACCACCACCACCATCACCGCCACCACCGCCATCTCAACCAACATCTATACAGCAACAACAGTGTCCTTTACAACAGCAGCCTCCTTCACAACAACAACAACAACCGCCTTAACTCCTCCCCTCTATGCAAACGTCAATAGCAGTCCATTTTTAAAGAAGAAAAAAAAATGTCCATATCTTATAATACTACTACCAAAGCTTTTCCCTTTCATACAATTGAACGCTTCAATGAAGAAAAAGTTTCCCTATCATGTAAATTTATCATTAATAAATAAAATAGCCTTATTTTGTAACTAAAACAACCATCGCCTAGTTGCTAGGACTGACCTGGAACAAGGAGCACACAAGCAACATGGAGAATGTGTACTGCTACTGTGGCAAAGGCATGAAAGAGTAAGTCAAACACATTAGTCATATCAACACACTCACAGGCCAGCACAGCAACCAGCCCATGCTGCAGTGCGATAAATGCAAGCAGTGGTTTCATCGCAACTGCATCAAATGTCTGCCGAAACCGTTGCTGTTTGGAGACACATGTGGCATATTCCACTGTTCAGTGTGCAATCAGGCAGCAGAGACATTTGAGCGAAAACCGTCCAGCTGGATCACCATCGTTCATCTCGTCATTTACAACCTGATTCGAAACGCTCAATTGGACAATGCCAAAAAGCCAAAGAAGGAGAGACGAGATCATTTCTACTTTAGATGGAAGGAGGATGTCTGCGCATTCATTGATGATTATTGGGATTACCTCTGCCCCGAGAAGCAGCGTACTTCAGCTTGGCACAATACCATTGCAAGCGTATTATCAACACATAGCAGCATCTTTCTATCAGGCTTTGAAAAGTTCAAACAAAGTGGTAAACCCCCCCCCCCTTTTAACTGTCTGCTGCTGCTAGATGACTAACAACAATTCTCATTTGCGTAGCATGGTGGACGTTGCAGAAAATAGAGCCTCCTGCTGCACCAACGACAAATGACAAGAAAGCGCATACTCGAGTAAAGCCCGCTCTGAGGAAGCCGTTGAAGCGATCGTCAGTTCAGATGGATAACAAGAGCTTACCAGCAACCAAGAAAAAAAAGACAGAAGCACCAGCAGTTGAACCAGACATAGACAACGACTTGATGGATTTGAGCTCACTGTCAGAGTTATCATCCGCCGAGGAATCCTTATCAGATTTCGAAGATGTCAAGGTAAAGAGTGAACCTAGCCAAGATCCGTCATTGCCGCCCAAAGAAAAAGAAGCCGTGACCCCACCAACGCCGTCAGTGGCAAAAGAGTCAACGGATGTGGAGACACCAGTTGCATTTTCAGAGCCTGTGGCAGTCCAGGAAACAACAGTTTTAGGTACACCAGAGCCTGTCAGTACTCTAAGAGAGGATTCATTCGACCCCAACACACCACCAACATCTACAGCTACACCCGCACCATCCGCTACAGCAGCATCCAATATACCCAGCATACCATCTCACTCTGCAGCCAGTACCCAAAACAACAGCAGTAATAACACTTCCAATCCAACACTATCACCACAAGACGAATGGTTGCTACTACAAAAACTGGAGCATTCATCCAAAAAACTAACGCCAGCAGCATGTCGATATAAGCGTAAACTGGGGATGCGTCGTTTGAAACGCAATCTGGGCATCAAGCTATTCGACATAGACAGCCATCTCATTCATCTACTGCGTACGCCAAATCATGCGCTGGAGCCTATTTCCAAGGACACAACCATTCAACCTGCTTCTAATCAACAGCAGGTAGAGCAGCAGCAGGACAATCAGCTTTTGCTAGACAAGATCACATGGACTCCCTATACATCTTCATTTGCCTCTAGACTGTTTGGCTCTATTCGACAGAGAAACACCATGACCAGAGATGAGCCTTGGCTGTCGTCGTGGAACGGCCGCAAATTACGACCTTTTATACGCCGTGATTTTCAAAGCAAGCCTAAACGTATGCTGTTGATGGGCCAGATCAAGGCGTGCAACGGAAAGCCGCCCAAGAAGCGGCAAGAGGAGCCTTCTGGTGTTGTGCCTGGAGAGAGTATTGACTACGTCTACTTTCAAAAGGAGCATTTACAGCAGGTTAACATGTTGCTGAGTCGATCTTTTTGGGAGGGCGTAGATGTGTCAGAATCATTGCTGTTTCCTGAATTCAGCATTGTCGCCCTGTACAAGCGAAGGGTGATTGGATGTGCTTTCATGACACCAGAGGCATACATTACCTATTTTGCTGTGGAGCCTGGATGGACCAATGCCAGTATTGGACAGTTTATGCTGTATCATTTGTTCCAGACAGCCATCTCCAAGGATATCACGCTGCACGTGTCAGCCAACAACAATGCCATGGTAAGCTGCGTTTTGCATGTATATGAACCTGGACTCACAGCCCGTGTAGATTCTATATCAAAAGTTTGGCTTCAAGCCGGAAGAGTTTATCGTCAATTTCTACGACAAGTATCTTCCAACAGACAGTGTATTCAGCAAAAACGCTTTCTTTTTGAGATTAAGACGTTGATACTGTATTGTTTACAAAGGTTATATCAATAAAACTTATTCTGTATGATATTGTGCCACTGTAAATGTTCACATCTTGATTTGCCGCTCCAATTTCTGCACTGTATTGAAGTGGGTTGGCTTTACAAGGGGGAGGGGGGCAAAGCTGATTTAGATTGATATAGCATACCTGTCTGCTTACTAAATTGATCGTAACATTGTCTTGATTTTCAAGGAGATCATCCATAACTACGATTTCATTTGCTGAATAGCCTGAATACTTTTTAGCTTGCATCAAATTGGACCCTGTTTGTATTGACGGTTTAAGCCAATCATATTCTACTGCTAAATGCTTGACAGATGGTCTATGTATTCAAAGAAGAATGAATATCGACAAAAGAAACATGTAAATATATATATATATATAACTCGATTAATAGTGCTGCAAGACCACAAAGAAGCTTCAACTGACAAACCTGTAAACTAGATCTTTGCCGTATGAATCAATGTTGCCATTTTTCACAGCTTCTACAGCCCTCCTCTACCCCTTTGTCAATCATTACACAGCACTGATTCATGCAAAGTAGTAGAAAAAAAACTTGTTATAAAGGTACCATTAAGGACTTTGTTATCATTGTATTGTGTGCCATGCGAATAAATGAACAATAAATAAATATCGAATGTATATTCATTAAATTACTCTTTTCTCTCTCTCTCTCTTTTCTTTACTACAATACCATGGATACTGACACCGCAACAGCACACCCAGAAAAGAACATCCCAAGCATGACGGCATTCTCCATCATGTTTGTCAGCATTGGTATGTCATGCTTCATATGGCAATCGATCACAGCAGGACACATGTTTTACAAGGCAAGAAAGCCCATCATAGGCCTTGTGTTTGTCCAGGCAACGCTAGGCATCGTCGTAACATTTGTCACACTACTCACCTCGTTAACACCGAACGTTGACTGCACCTTTGTAAGTAGCGCCTACTATAAACATTGCTGTCGACACTAAACGTTACCTTATACAGCGTCTGCTCTTTTCAGTTGTAGGCGTCAATATTGCTGACATATCGCTGCAGTTTGTGTTGCTGTGGAAAGCTTATTTGGGGAATAATCGATCCAAACTTATCCTGGGTGTTGGTTGTATACCGCTTGTCTCAATTGCGGCTTTCATCATTGTCAACATGACCTTTGGAAGATCCATCTCGGAGCAAGGCGTTGGCCTATGCGAAACAGACTACCGTGAGTAAGCCGCATTGAGTAGAAATAGCTACTGGCTGCTAACATTTGATCTGGAACAGCCACCTATATCGTAATTGCAAAGGCTGCAATTGATTGTACATCAAATACATTCTTATCTGGCTGCTTTGTACTAGTCATCTACAGACATTATCGTATACTTGGAAGTAGTATTCAAAAGACACTGATCACAGAAGGTCTCATTTACTGGTAGGACATGATATTCTGCTTGCTATAGCTACATATTAACCGTTTTGACTAGTTTTGGTGTATGCTTGTCCAATATTCTAACTGGGATTCTGATGGCAAAGACTGTATTAGGTGGCAGTACACCCATCTTGTATACAATTGATTGTAAGTATATAAAACTACATGCTCAGATTGTTGCTAATCTTAATTCCACAGGGTACCTTGCTTCCTATCTCATCATCAAACAGCTCAGCCATCGCCATAAGCATGCTGGATTGAAAGAGGAAGAGGAAGAAGAGGAAGATGGTAGCAGCTCAAGCATAGCTTCTAAATGCGATAATCGACCCTACTGCCATGGCGATGAAGAACGTGCAACCGAAGATGATATCAATTCATACCACAACAAGGCTAGAGACACATACTATCAGTCTATTGATGGCACGCTGGTTGCGTCGACAACCGCTGCCAGCACACCTCATCACTCTTATCTGGAAGGAGATGATGGAAAGATACATCCCATGCCTAGTTTGCCTCCATTTGAAAAGAAAATTTATGACTTTACAAGGAAGAATTCTGCAACAAAATTGCTAGAAGACAACGATACGACAATTGAAACTTTAGTTGTACGAGATAAGTCGCCGGAACCACCAAAACTAGCAATTCCTAGAGCTCAAGACGAGAAATAAGCTCTTTTTTTTCTCTCGCTAGCACAATTTCTTTATTTATTTCTTAGTACCTTTATTCATCTAATCATTATTATCATCGCACACACACACACTAGCATTTGTTCAATAAAAAGAACAGCTGAAAAAGAGAGCCGTGCTGTATGACGAATAACATGATTAAGGTTATCTGATGGAGACGATATACAAACAAGATAAGCGAATCAAAACGCGGGTGATGGTTACAATTTATGTCTGCAATTTATCATCAGCAAAATCCTATAATTTGGTATGAGACTCTTTCTCGATGCATTCAGTAAAAGTCGGCTACAGCGATTGCTTTACCGTACGCATGCTTGTTGTTGTGGTGGTGGTGGTATTATGAAGAGAGTGTGTTAGCAAGGAAATACCTTACCCTAAGGCAGTTAGAACCAAATGCTGAAAACCGTCAGCTGAAAACGCCAAATCAAACGTAGGCTTTTCAATCAGCACAATACTTGCAAGAAATACAATACAATAATTCAAGGCTCTTTCTTGTATCTTTTGATATTTGCTATAAACATTACGAAATCATGAGTCATTTGCTCTTTATCAGATTGATGAGAATGTGATCAAAATCAGATAACAAACACTCGCTTGAAAGATGAAACTCGGGATGAAGGTAAACATAAGTCTTGAGCGTTTTAAGTGTATACTTAACGTGTGCGCGCTTGTGTGTCAATGTGTGTCCGCGTGTGCGTGTGTCAAATTACCTTGAATTGATTATCAGATTTCACAATCTATAGCGGGGAAACAAGATGTCTTGGAGGAGGCCCAATTACAACTGGACTTTTTGCGCCTAAAGGGGAACAGGGAACCCTGTTTTTTATTTCCCTTCTCTTTCTGTCTTTCTTTCGAAACCAATCCACAGAGAAAATGCATCATCCTGAAGAAGAAGAGGATTACGACTATGAGTCACTCGGAAGTAATACTACCATGTTGCAAAACGCATTTGCAGGCGCTTTAGCTGGTATCGCAGAGCATTGCGCCATGTATCCAGTCGACAGTATAAAGGTAATTGGAGTCAGAATAGCAATACAACCTGTATCTGATGACATTGCATTAGACGAGAATGCAAGTGATATCGTCAAGCACCAAGATTGTCCAACAGCAGCCTCCAGTGACGCTTCGAAATCTATGGAAGGGTGTGAACTCAGTTGTTTTGGGAGCAGGACCAGCACATGCCTTACATTTTGCCACCTATGAATTTTGTAAAGACTATTTTGGAGCTAATTCGAGTGGTCATCATCCCCTGGCTTCCGCTGCTGCTGGTGCTTGTGCGACATTAGCTCATGATTCGCTTATGAATCCATTTGATGGTAAGTTTTGGATGTGTATTATATAGCCCGAGATTTTGGTCCTTATTGACATGTTGCTTTTCGTAAAGTCGTCAAGCAACGTATGCAATTGCGTGATTCAACCTATAGAACGATCCGAGAATGTGCACGCAGTGTATACACCAAGGAAGGCATCACAGCATTTTATATATCGCTACCAACAACACTTGTCATGTCTATTCCATTTCAGTCAATTCAATTTGCAACATATGAATTTTTCCGAAAAGTGCTCGGTACAGAGGCAACAGGATATGACCCCAAAACACACATTTTTGCTGGAGGTTTGGCAGGTGCAGTCGCATCATCAGTCACTACACCTTTGGATGTCGTGAAAACCCTGTTGCAAACCAGAGGCACAAGCAGCGATCCCCGTATCAGAAACGCAACAGGATTTAGAGATGCTTCGAGTATAATCATGGAGAGATATGGATTGAAGGGGTTCTTTAGAGGATTCAGACCTCGTGTATTAACACACATGCCAAGTGCTGCCATCAGTTGGAGCGTCTATGAATATATTAAATGGATGATTAATGTGCGAAATAGTTCAGAGAAGCAAGAACAAAACCAGCAAAAAGAAAACTTTGTTTCTCTTTAAGGGTTACACTCCATTAGATTTTTTTTCTTGTATTATATTCAACTTTATTTCCCCCCCCCCCTTCTTGCTTTTCTCTCAATCCCCTCTTACAAAAAAGGTGTATATACTATATATATTTATTTAGCAAACATAATGAAAATCATTTATTTGAAATCCATTTAAATACACTGGAGAAATCCAAGGATTCAAAGTCTTTGGTAGTGCATAATTTTTGGTAAACATTGGTAGCCAATGTACCTAATTGAGGGCTGGCATCGCAGCTTTCGGCAGCCTTCATGGCTAAACGAAGATCCTTGGCCATGAGTTTATTACTGAACCCACCTTGATACTCTCTGGATGCAGGAGCAGTAGGGATGACGCCGGGATAGGGATTGTAGGTGTCAGAGCTCCAGCAACGACCCGTGGAATTGTTCAAAATAGAGGCCAACAAGTGAGGATCCATGCCCAACTTTGTACCTAAATGCATAGCCTCGGAAACGCCAATCATGCTAATACCCAAAAGCATGTTATTACACAATTTAGCTACTTGCCCAGAGCCATTGACGCCACAGTAAATGACGTTCTTTCCCATTTGTTGCAATACAGGCTTGACTTGATCAAATGCCTCTTCAGAGGGACTACCCACCATGAATGTCAAGGTGCCAGCATCAGCACCCAAAGTACCACCACTTACAGGAGCATCAAAGGCAAGACCACCTTTCTGAGCTACTTTCTCGGCAACTTTACGCGAAACACTAGCATCAATAGTACTGGAATCCACCAAAACACTGTCGCCATCCACGGTAGGTAAAAGTTGTTCATAGACTGATTCAACATGCGTATGTTCAGGAAGCATGGTGATCACTGTGGATGTTTTCTCTCCTAATTCTGAGATATCGCGCACCGTCTTGACATTTGGGAATTCTTGAGTAATACGTTGAATAGCAGCTTGATTCAAATCAAAGACATAGACGGGGCCTGAGTTCTTTAATGCAAGATTTTTAGCCATACCATAACCCATTTGGCCCAAACCGATAAGACCGACTGATGATTTACGTTCCTGAATAGATAATTTAGTATGTCAATAGGCTTATGAAGGTGGTCTAATCTTACATTGGCTATAAAAAAAAGTGTTAGTCGACACTCAAGACTACATTAATATCTCAATATATACCTGTGGACATGAATCTCAAGCCATTTTGGCGTTGCAACATGAAGAGCACTGCTCTGCTTTTTGTGATGAGTACCATTTTCTATATGTTTACGTTAAAGAAACAAGTGAGAAATAGGTACAAGGAGCCAACTCTATTTTATAGTGTGTTATTTTTCCCACGATGAGAGCCATTTCTCACCCACATTTATGTGTGTGTGTATGAATAAAGTGTAAAACCCTGTTATATATTTGATCCGGCCTTCGACTACGCATTATCTTATTTTCTTTCTTTTTCTAATCAACTGTAGAAAATGAGTGATACTTCATCTGTGGATTCAGACATGTCTAACACTGAGCAGGAATTGGTCTTTATGCTGAGTACATTTATGAAAGGCAGAAAGCCGCACCTTCCTACCAAGCAGATACAACACACAGTGGCTTTAGAAGACGATATTACAAACAACTCATCATCAGCCTTGTCTACTTCATTCTCAACTTTGGCCATAGAGAAACAAGCAAAGGGTATACCAAATGTAAATGAAATGTTGCATTCTCGGATTTGTACAATTGTGTAACTTTGCATAGGAGTTGAGGGTTCGTTCTCAAAGAGCAGTAGAAGAGCATATTCGATTGGTATCCTCTGAAATGATTCGCTACTTGAGAAAGCATGAATTTAAAGGTAACTGTAATTGTAATTCCATTTAAATACGATCATTTTAACGGCTCTCATCATAGTCAGAGGCACAACAGGCAAGGTGCATAGTCAAATGTGCTTGTGCTCATATATTTGACACTCACAATGTTTTGCAGGTTTATACAGTCACCATTGGACCTCGGTTGGAGTGCACTTGTCGCGATTATCAAATCAGAAAGTATCATTGCAAGCACATATTATATATTCTATTCAAAGAGTTGAAAATTCAAGATTTATCGGCTGCTATATTCACCACATTGTTTCCATCTGATGAGGTAAGTCTATTACATTTGCAACATATAGTGAATATGGGCTTGAGATTTGTCTACATAGATCTTGAAAGATGTATTTCAAAAGTACCATCCATTACCTTGAGCAGAATCTATTCAAACACATGCCAACAAAACCCAATATACAATCTAGCGCAGTCATTTATATAGTATTTCATAATACTCATCAACAAATTTGTAAATAGCAAGATGAAATGTTCACGTGCAATTCTTGAGATTAAAAGATCTGAATAGTTTTTGACTCGCAGTAGTCTTCTGAATAGCTTTCTTGAAGGATTTTATGATGCATTAAATTATTTCAAGTGATGAGGTCTCTTGATCTCGGTAAAGAACCAAAGAAAATGTATCTATGAAGCTATGTCAACCTCCAACTTAGTTGCCTAAATAGCGTATTGAATCGCTCATGATCGCTCATGATCGCTCATATAATTGGAGTTGCCCCTATTTCTTCTGGTCATCTCTTACAATAACACGGTTGTCATTCTAAACAAGTCAGGATGAATCGTGTCTAAAAATCTGGTCTAAACTATCTGAAATGCTGCTGGGCGTATTCTTTGAACTGATAGAGACCTAGAATGGAGAATATCGGATACAGTTTTCACTTTAGGCTATGTGCAACAGCCTGCCAAAGGAACACTTTTCCCTTTTGAAAGCGGATAGATTTGATTTATTCAACTATTTGATCTTGGCATTCGTTGAAAAGTTGTCAAAACCATTGGTGTTGAGTCTCATGCGATGCTAACAAATGCTCACGTAACTTTCGTTGGTTAAACGCTTTGTACCGGATTTAGCACTGCTAAATAGGATGTTACATCAAGATGATTTTTCGACTGCATTTGAACGGAAGGTTACATTGTATGCAACAGAGATTAATGATTTTTTGGTCTCAGAACAGGGATCAAGTCTTAAAATGTCTAGCAAGTTTTGTTATTAAGCGTAAACTCACTTGCAATGAGAAACTTTTTTTCGGATATCAGACCTGCATGTGTATCACATTCCCTAATTAAGTTGGTTTTTATTTCGCGTCACCTGATGGAGATGCCTATATTTGAACTGACCGCTGGCGAGCATTGGTAATCTGAGCGTCAAATCATATAGATTGTTGAAAATTAGGAACCAAGAAGATATGATTATCGGGGGGTTAAAGAGATAACTGCAAAGCGTACGAAAGAGATATATTCTAATTTTATATGTATAGCAATATTTTCCATTTATCTATAATATGACCATATCGAATATCAAGTGAAAAAATGGAAGTATATTCCCAGGATAGATAATATTGTAAAATAGATAGAAGGATATGATCTGAAGTTGGCCATACTTTCTGGGCAAAAAATACTAAAAAGGAATTATACAACTATTTTGTCAAGGAATATGCTTGACCCGTGTAACTGAAAGTTGCACTACCATAGTTAATGAGGCAAGTAAAAGAAACGCTTAAATTATTAAGTCTTTTTTTTTTTTTCTCTTTCATTTTTAGATGGATCTGGATAGAAGGACTATAATAGCCTTGGGATGAGATGTCGATTTATTCTGGTGCATACAAAGCTTCATTAATTATCAGTGATTTTACATACAACGTCCTAACATGCGTACGTGCATACAAACCATGGCATGTTTCTCCAAGAAACAGACATCTGGTGTCTGTATTAAATATGCTATACTAGGGAAAACACAGCTTCTTAAATTGGCTTTTTTGGCCAAATAGGGCAAGCAAGTTCTTGTGATTTATCAAAAGCAAAAATGTACAAAAAAGAGTTTCAGTTACATGTACATTGTAATCAATCAATCACCATACATTTGATAGCAGATTTGATATAAATACAGACTTTTGTTTTTCTTGTTGTCTAATCTTTACTTTACTTTTTTCTTTTCTTTATTGCATTCACAAATGGCAGGAACAAGTATTTCCTCCTCTGAAAAGAGAGAGGACTATGGTCATGGCAACTATGTCACTTCAGAAACCGTAGTGACATCTGAAAAAGTCGAAGATTTCTTACACACCGATACCAATGAAAAGCACCAACTCGACGACATTGAAAGGTCTTCTTTGAGCCATCTTGAGGATGAAGAAGATTCCCCTATTGAAGAAGTTCGTGCTGTAGTTGACAAGTAAGTTGCTTTGAGAGTATTTTTCGAGACACATTTGACTCATCTGAATTTATTTTAATAGCACTGATGACCCAAGTCTACCTGTATACACCTTCCGTATGTGGTCTCTTGGTTTAGTGTTTAGTTGTTTGCTCAGTTTTGTCAACCAGTTCTTTTGGTACAGACAAAATGCCTTGACATTATCACCTCTGGTTGTTCAATTGCTTACATTTCCCATTGGTAAACTCATGGAAAGAGTGATCCCCAAGTCAAGATTCTTCAATCCTGGTCCATTCAACATGAAGGAACACGTTCTGATTACTGTCATGGCCAACTGTTCCTACAGTACCGCTTATGCTGTTGATATTATCACTATTCAACGTCTCTTTTATAACCAAAATCTCGGCTGGGGTGGAGGTATCTTATTAATCTGGACAACTCAATTCATTGGGTACGGTATGGCTGGTCTTCTCCGTCCCTTCCTTGTTTACCCCTCAAGTATGGTGTGGCCTAGTAACTTGGCCAACATCTCTCTGTTCACCTCTTTCCACAAGAATGAGAGCAACTGGAGTGGTCCCTCTCGTCTTCGTTGGTTCGGATATGCTTTCTGCGCCATGTTCGTTTACTACTGGCTTCCTGGTTACTTCTTCCAAGTTTTAACCTTCTTCTCTTGGGCTTGCTGGATCAAGCCTGATAATCTCGTCCTGGCTCAATTAACTGGTTCTTACAATGGTCTTGGTATGTTGGCTGTCTCCTTCGATTGGGCTACCATTACATCTTATCTCGGTTCCCCTCTTGTTGTACCTCTGTTTGCCATCATCAACATTGGTGTTGGTTTTGTCTTTATTGCTTGGATCATTGTACCTGCTTTGTACTATAACAATGTCTGGGAAGCTCAAAAGTTCCCCATTCTCACATCTGGCCTCTTTAATGCTCAAGGTGAAGCCTGGGACAACAGTTTAGTCTTGACACCTGAGAAGCTCTTGGATCCCGTCCTCTATGAACAATATGGCCCTCTTCGTATGTCTTCTTTCTTTGCCTTCACTTACGGTATCGGCTTTGCTGGTGTTACTAGTATCTTGACACACACTGCTCTGTATCATGGTAGAGACATTATCAATCAATTCAAGAACTCTCGTACTCAAAAGAATGAAGATATCCACCACAAATTGATGCGTGCCTATCCTGAAGTTCCTCAATGGTGGTATATTGCCATCTTTATCATTTCTTTTGCTGTCTCTTTTGCTGTCATTTATGCATGGCCTATCTACCTGCCATGGTGGGGTTTGATTCTTGCTATTGCTATTCCTGCCATCTTTGTTCTTCCAATTGGTATCATTCAAGCTGTCACCAACCAACAACCTGGTCTTAACGTTGTTACAGAATTCATCATTGGTTTTGCTCTCCCTGGCCATCCTATTGCCAATGTCACATTCAAGACCTATGGTTACATCTCTATGGCTCAATGTCTTACCTTTGTTAGTGATCTCAAGCTTGGTCATTACACCAAGATTCCTCCCAAGGCCATGTTCTGGACACAACTTGTTGGTACCGCCATTGCAGGTCTCATCAATTTAGCAACTGCTACATGGCTCATGGATACTGTCGAGCACATTTGTACTCCTGCTGCTTATCCTTTCACCTGTCCTAGTGCTCGTACATTCTACTCTGCTTCAGTCATTTGGGGCGCAATTGGTCCTCAAAAAATGTTTGGTGCCGAGAGTCCCTACAACAGCATGCTGTGGTTCTTCCTCATCGGTATTCTCATTCCTATTCCCTTCTGGTTCTTGTCCAAGAGATATCCCAACAGCTGGATCAAGTATATTCACTTGCCTTTGATCTTTAACTCTACTGGTATGATGCCTCCCGCTGTACCTCTCAATTTCTCCATGTGGACAACAGCTGGTATCGTCTTTGGCTACTTTATTCACAAGTATCATAGAGACTGGTGGACCAAGTATAACTATATCACTTCTGCTGCTTTTGATTCAGGTGTAGCTATCGCAGGTATTATCATTTTTGGTGTCTCTACTGGCAGTGGTTGGCAGGCCGAATGGTGGGGAAATGAGTTGGATCACTGTGATCTTTCAGCCGCTAATTACTCTGGTGTTATTCCCTAAATCTTTACTATAAGCCTCTTTAATATTCAACTTTAATATATTTTACTCATAATAATAAACATTTAATATTTTTTTATTTTGTATGAATTATCTTTGCGGCACAGATTATTAGCGCTTTCAGATACCTTGTATTTAGTATTTGCTTGGTATATCAGAGCCATGAATATAACCTCTGATCTTATTTTACAATTTCTGTTATCCACGCATGGCCCATTTACCGTCTTTGGTGAGGCTTGCCTTTCTGTCTTGACCTCTTTTGTCCGCATCGAGTAGCATTGGCGGCGTTTGTCCGCACTAGCTGAGAGTAGCCTTCATGGCGTTGCTTAATCCACAAAACCTGAGCCAGAGACATGTCAGAAAAGACAACCTGTCTATGCGAGAGAGAGAAACAGAGAGAGAGAGAGAGAGAGAGAGAGAGAGAGAGAGAGAGAGAGAGAGTAGTGAGCAGCGAGCAGCGTATTTCCATGCTACAATGACAGAATTTTAACAAAACAAACATATTCCCGATATTCAATGTTTACTTAGCTTTAGTTATTTGGCACCACTCCATACCTCCAATCACTTGCAAGACAGAATGAATCAACATCCTATACTATTCCCAGACAAAAATCGTTCTTCCTGGCCTCCATACAGAAGCTCTCAGATGACAACGATAACAATGATGTAGGGCGCAAATACTCGAATATAGCTATAGTTGCGAGCACTGCACTATTCAACTACACCAGAAGCTGCCCCTCAAGACAGACCCATAGCCCCCCTCGACGAACTATGGAACCTTCATGTCAGATTAATGGCTCACCAACTACAGATCTTTTTCAACGGCTTTTACTATAGTAAACAAAACAGCCTAGAATGTCCTCTTATCAGCGGTGGAAAGCCGGCGTTGCTTTCATTCAACACCAACTGCAAGCTGTCCCTCAAGACAGACCCATAGCCCCCTCAACGAACTATGAAACCTTGGAGGCTCAAGAAATGTAGAGATATAGCAAACTCAGGAAATAAGAGTCGAACCTTGATTTATAATGACCACCATGTTTGTTTGGAAAGGTTGAATGAAAATGACCAAGATTTTTTATACTCTTGTATTCCCTGACTGTGGTTTGAGTAGGATTAAAACTCCCACAGGGTAGAAATCCTGCAGGAAACTGTTACTTTTCTTGATCAGAATGTCGTACTTCACAAGAACCAAGCCTGAGTATTGGAATCTTTCAGATGCTATTCAAGAAAAGATGAACGCCGATAAGTTTTTATCAGTAGATTAGACGCTTGATTCTGTTCGTAGCGATCTTGATATGAATAATGAAAAAGAAGCGGAACATTGGAGGAGAAACTGGAAGGCGAGGAGTATTATAAACTGCATTCAAGATGTAAGCTCATTCCATAATATTTAGGCCATGAGAAACTCATATCTGGTATCGATGACTAAACCAAGCACGTACGTTTATTATTGCCATTTGCTTTATAGACCAATACTAACACAAGCGATACTTTAGATCTTCAGTCCCATCATCAAATGTCAATATTGGAACAATAGATATCAAGTCTTCCACTTTAAATAATTGTCTGAATGCAAATACAACTACAGTGAGTATCCCTCTTTTGGTATATATTTGATTGTATATCCTGACATCTTTCTTTTCTGTTTTCATTAGGGCAGTAAGAGGTGAGTATGATTCAACTCAGTGATAGTTTGAATCTTAAGAATCTTAAGCAGAAATCATGGCCAGAAAAAATGACGAAATGGATTCTGCAAGCCATAAAAAAGAAAGGGTATTGCTATTTGAACAATCGAAAATTACTCCCTGAACAATTTTACTTCCCAGAAAATCGAAAATTGCTTCCTGAACACTTTTACTCCCCTAAACAATACTTTCTGCCTGTACATTCAACAGATTCGTGTCAGTGTACTTTGCAGGAGATGCTATAACACTTTTGCCAGTTCTTCTACAAGAGAAGATGAAGGCGTCCGTGGCTCCATTGATGATGCGTATCGTCACCACTCGTGGAGGTGACAAGTCCAATCACTGGGTTACGATCAAGTTGAAGCGTTCAATCAAGCTGAAGTGGCCTACAATTGATAAATTGTACAGGAAAACAGTAAGTGATGGCTCGCAGAGCGACATTGCTCAGAAAGTAATCTTTTATTGTTCAGGAAGTAATCTTCGATTGTTCAAATAGCAATGACCAAAAAGAAAGGCTATTTAGTACAGTAGCTGAAAATGATGCAGAGTATTACAATAGCTGCCAGTCGAGTTATTTGGATAGTGATGACAACGGTACCATTGAAAAGAAGGTGAGACTTTGAGAGCTTTAAAAACAAGAGATGTTAGAAGCTGACAAGTATACAGAGTGTTTGGCAGGAGTGGCTAGACCTGTATGAGACCATGAACAGAAAAGAGCTATTTACATTTAGGTATGTGATCTCAAACGGGCAACTTACGATCGACTGACAGAAGGCCCAGCCCTATACTATTCAATGTAATCAGACTAGGATTTGGCTTAAGCCCCCTTAATCGAGCGCCGTATGATATCTATTACGATACCCTCAACCACTATTCTGAAAATGCAGGCAATATGTTCAAGTTCAAGAAAATTATTACCAAAGGAAATGAAGCTTACATTGACAAATTTATGGACTCTGTAAGTTGTAAGTTCACTAATGAACCTAAATAGTTAGTTAACAGATTACTTGTAGGGATCGCTGAAAGAAATGAAGATCAATTTATCAAGTATCAAGAGGTCAACATCATGCCCACAATTCCTATTTCGCATCTTGACACTTCAGCTGTAGATATCAAACATTCAGAGTCAGCTTATAACCAAACTGTGATTTCGCCTATTTTCAAATCTATTGCACGACAACTCTATACAGAATATGGAACAGTGTGGTTCCCTGGTGAGGAAAAGCTCAATTCATTGTTTGACCAACTCAAATTGATACATCCTGATATTGACAAACGACATGGATACAACGCAGATAGTGTACTTAGAGTCAGAAGTCATTCGAACTTGGAAGTGTTTATTGCTGAAGTCAGCTCAAGATTTATGCAAACAGACAAGTCAAAACACAGCACAGATCATCATAAGGGAATGTTTGGACTCTTATCTATGGCCAAGGCGATCGCTGATAACTACAAACACGCTACTCTAGCCACCTTTCAAGATCAAAAAGTCTTCTTTTTACAAGCCTATAATGATAGTCTCTACCTGTGGTCTTTAAAATGCGTCGAGAACAACCTTTTTTTTTTTTTTTTTTTGTGGATATTATTAAGTATTTTTATTAGAAATTGCTTAAATGTATCAAATACGAGACAAGTGTATGTGAACAAAGTGACTTGCAAGATATACCATTAGAAACTAATTGCAACGTAACGAAGGGAGATGTTTGTCCCAACACAAACTACCAGGTTTCCCAGGCCCAATAGACTTCAAGGTAGTGTTTCCGGCGGCTACAATTTTGTTGATTGCGACCAGACGATACCACGCGCGACTTTCCGTATGGCACGGTCCCGAAGGACGAGAACAACCTTTACTGTCTATTCCGCGAAAGAAAAGTGAGGGTGCCTTATTCTTTTGCTAACAGAATGGACAATGTATTGTATTTTATTTTGTTTGTGAATGAAATCAAGGTATATATTGCACAATCCCATGAAAACGTTTTTAATATACCAAACAATCAGCTTGCAGGCTGAACTCGAACAATCATTGTTGAACCTGGAAAAGCTTAAAAAGGAGCACGAAGAAAACGGCAAAGCAAGACGATATCAGAACGAGTCTGAGTACCAAACATTATCTGACATTACCAAACCAACACTTATCAAGGTCTCCATGCTGAAAGGTTTCAAAGGCATGGCTGATGAAGAGCCAGCCAGCTCCCGAAACATTCCTTTATTTTCATCCATTATACTGTAACGGTATAAATGATCGCCTAAATTTCCAAAATAAGAAGAGAAATAATGATTAGCCCAGTGTGATATGGGCCGAGAGAAAAAAGAATACATACCATGTTGAATTAATTGAATAAAAAAGTAGACGATGAAAAGCTGATTAGTACCAACTGTTAATTCCTGAGTAGACCTACTTACCTAAAAGTATTACCGTCATCGAACGGTTTAAGCCTGCTGCTGTTT
Source organism: Mucor circinelloides (assembly GCA_037974945.1). NCBI lineage: Eukaryota > Fungi > Mucoromycota > Mucoromycetes > Mucorales > Mucoraceae > Mucor > Mucor circinelloides. The sequence continues at coordinate 3,151,395 of JBBNAA010000002.1, read as the reverse complement.
TTGTTCCAAAAAAGACAGGGCTAAGTCATTGAACTGTTGGCGCTTGAGACGAGAGGGCTGTTGATCGAAGCAAGGAAACGTGACGCCAAAGAGAATGCTGGCGAGACCAGCGAGGCCAATCGCCAACGCAGAGACCTGATCACGACACATCACTTTGAAGGCGTTGGGGCACTTGTTGTTGATACAGACGAACGACCCATTGATAGTCTTGACCTCGTCACCGATTGTTTTCAAGGGATGAGAGAGCTTTCGAAAGCAGAAGAGACAAGTCTGCGATGAGTTGTACTCATTGGTAATCACAGTTGGAGTGTAGCGGCCATGAATCTCTTGCTTCCATGTACCACCGAAACGCTGGTGACCCTTGATACGCGACCCTACCCCATGGCCTCTGTCACCAACAAACATCACCAGGGCCTTGCCTCCTTGAAGCCTGATGCCTTTCGTTCTGCTGCTGCTATGAGATCACGGGCTCTCCTCTTGCTCAATTCCAGGTGCCGTCTCCTCTTGCACTGATTGTTGCTATAATAAAATGAGCGCACGGAATTTCTACACTGCTCATGCACTTGATAGTTGCGATCCAGCTCTTCGGCAGTGGTAGACTGATGTATGCTGCATCCACTGAGAAGCTCCTCTGTCTCCATGACTTGGTGGCCTGCTGCCGTTCTCTTTTTCTTGCTCACTAGAGAGAATGTATACGATGTCAATCCTGTCTGTTGGGCTATCTGCTTTGGTCCCACCGTATGAGTCTCGGGCAAATTCAGGCACGTGGATGAAACGATATCATTAATATCCATGGGGTCTTCTACAGTTGAGCAATGAATAAATGAGCCTCATGCTCTGTAAATCTCTCATAAAAGTAACTTACCAGAAATGTGAAAGTGGCGATACAGCTCCAGGTGCAAGGCGAAGCGTTCAATGTCAAAGAAGACAGTTTCGGTCGTCTTGATCAGGCCATTATCGGTGCCAGCAAACACGGCGTTGGTGAGACTGACGCGGTCGCTCAGCTCGCACTCCTCAGCCTTGTGGAGGCTAGGCTTGCTGTCGATGATGATGGGATTGGTGGCTGGTACAGTGTTTGGGTGGCGATGCTAGTAGATGGCTCGTCTAGCTGCTTGGAGTTGTTCTCTAGCGTCGCGGACACGTGTCATTCTCTCTCGAGTCTCCACCTTCAAATTGTAACGCTTGCTGCCAATGTCTTGACGCTCATCGGGCTTTTGCTTCCATCCCTTGCGTCGAGATCGAACACTGCCATTCTCGACAAGAAATTGGTGGAGTTCCTTTGTTCTGTCCCGTAAGAGCTTCTCCAAAGCTGTCTTTCTATCATTCAACTTGGCCAGTGTCTCATCATCATGCTCATTCTCATCAGAGGGCATATCTTGGTTGTCTGCTTTGGCAGGTTCCAATGTCTTGGGCTTTGTACGCATGATTGACACAATGCCGCTAATTCTAACAGTTTTCAGACCAGGGATAATATGCATTCGATGGTTGAATTCCATTCCGTAATCCTTCGCCAAGGAGTGAAGCTTCTGCATATCGAAAAAACTTCCAAGCACGGCATCTTTGTGATACAAGGCTGATTTGGCTTGGATGAGGCGTCCACTGTAATCCTGGAGATACATCTTGCTGGTGGCATCCTTTGAGCAGAAAAGGGAGAAAAGAGTAGCAGTGTCAATGGCCAGGGCCTTCAATGATGTAGGGCTAACGATGGGCGTTATTTTGACCACCTGAGACTCGCGACCAATCGACCTGAGCACTTGATTGGCCATCAGGACAAATGGGAGTTGGAATGCAAACGATCTGTAGTTGACCTTTGGTGGGATGTAGGGTTTGACGAAGACCACAATCCGACTAATGACATCAATCTCCTTCTCGGTTGCTTGCTCGAGCTTCTTTTCGATATAAGCCTGTGAAATGACATCGTTATGAAAGAGGGCTGATCGAGCGACCTACACTAGGTTCCCCAAGCGTCTTTTCGAAATGTCTTGGGACTTTTCCGCTTTGATCTCGTCCTGGACAAGCTGCTCTTCAATGTCGTAGCTTTCCACAGGCTGTTGTTGCTGATATGTTTCTCCACGCTGTTTTTCTCTCTCTCGACGCTGTGCATGCCATGGTGAGTGCCGCTGCTATATATATACTCCATGAAAATACGCTTACCTCTCTTGCCAGCACCTCTCGGTACGTGTCCAATCTCACCTGGCACCTTTCAGCAGCCCTCGTGTTTCCCTTGTCCTCATGCTTTTTCTTCCTTTGCTGCTCGTTTCGAAACAATCTCCTTCTGCCATTTCTTGTTTTGTTTATCAGCGAAATGGATTCTACAGGAATACTGGTATTGGTGTCCCGAAGGACTTGCTTGCCCTTGCCCTTGCCCTTGCCCTTGCTTTTGTCTTGCAGTTCTTTCTTTTTGGCCTTGAAATCGCGATCTTGATCAGGACACAGGTGAATCAGTAACAAAAAACGCAGCAGTCTTGTCAGCAGCTTGTTGACAGTGGTGCTATCAGCCCACATGTTCTGGAAGTTGGTTTCATACAGTTGTCTAGCCATCTTCATGGCATGAGAGCTCAACGCTTCATACGGACTTGGATCATCACGAGGCACGGCTTCCACAATTTCTCTGTGGAGTGGTGTCGCTTTTAAAGACGACTCTTGAACCCCCAGGGCACCATAGTAGGTTGAATGAATGAGCTCCAAATGAGGCAGTTGAAACAGCTGCGAATACTTGCTACAAAAGTCAGGGTCCTTGAGGCAGTCAGCATCCACTGGCTTTGGAACTCGGACAGTATAATCAAGGTTACCAACAGGCAAGACAGGGTCCAGACTAATTCCCTCTTGAGGTACCAGCGCTATTCTTCTATTCTGCTTTGAAAATGCGTGATCATTGAACAGCAGTGCAATCTTGAGTACTTGTTTGCTGAACTCAGCCATGTAGTTGGACACTTGAACTATGGTGATGTTGGTGGTGTCCATAAATGCTTGACGGACGGCAGGCGGCAAGTCCTTTCTAATGATTGATGACAGACTTGCAGAGCATGTTCTTTGCTGTATGTCTTGGTATTCTTCTTCTTCCTCCTCTGCCTCCTCTTCCTCTTCATCATTGTCTGATTCCTCATTTGAATTATCATCACCATCATCACCTTTTAAAACAAACCTCTTTACATCGTCAAAGTTCTTCTTGACATAATTTCTCCATAAATTGACTGTCTGCAAATTCTTCGTTCTGTAGTTGCTATTTAGAAATTGCTGTATAGGCTGGTCAGTTGCTTTGATGCTTGCCTCGGCATCGGTAACGACGCCTTTTGGCTGCGAGTAGCGACTTGAGCAACCCACCAAAGTCCTTCTTCTTGTCTTGATTACACTTGTTGATTTCAGACCTCAGTCTAAATCTGAATTGACGTTTCAAGGCACCCATGTATCGTTTCTTGTTACTTTCAGTGTGCTTCTCTGCTCTGTTTCTACCTTGTGGCTTTTGCAATGATGCTGCAGCGTTGACGTTGGTTTCACCAGGAGTGAAACTGTCGATTTGCCTCGTCTTAGTTCGCATGATGATGGAACGTCAGGTAATGAATAAAAAGAAAAGGATGGATGTATTCTACAACAAGAAACCAGCGACTTTGTTGAACCAGTACTGTTTTATTCAACTGATACATTGAACGTTTGACAACAATTAAGTCGACACGTTGTTCGGTCAAAGAATTTCTTGATTCGCTGCTCAAGGATTACTACATCGCCTCGAATGTGTATATTGCAATTGCATTTGGTTAGTCTGTAGTATCAAAGCAGGGAGCTACCATCATGATATTGATGCATCATATCATGTTAATTGTAACGAATCCTCAACAGCCATGCAGGACTGGTGGAACATCTGCTTGCTTCATTTGCCTACTGGGAAGCATCCCCACTGTGCAAGCATTTATGACTCCAATCTCTGGTGTCACAATGGGCACCTGCCAGCTTTTCTTAGGAAGAAAGTCTTATTTTAACTTGACAATGCCGTCAAATTGTTTACCGACCTCTCAATGTTGGCATCTTAAAGTATGCATCAAGCAAACAAAACCCTCATAACGCTTCTTCTATTGATCTAATCTCAAAAACGCGATTATACTGCTGTATAGAACTATTCCATTTTCGTTTTTTTGATACGCATTATACTGTTGTAATTAGTAGCATTAGTATCATTTGTACAGCATTATTATATTATTCACTGTAGTCAATATATTCAATACCGCACAATCAACAACATAGTTTTACATGAATATGATACCAGTTAATGATCATAAGGTTAATGCAATGCCAAGCTGTTCATTTTGTTGATTCAAGCAGCGCTAGGCTTGGACATATCAGGCTGCGTTTCAATAAATGATTGCTACTATTATGAAGGTTATCTATCTTTTGCTCCTTTTCTCTTTTTTCTTTTCATCCTTTATACAACACAATCAGCAAATGAGATACTGGAGGAAAGAAGGAAGCGGAGGAGGTTTCTCGCAAGCAGTGCTTACTGCCTTGACGATAGTTACACTCCTGACAACAGTGTTTGCAGATGAACACGACCATGTTGTAAGTGCGTACTTTTGATACTCTTGCTCGACTCTCACCAGCAGCTAGTATAAAGAAGGCGATGAAGTTGTGGTTTGGATGAATACAGTGGGGCCCTTGAACAACAGACAGGAAACATACCCCTACTTTCAATTGCCATTTTGCCAAGGTCCACACTCACTAGAGCATCATCACGAAACACTGGGTGAAGCTTTGCAAGGCATGGATTTAGTGAATTCTGGAATCCCAATCACCTACTTGAGTAAGCCCTTGATGGATAGCAGGAGGAATGCGTTGATTAAACAAGTTGCGTAGAAACCGAAGCAAATCAATTGTATTGCAAAGAGACATTGGACGCCAAAGATATTGATGTTTTGCGTTATGCAGTTGATAACCAGTACTGGTACACCATGTTTATTGGTATGACATCAAGACACGAATGCTTGTGCATGTTGATATTGATGTACTCACTGCCCCCCTCCTATTAGATGACTTGCCAGTGAGTGGCACTGTAGGAAGAGATGAAAGCGCTGACGAGCCTATGGATCCGCATTTCAAACCTCTCTACGTCTATACCCACAAGAGCTTCACGTTTGAATACAACAGAAATCAAGTAGGAAGGATACTCGCTGCGTATGACATGATGCTTATTGTTATTCTTGCATAGATTATATCTGCCAGCCTACAACATGCTAATCCAGTCGAACTAAAATACAACCAGAAATCATTAGAGTTGAGCTTTACATACTCAGTGGACTGGAACCCGACAGAGATTGCCTTTGAAGATCGCTTTGACAGCCTGCTGGAAACTGATTTCTTTGAGCACAAGGTGAGCCGTTGCACGCTATGAAAGTTTTTTTTTTTTTTTTTTTTTTTTTTTGTATTTGATCCAACATGAATCTGTATTCAGGTGCATTGGCTCTCTATATTCAGTTCCTTTATGATGGTTCTGTTCTTGACTGGTCTTGTGTCTGTCATTCTACTGAGAACTGTGAAGCGTGATTTTACAAGATATGATCGTGAAGAAGGTCTGACTGATTTCGTAAGTACTGAAACAAAGGATGAAGCCCTTTTTTTACTGAGAAATGTTTGGATGTAGGACAGAGATTTGGGAGATGAGTACGGCTGGAAACAAGTGCACGGCGATGTGTTTCGCCAACCTCCTCGCTTGATGCTCATGTCAGCTTTGATGGGTACTGGGTCTCAGCTTGTTATTCTTAGTGGCGTGGTGATTCTATACACTATATTGGGCGATTTATACGCTGAGCGTGCTACTATTTTGACAGCCACTATCTTCTTGTATGCATTGACATCATTTGTAGCAGGATACACCAGCGCACGTTATTACACTCGATATGGCGGTAAGGATTGGGTCAAGACGGTCGTAATGACAGCTAGTTTATGGCCTGGTGCTGTTTCCTTGATCGGTGGTTTCATCAATATCCTGGCTATTTACTATTCGAGTTCTCGTGCCATTTCGTTCTATACGCTGCTGTCCGTTGTTGCATTGTGGGTCTTTTTGTGTTTCCCCTTGACTCTGCTGGGCACAATTGTAGGCCGTAATTGGGGCAGCCAAGTTGATTTTCCTTGCAGAGTCAACCCTATTCCTCGTCCCATCCCTGAAAAAGTATGGTATGCTGAGCCATTGATGATTGTCGCTTTGGGAGGTATTTTGCCATTTGGATCCATTTTTATCGAGATCTACTTTATCTTTACCTCTTTCTGGACCTACAAGATTTATTACGTCTATGGCTTTATGTTTTTAGTGTTTGTCATTCTATTGATCGTCAGCGCCTGTGTTGCCATTGTCAGTACATACTTTTTGTTGAACTCTGAGGATCACAGATGGTAAGCATTGGAGGAAAAAAAAACCCAGAAAAGAGACTCATTCTTAATGTTGCATATATAGGCACTGGGTCAGCTTCATGACATGTGCGTCTACTGCCGGGTACATTTATCTGTATTCTATATACTACTTTATGGTCAAGACAAAGTAAGTAACATAGTAGCATGTGTAATGGATGACATCTAACATCAGAGCAGAATGACAGGCATGTTCCAGACCAGTTTCTACTTTGGCTACACTGCAATTCTCTCTCTGGGCATGTTCTGCATGCTGGGCTTTATTGGCCATTCAGCAGCAATTCAGTTTGTGCGTAAAATCTATCAAAATGTCAAGATTGACTAAGACTATACATTCATAATAAAAAAATCATCCTTCACTGTACATGTTACATGCCTGTCAATTGGTCCAATCACTCTGCAAATCAAAATCAATCAGGCATTATCAAGCATTATAAAAGACTGGTCTTCAAACATCCACCATGAAAATCTTTTTCTTTCTTGATTCCAAAAGAATACAAATGTCTGACACTACTACTGCTGCAAACCAAGAAAGCGTAGATGCACCTCCGTATCAGTTCTCATCGTTGCAGCAATGGCAGATAGCTTATATATACGCTTTTTCAGCTACATTTAACCATCACCAAGAAGTGTCTCCACAGTACTACAAGTTGCCTTTATTCACGCCTCAAGTAAGTGTGGATCGCTCTAAAGTCAACAACATGATTCACCATGTTAAGATAGGATTTGGAAGATGAAATACAAAAGCAAGAGAGCGAATTGATACACCAGATCATCTGTGCTTGTCTAGGCAACATCCTCAATCGAAATAAACCTATAGAGTATGCATGTCGACGTTGTCTGTTTATCACTGCAAAAACTAAACGCTATATTTACTGCAATAGATCTTTCAAGAACTCTCTACAGCAGTTAATAACGGACAAGATGAAAGCGTTCGACATTGATTTCGAAGTAAATCCGTTGCTGAAACAAAACTACAATGCTCTTCCCACCGACGTCAAGGTAAACCTCTCAACGTGTGGATGTCAAAATGACGCGTATCAATAACCGACTTGCACCAAAAGCTTTATATATTATATTCATTAATAGAATGGCAATTGCAAGATAGCACAGCAGTCAAAGCCATTGTGGACACATACAACCTACAGGACGGTTTGACAGATGAGAATCCCATCATTGCTCGTCCTGTAGGCACAGATTCCAAGAAGCGTACATATTGGCAGTTTGGAGGTGATTGAGAAAAGACAAAAAAGCATGGAATACGGATCATTGAATTCTGATTGTGTGCTTGGTAGATTCTCCGTGGATTTGGCGTGAATCCAGCAGCATGAAGTCTCTGTCTCAATGGGAGACACTGTGTAGAAACCGTCAAGATTTAGAGCAACTAGTAGACAGTTTCTCGGCATCAACATCTAGATTAGAAAAGGCTCTTGTCAAGACGATCAAGGAAGAAATTTACGACATTGCGATCAAAGAGGAGCAGAGAAAATTACGTAAAGAGAGAGCTGAAATGCGAAAATTAATACCAGTAGAAGTGTCCATCACACCTACTACACTTAGATCTAGAGGAAATCGCAGCCAACGAGTGCATTACAACTTTGATGACATTTATGGCATTGATGACGATGGGGATAATGAGGCAGATGACGACGATAACTTTGTGGATGAAGATGATGAGGCTGCAAACACACCGACACGAGAGCGATCGAAACGACAAGCTTCTCCACCTAGACCTCCTCCTACTAGATGGAGCAGTCGTTTGAATAGAGGAGCAGCAGCAACAGCAACAAATGAGGTTGAGGAGACTCCAGTGGAATCAATGGAGATAGATACGCAAAGTGCGGAGGCTATGGACACCAGCCCTCTTCCTTCAGAGCAAAGCAATGATATGGATACATCGAGATCGCCAAGCTTTATGGACACTACACCCAGTCAAAGTCCTATGGAAGCTGTTTCCAACGCTAATGGTGTAATGAACGTCAATGATATTTTAAATCCTCAAGTTGTTCAAGAATAAGCTCCAACTGTACTTGAGACGTGTCAATAAGATTGTATATATGGGATCAGAGACTTATTTAGAGCATTTACACATACACACTAAAGCTTGCCAAACATATTGCTATCACAACTATATGTCTTTTCGGGTATAGCTATTTGCACAATCGATAATTACTTTCTGTACAAGTGTACTCTAGTCACAATAAAATATTGCTCTTTGCACTATTTAAACTTGTTATTTTTATTATACAGTTGCTAAGAGCTGGGAACTGAAAAAAATGACTCAATCCATTGGTGATACCATTTGATAAACGATGATATTCCACATGTAAAGGATACAGTCCAAAGACTCGATTACCAAGCTACTTATGGCTCTGTACTGGCTACTATGATGTACCTGATACAATTACAGAGCTCACCTCCCCCCCCCCCCAACCAATTTTAGATTAATGCAAAGTGGACCATCATTTCAGTCCATTTGAGTTTGAAATACTGTTGTGTTGTTGATGTTGTGCTATCAAGGGTATTCCAAAGCGTTAAATGACAAAATGCAATAACAAACGAAGATGTCATGTCTCAACTGAACGATAGCATTATACCAAGATTAGCACACAAGCTTGAACATGACATAGTACCTGTATTACAAATAAATACGCACTTCATCAAATATAGTAGAAAACGACGATCAAATTCCTAATTCAACAAGGAATGTTTTACCCACCGAGCTTGATTTAACTTTTTTTCTTGCGCTTGTGAAACCATCACCTTTTGATGTTTAAAAAGAAAAAAAAAAAATCTTTTGAGCCAAGAACTCTTTTTTTCTCTTGTACTCTTTTACTTGAAATTATAAACATGAGTGAACGTGAACATTTGCTGCCTCATCACGGCCAAGAAGAAGAGGACTTGACCTTCATGTCATCCTTCAAGCATACACTCTACTCTTCCAAGATAAATTGGCTTTTGGTGTTTGTCCCTATCGCCATCATCTTTTCTGGCGCTTCAGATACCGTTGTCTTTTCATTGAATTTCATTGCTATTATCCCACTCGCCAAGCTCCTTGGATTTGGTAAGTCGAATTTCTGGATTGCAAGTGTATTTTGTACCAATACTTTACAGCTACCGAGGAAATTGCACTTAGATCTGGTTCTGTTATTGGCTCTGTAAGTGATTAAACATCAACGCCAGTGGTATTAGAGAGCTAACATTTGAAACCACTCAGCTTTTGAACGCTACATTCGGTAATGCAGTTGAACTTATTCTCGGTATGATTGCTTTAAAGGAAGGATTAGTTCGTGTTGTCCAAGGTAACGCTGAAAAAAAGGGGGTAATATTTAATTTAGAAATTCATCATTTTACTGCTTAGCTTCTATTTTGGGCTCAATTTTGTCAAACATTCTTCTCGTAAGTGTGTAACAGATGGAGGGTATTGTTCGTGGTGTTGATTATTCATGTAATAGGTTCTTGGCTGTTGTTTCTTGTTTGGTGGTATTGGTCGTTCTGAACAATCTTTCAACGCTACTGGTAAGAAATTTCTACGTGTATCTTGTGTAAGGGTAACTCATATTACATCACTGTACATCAGCTGCACAAACTTCTACTTCTCTTTTGGGTATCACTGCTCTCTCCTTGTTGATTCCTGCTGCTTTTAGCGCAACCGCTGCTCACACTACTGAGGCCGATAATGGCATTGTCAACCTCAGCCATGGCACTGCCATCATTCTTTTGATCATCTACGTCTTGTATTTGGTTTTCCAACTCAAGACCCACTCCGAATTGTTTGAGGACGAGGCTGATGAAGAGGAGAAGCCCCACACCACTCTTGCATTTTCTGTCATCTCGTAAGTTTAGACATTGTGTAATGGCATGGTAAATTAACCATTTCTTTTTAGTTTATTAGTTATTGCTGGTTTTATTGCCATTCACGCTGAGAGCCTTGTGGGCGCGTAAGTTCATTAAAGCCAATGTTACACTGTATACTCATTTCTCATCTCTCTTAATTTAGTATTGAAGGTGTGGTTGAGGCTTGGGGCTTGAACGAAACCTTTGTAGGTCTCATCATCTTGCCTATTGTCGGAAAGTAAGTCTAGTTTAAGAGGTTGTCTGTTGCTTGCATACTAACTATCTATCCAAATCAGTGCTGCTGAACATGTCAGTTCCATCACCTTTGCCATGAAGAACAAGATGAACTTGTGTATCGGTATTGCCATCTCCTCTTCTCTTCAAATTGGTCTTTTGGTTTCCCCTGTGCTCGTCTTGACTGGTTGGGCTATCGATGTCCCCATGACATTCTTCTTTGAAATCTTTGAAACCGTCGTCTTGTTCTCCAGTGTTTTGGTTGTCAACTACCTTATTGCTGATGGCAAGTCCAACTGGCTTGAAGGCGCTTTGCTCTTGGCTTGTTATGCCATTGTCGCATTGGCATTCTTCTATCACCCCATTGTTTAGAGGAATTATATCATTTTATTAAATTACTCTTTTGCCATGTTGCTAGTTTAAGAATCAATACATACATTTGGCTTTGAGCATATTTAAGTGTTTCGACGAATTAGCCACTCTTGTTCATGACATTAGCTGCCAGATCAAGCATGCTTATCAGCCGATCGATTCAATCGAATAGTCATTGGATAGAGCCTATACCAACAAACGAAATTTTCCCCTGTCAGTTCTACGAGTGTATCACACTCTTCCCAATGTAGCTGTAGACTGTAAAAAAAAAAAAAGGTGACGGCTCAGTGGTAGCTTCCATGAAAAAGAAAAAAAAAAATTAGTATGCAATTCTGGATACAACGCGTAGACCGTGTCCTTTCTTTTCTTTCATCAATTATCGCACTGATACTGGACATCAACACTTTTATATTGATTCATTATTAGTATAGTAGAACAATAATCCAATCATATATTAAAGGTTATGCCACCCGTAGTTCAAGCACAAGGTGTTCCTGTGCCCTATGCACATCAAAGAGCATTAATACCTGCAACGAGAATGGAGTTCCCTACTCAACGTCTGTGGGCATTCTCAATATTCGTCTTATTACAAGCTCTCAAGGCTGCCGACTTTTGGAGAGCTTACATGGCTGCTTATCCCGACCAGCACAGCGGCCTCTTGATCAAGTGGTGGTTCATTGATTTCATCTACTTGCTCGCTCTGTACTTTGCTCAAATTCCTTGGCTGCAATTCAGTCTGCTCAAGACGCTGCTGCTCAGTGCCTTTTTATGCTGGATTGACTTCCTCGTCTTTACTGCTCCCATCGTAAGTATGCTCCGTAAACATATCATATCACCACTCATTTCATTGTATCCTGTGTAGTATGGCTTTGGCTTTGTGCTGTTTAGAGGCATCTTTGGCGAGGCTGCTGTAAAGAAGGTCATTGTGTCTAGAGGCCAACTCGCCAACGTCAACAAGATTGTTCACAACTCCTCACATATTCTGGGTGCCCATACTTTGCACATCCTTCCTTATGGGTAAGAACAACAGCTCAAGTCTGACATTGCCATCTAACAACTATTCTCTGTATAGCACTGCCAAATTGAATCCTAGTGATGAAGTATACTGTTTATCGACAAACGAAATTGGAAAGAAAGACATTTATATACCCATCATTTTGAACAATACAACACCTCGATCCATCCTAGTTTCTCGCCTTGATTTCGACACTGGCTTGACTACAGTTAATGAACACACTGGTAAGAATATCCAGCGAGCAACTGAGATCAACCACGCAAAGGAGGGAGTCGAATACTATTACATTCGCATCAGAAAACCCGGAGCCTACAAAATCGACCAAATCGTCTCAAAGCAAGGTGTCAGTATTCGACTAGACAACAAACAAGCGTTTGTATTCACCTGTCCTTACGCCCATATCAAACCCGTGCCAGCCACAGATTATTGTACGGGCGACACCGAGAATCTCCACTTCCAAGTGATGGGTGTTCCTCCACTTGATGTATACTACACCAGAAAGACTGACAACAACAATGTGAAGAAGCTCGAGTTGAATAGGATCCAGCCCGATGGCTTCAAATCACCCTTATTACGTCGCATCAATGGCCCCAAAACAATCGAACCTTCATTGTTCAGCGTCAAACCTGATTCAGACTACACTTGGGCTGCAGTCAAAGAGCTAGATGTCAGCCTCAACCTCACACTGGAAACTGCCTCCATGCAAGAGTATCAATTATCAAAAGTGAGAGATGGCGCAGGAAACGAAATCGACCTGTCAAATTTAGCATCTCAATCCTTGCAAGTGCATCGTCGTCCTGCCGTCAACTTTGGCTGTAGTCAAAAGGAGCCTATGAACCTTCTCGTTGGTGAGAAGTCTGTTCAACTGCCATTAGATGTCCAAGGCTCTGGTCCCTTTAATTTAGAATACAAGTTTGCTGGTGATGCTGACCATGTGTACAAGGCCAAATTGAAGCCTCATGAAAAGTCAATTCAAGTATCTACTCCTGGTGAATACAGTCTTGTATCTATTAGCGACAAGTTCTGTCAAGGTGAAGTGAAATTCCCCTCCTCCTGTCTCGTCGCTCAGCCCCAACCACCTACTGCCAAACTTCACCATACTGCCATTCCATCAGAGTGTGCTGGAGACAACGAAATTGGTATGAAGTTTGTTGCTGAGCTCGTGGGTACCCCTCCTTACACTCTGGAATACACTATCACCAAGCACAATGGCCGCGCAAAGCAGGTCGTAGATCGTAAACGTGAGGTCATTGATCGTTCTCGTCATATTTTCTCTTACTTGCCAAGTAGCAGTGGCGAATATACTTACGAATTCACCACCGTGGATGATCGCCATTACAAGAAACGCGCTCTCAACATCCCCCCCATCAAGCAAGTCGTACACCCTCAACCTGATGCCAAATTCAGACCTAAAAATCGTCGTGTCCGTACCTGTCTCAATGAAGATTTGACTGTGGACGTTGATTTGCGAGGTACTCCTCCCTTCAAATTGAAATGGACCGTGGGCTCTCAAATGTATGGTGATTACATTGAAAGCGAAATATACACTATGAAGTTGCCTGCTTTCGATATTGCTGGTCAGCATGTCGTATCTTTGGTCAACATTACTGATGCCAACGGCTGTACTAAGGAATTAGAGGCTCGTGATTACACTGTCGATGTGCGTCGTGATCGTCCCACTGCTTTCTTCTTGACCGACAATGAACCAGTTCGCACTGTCGAGGTCACTGAAGGCTCTTCTGTTAAGCTTCCTATTGGTTTGACTGGTGAAGGCCCTTGGACAGTCTCTTATTACAATGTTGAGGCTGGTGAGCGTAGTTTGGTTACCCGTCGCTTTGATAATGCCAATGCTGAAATTGAAGTGAGAAACGTTGGTCATTACGATCTCTTGAGAGTGGATGATGCCATCTGTAGAGGAGATGTGTTGAAACCCCAATTTCTGGTCAAGTGGTTGGATAAACCTTCGCTATCTATTCCCAAGGATCAGGCTGTTGATATTGGTCGCAATATCTTTGAACGTACTGCCGTGTGTCAACATGCTAGTGACTCTATTGACATCGAATTTAACGGAAGTGGACCATTCTACTGTCTCTACAAGGAATATCGTGCTTCTATTGGCGGCATTCGCTCTCATTACCAAGGTCAAGATGAAATTACTGCTGGTAGCAAACGAGTACATTTGCCTCTCAAAACACGGGAGCCCGGAAAGTACCGCTATGTCTTTGAAAAGATCGCTGATCAACATTACACCGATCCTTTCAGCATCGACAAGTTGGAAGTTCATCAAATTGTTCACGCTACTCCCACTGTCAAGTTTTCCAAATCTCGCAAGGACCGTACTTTGTGTGTTGGCGAAACATTAAGCAGTGCTGATATGGACCCCATCTATCTTGAATTCACTGGTGTTGCTCCCTTCAAGGCCGAGGTCCATGTTCGTTTGGATTCCGAAAAGTATGGTCGCATTCATCAAATCGAATCTAGCACCACCAAGTACAAGTTGAATTTGGATGACGAGTTGAAGGTTGCTGGCAATTACAAGATTTCATTGAAGAGTGTGGATGATGCTAACGGATGTGGTGCTGAGGTGACTGACAGTGAAACCATCAGCGTCAAGGCACTGGAAATCGCAACCATCTCGTCTATTGATACTTGCGATGACGTTTGTGTTGGTGATAGCATTGATTATAGCCTCTTTGGTGTTGGCCCATTCACTGTGCAATATCTCTTCAATGGTAGAAACGAAATTGCCAAGGCTCATTCTTCCAAGCTTTCTTTGCTGGCTGATAAACCTGGTAATATCACCGTTGTCTCTGTTGGTGATCAAAGAAACAAGTGCAAGTCTTATCCCAAGAACCTTACAAAGCAAATACATGAGATTCCATCTTCATATGTCAGTGGTGGTAAGGATGTGGTGGAAAGCGTCGAAGAAGGTAATGTTTTGTCATTTAACAGAACACTTGATACATTTTATATTAATATGCAAGCTCGTAACAGGTGACATGGTGGATGTTACTATTGATCTCATCGGCACCCCTCCTTTCGATTTTGAATGGCGTAGATATAAACTTGTGTGGGACGATCGTAACAAACAACACTATAAGGGTGCTGTTTTAGAAAGTCATAATGTGTATAATCAGAAGGAGCACCAGTACATTATTCGCACTTCAACTGAAGGCATCATAGAGGTATGTTAGCCTGCTTGATTTTATCTACTGCGGGGTTACTAATTATTTTTACAATAGCTTGCTAGTATCAAAGATCGCTACTGTCAATATCCCATTTAAATATTATTATACATATCTTATTCTTCCAAGTAAATAAAATCATTTTTATACAAGATTCATACCCACATTGCACAATGAAAAGAGGTGAACTGATATCGCTCGTAGTGCAAGGCTGTGAGACAAAATACCCATTCCAAAATGAAAAAAATAACATGATAGTCATTTGTATTTTATTTGGCTGAGAGAGAGATATTGTCAAAGACAGATATAATAGTAACCGAGTGGCATGCTAAAGAACAGTGACGATGCTGATACTCAAGATTTCCTACCGAGCTGTTGATAATGAATTTATATCTGAAAATGGGGATTCACTTTATTGAGTTGCGATAATTAATGTTATGTACTCACCTTGAACAAATTATTCTACAAATTTAAATTTCTTGTTAAATGAATTCTTTCTCTAACAATGCTCTATCCGCAGACGATATCATGTTATTTCTTTGAAAAAAGAAAAACAAAAAAAGGCTGGCGTTCTTACGTGCAAAACTAGCTTGGTTATTTCACTTTTAGTAGTATTATAATAAGAAAATACCGTTTATAAAACGAAATTTCTTAGGCTCCCACACAGTTATAATTAAAACCACAACAGCTCTTCTGGTATAACAAACGAATTCAAACAGCCAACACTTTCTTTGCGTATAGCTGCCAGTTGCATACAGTATACATGCCAACAAAAGATTATTCCTTCCTCTGCTTGATTAATGATGAAAACATTTCTCTGCAACGCAACACACGTTATTTTCTTTCTGCATTGATTTAGCCAGAAAAAGTAGCATAATCATCTGGCTTAAAACTCCCGTATTAAGATGCGCTATCTTCTTATTCCATACTACAGACATATCTACTACATGTAGAAAACAAGAAAAGACACCCACATTTCTCCACAACTTCCCAAGGTACTGTGCGGTGTTTATTTTCAAACCCCGTCCAGAGTTTCGAGTTCCGATTTGGAACCCCGCTGCTGCCTAGAATGCGATGGTGCAAACCAAATTTGCGTAGCTGTTTTGGTTGCTGAGATATCCGTGATTTCATGATTTGATCGATTTTGAGGAGAAGTTACTAGTAAAAGCTATTGAATTGATATATAAATGCTGTTTGTATGTATACTAAAAGTTGTTTGAGGCACTTTGTTTGACTAGGACATGTTAAGTTTGGGTCTGTAATAGACGATGCGAAGCAGTAGAAAGGGAAAATGTGAAAAAAGATTCAATTTTGGATGGATATTTCTCTATGATTTATTGAGTGAGTCGATGTTGCATAGTGCTTGACTTTTGTTTCTCTTTTAATTATCTATACAATGGTATGGTTACTATTAGTATTTTTAAAAATATGTCGGGTAGTGCCCGCTTGAGGCCTATAGAAATACATGATTTTGAGTCATTTCATGAAGGGAATGTCTATTAGGTGTTTTTGGCTTTTAGATTATGTTGGGACTAATGTAGACCTATTGAATGGTATTTGTTTTGTTCAAATCTGATAAGTATTGGCAGAGATATCACAAAAAGTTATGTCCTTGGAAAATTGGCCATCTTTGACCAATTTGGCCTTACCCTGGCAGGTTAAAAAATTGTCATGACAATTTTTTGGTCAGACGTTTTTGCTCATTTCTCCACGTAGAGTCAAGCTAGGACTTTTAGTAAAAGCTCAAATGATAGGAAATTTTTTGCTTTACAATAGTCATTCATGTTACAAGTAGGTTTATTTTGACAGAGATGGAGATATTTTTGAAAAAGCATCAAAATTTGACAAAAAAATATTCTGTCGCTTTGAAACACCTGGTGTTGATCAAACCAGACAAGATTAGTACCGTTCGATGCGCCTTTTAATTCTGCACAAGTTTAATATATACTTGAACAACTGTTGATTATCAACAATTGCCAAGTTTAGGTCATTACAAATCTCTGGATGCATACATCCTCATTTTAAACAGTAGTGGTTTCAATCTCAGTTCAATGCCAGCAACTATGCCTGGAGAAAGCTTCTCAATGCATCATTCTTTTTGAATTGGGAGCGTGGCATAACGCACATAATAAGTTGCTAATCTATTGTTATAGAGGGTTACTTTACTTGTTAATGAGTGTTGTTTTCAAGACTGGGTGATTGTAACTTACTTTTTCTTGTTTCGTTTATGCATACCAACATGAGGCACGCATCTACTCCCAGCTAAATTGTGCACTCTCCAATGTCCATTATCTCGACAACAAGGCATTTCTAATACCATGTCCTCAGCTTAAAGTTGCCTCATTTTTATAGTACTACAATAGTTTCAGGTTATCTCTTATTGTGTATGGGATCATATATCTGGTCATGGATGTTGGAAACGATTATCAAATTTTGACTTTTGGACTTTTGGACGATTGAAGATTGAAAATTAAAAAGGTGCCGGTACAGTCTTGAGATTTACAGGTTATTATAACGAATTTTTGCCTAGAATGCGATGGTGCAAACCAAATTTGCGTAGCTGTTTTGGTTGCTGAGATATCCGTGATTTCATGATTTGATCGATTTTGAGGAGAAGTTACTAGTAGTAAACTTTATTGAAATTGTGGAGAACGTCGACTATAATCGTCATTCCGAAGGCAGTTTATCCAGTTAACATATTTGATATAAACTAGTATGTGCAATGAATCAGATGTACGATACAAATTCATACTATATAAAATATAGGTTATAGATGATGGCACGATTAGCATGGGTGGCGCTGTAGTAGACTTGTACTTTTGTTCCAACGTCGACTACAAATGTTTTCCATATTGTGTTAAATGCCAAGATCGATGCAGTATAAGCTTTATGCTTTATTATATGTGTACACTAAGATCCACACTATAAGACATATGCTTATATGAGCCTCAAATTAATATGTCTGCCAATCAGTCTTAGAGCATACCAACAAACAGAGGTATGCTTTCAGAGCTTGAAAATGAGTTACTCAAATTTGTTTTTGAAATAAAAAAAAAATCTCATATGGCTATCAACTCCCTGAGCTTATCAACAAGGGCTGAAATCGCGGTCAACCAACAATCAGAATTTTTGAACAGGCAAGAGTGACCACAGTTTTCCTGGCAGGATCCCTAGGTTTATGGCCATTAGACATAACCTCGATGAGTGGAAAAGCAGGTTTTGTAGAGGTGAACACTGCCTCTGTTCAACAAAAGTTGAAGAAAGTCAAAGAAGCTCTGCGAGGTTACGATCTCAGGAATATCTACAACATGGACGAAACGGGCTCATGTTATCGAAGTGCACCGACAGGGACCTTGAGTCAAGTAACCATATCAGGCGCCAAGATCGACAAGAAGACCAGAGTATATGTTGTCTTTTTCTGCAATGCTAGTAGTTCCTCCAAGATTGCACCAGTTATATTGGGAAACCATGAGAAGCCTCGTTGCTTCAAGAAGTGATGGGGTAACTCTCTTGATTATAGTTCATGGCTGCTACTACTTACGTTTTATGCATTGTGTTAGCCTTTGATGTAGGCTTCCACTACTACTTGAATAACAAAGCATAGCTGAATAGAGTCCAGAAGTTATGAGGGACTTTTAACAATGCAATCAATAAATACCTTGGTGAAAAAGCTAAATTTGACTTGCATGCTTCATATCTAAACCGTCGCGCGCATTATGCATGCATTAATCATAGAATTCGATACAATTTAGGTATTTATTTACAATTTTAGTAGAAGCAAAGAAAAAACTATTATACACACATTTCGAAAAGGTTACCATGATTTCTTTTGCCAAATCAGTAAAGGGTACAAGTAAAATGAACCACAGAATTCAACGAAATGCACCATTGTAGTGTCTTGCAATAGGAGAAGGTGTTGTTACATTATTGCCCCGATGATATGGATGCTGCTGCTGAGCTGTAGAAGCAGGAGGAGGAGATCTGCTGTTCGCAGCCAACGGCCGATTGTGATGAAGAAATGCGGTTAATGGCTGTTCTACGATTACTTTACTTGCAGGAGGAGAAGACATGCGTTTATCTAGAGGGGGAGAAGCAGCAGAAGGAGGTTTTGTTTGTACCGAGATTCTCTGAGTAGGCGAAGGGGGCGGAGGAGATAATAATTGCTGTTGTGGTGGGTATGATTGACGCATTCTTTCATGTGTTGGTGGATTAAAATGGCGTTGCTTTTGTTGAAAAGAATGAGGAGGAGGAGGAGGTTGAGGATGATGCTGTTGATGATGATAAGGTGGAGAAGCGAGTTGTTGTTGATGTTGATGAGGAGGGTGTTGGTATTGAGAAGAATATGGATCAGGCTTCATCAATGTATTATTATATGGCGATGATGCAGGAGGTATTGCGTTTTGCTGATGCATAGTTTTTCCCTTTAAATTGGAGGTAGTTAGTGTTATTGCTGCATCTTTCGTAGATCCTATTTGATTATTCATACCATTTTTCTACGTCTTATGTCGGTGTAGGTCATATAGCTAATATAGGCCTGAAGAGCATTGCGTCGGATTTTGGGATTACACTTCTACATGGATCAAGTTAGCAATCAATAAATGGCGGTGATGGCGATTGTCCCTTTACCATTTTCGAGTATTGCTTTGAATAATGCACAGCTGAATTGGGTGGCGATTGATAATAAGCTTCTTGGTTTGGCTATGCAAAAATGCCTGTTAAAAATCTGATTGCTTTCTTGTCTCGTCTCGGCTTACCATGCGATTGTATGGACCTTGTTGTTGGTGCGCAGGATGAAAATCACGCCTGTTACTACCTGGACGTTGAAACTGCGATTTTTGATTGTGTTGGATCGTCATTTGAGCTTTTGGGTGCATACTCTGCCCAATGTACTTTTCAGGTGACATTTGCATGCGTGCTATTTTATGTATTTTATCAGTCGCATGTAGAGGATCATGTATACAAATATTACCATTTGAGAAAGCAGGTGGTGTTACTGGGCGTTGTATTTCGCGAGGAGAATTTTGCTGGTCAGATTCTAGCATATACGTATGTAAAAGGATTAATATGGCATTCATAGTGGGTTGTGTGCATTAATGTACCAAGCAAATTGCGAATAGACATTGATGTGGTGCTCGTCTTTAACTTTTTACTATTGTGGTGATGATGGTTTGCAAGAGAAACCAATATTGAGCTTGCTTCAACTTCGTCTTGTTGTGGCTCTGTTCTCTTTCGAGATGTTGCATGAATAGTTGAAAATGCCATGATTGTACTATAGTCAGAGGCGAAAAAGAAAGAGGGAAGAAAAGAGAGAGAGAGAGAGAGAGAGAGAGAGAAAGGGAAAAAAAACCCCCCAACTACACTAAAAAATTTCTCTTGTAAACTATAAAATCTATAGCATTCCGTGTTACATAAAATACAACATTTAGCCCTTTTTTTCCATGTATGTAAATGTGTTTATATAGGTTGTATTACGTGCAAGTCTCTTTCATTATTGTTGTTCAGAAACCTAGTAAGCACTAATAACGAATGTGCTGGATCACATGATGTTTAATAAACACAATGTTGTTGAAAATCAGTGCAAATGTATCAAGGAGTAAAAAGGTCCATTCATCTCAGATTCATCATTGTTTCACACTGTGTATGAATGTGCACATAAAGAACACACCATGTACGCTTATTTTGCATGATATTTGCTACGATGAATGCATGTGTGGTCTGTATAAGTACTTCTCTTTCTTTCTTTTTCTCTCTCTCGCTCTCTTTGCATTACATTATCATGCTGCATTGCTTATTTGTTTTGTTTTGTTTTTTAATCATGTACAAAAGGAGACCTGCAAGAGGACACGTCTGTGCGTGCATGGACGTATGCTGATGGCCTTTCTGCCGAGCCCAGATGTACATGGTACTTTTTACATAGCATCGCATATCATAGTATAGCAGGCCATGAAAGCGGTACCATTGTCTATATAAAGCTGCCTTTTTTTTTCGCTGACTATCTACCCCATTTTCATGACAACATGTATGATTTTAAGTTGCCAGCTAAATGGTAGTTACACATCGGAATACTTGTAAAAAGGTCCTTGTACTTGTACAACACAGCACAACATCAAACCAAGTATATGTACTACCACAACACGCCGAGTTTGTACGTGCAACATAACGACAGATGATGGTAACGATGGAAAATCAAAAAAGCATGGTCGTATTGATCAGCTGTGTCGTACAATTGAACTAATCAATTAACAAACTTTCTGTAAAATACTTTACGTGGTCGCACATTACCAATTATTGTCACACTCAAAGTTAATCGAATTAAGCACTCTCCCATTCTATATTTTTCTTTTCAGGTTACATGTATTGTCCTATCATGGGACATATACCGCTTCAAGCTATGTTTTTTTTGGGTTTTGAAGATCACAGCCAGAAGCAGAGGGGCGGGCCCATCACTTGGCGTTGGTCCCGCTCATTTTTTTCTACCACTGCTATCACATGAATTTGGGCACATGAATACTGTGCTTACCATAAATACATGTCAAATCGTTGATCTGATGAGTGATCTTGCATAATGCCTGAATTAAATCTACGATTCCTACCCCTTTAGTTTATTACATCAAAATCCGTATGAGACGTATGTGAGAGGCTCTTCTATCTTTTTAGCACATGTAAACATGAAATTTTCAAATACGCGTGGAAGGCGTATTTCCTACAACTGTATAAAGTAAGAGTATAGAAGTGCTAGATAAACGATTTCTGTACATTGCCAGTAGTTATCTTCACTCTACTTTTGAGATTCATCCTTGCTTTAACGCTTGATTTTATAATAAGCTAGCATTAATCTTTCTATTTTATTATGTAGGCAGTATGTCAGCATTGACCAAGGATAAAAGGGAGGTGCACCCCCCCCCCCTTCCTCCGTGAAATCAAAAATTTGACATCTATCAGTAGTCTATGCCTATCTTTTTTCTCGTCAACAGCTTCATGAACAATGACTGAAACGAATGCAGCCATACACACTTTTACGACACTTTCACGATGAAGCCAATATTGCCTGAAAATGGCTGATTTCTAGTTTAAACTATTTCCAGACGCTGAACGTACACTTTTTGTTGACCAACATCAGAAATTGCAAATTAGATATGATCATCTAACAAGTGAATCTCCTCAAATCTACAACATGTAGCCAGATTCTAATAAGCACTCTTTTAATTGACTTGATTAAAGTGAATAATTTATTGGGATGAATAATTTAATAAATTAGAGAAAAGGGTATCGGAGAGAAGCCTTTCTAGTTATTAGCTGTAACAACTCTGTAGACAGTTGTAAAAGCCTTGCGAAGATTCTCTTCAGAAGGATTTGTCAAGAAAGAAAGGAAAGTGGGGTCAACAATAAAGACCTTTCTAACAACTTCGCCAACAATATCAAAGATTTGTTGAATATAGCTAGCTCCAGCAGGGCTTTGAGCACGGACTGCGTCAATAAAGACATTTTGAAGAGCCATAAACTCTTCCGAGTCCATGGTTTGAAGACGTTGAAGAGCAAAGAGACCACCGCCAAAGATCTTGCCGATAATACCAGTAACTGCTTGGAAGATAGCCTTCTGGATGCCATCAGTGACATTGCCAAGCACAGCTTTGGCCAAAGCCATCACTGTATTGACGACAGCGTTGATAAATGAAGAGATCTTGATGAAATTAGCAATAAAGCCATCCTGGTTGTTGGACAAGTAGACAGCAAGGGATTGAATGAATTTGCCAAGAGGATTTGTTCCGCCAGTAAACTGATTGATAGCATCAATAGCCTTTGAAACAATTTCGCCCACTGACAATGTTCCGTTAATAAGGCCACCAAGAGCTGTACCAGTGAAGCTTGCAAGGCCTTTCAAGACATCATTGTCGATGATGCCATTAGTCAAACCGCCCAAAATGTTACCAGTAGTATTGGTGATAGAGCCAATAAGACCACCAAGACCATTGCCAATGTCGACCAAAGGGTTGGTTCCATTGCCAGTAATAGCATGGGTAATGTTGCCAAGAGCACCTCCAACGCCATTTGTAATGTTACCGAGAGCACTTCCAACGCCACTTGTAATGTTGCCAAGTGTGCCAGTAACGCCAGTGGTAACGTTACCAACGATGCCACCTACTCCATTTACGATGCCTCCTACACCATTAGCAATGCCACCGAAGAGATCTCCAAGAGGGTTACCAGTGCTGGTGCTTGTACCATTGGTACGAGTAACTGTAGTATTAGTTACGTTCTTACCACCGTTCAATACGGTGCCTACAGTATTGGAAACGCCATTGATTGCACCACCGATAGAGTTAATGCCGCCATTAATAGCGCCACCGATACCATTGATGAGATTTTGGAATGGATTCTCGACTGCAGTGGCGTTTGTAGTAACTTGAGCTCTGTATACAGATGATTTGTGGAACATGAGCTCTAATAAACCAGCAACATCTTGAGGTCCATTCTCTAAACCAGCTCTCTTGCTCTCTTCAGCGATGACTTCGTTTGCAAGATTATGGGAGTAGTCCAAAAAGTTTACAAAATCTGTTTGGAGCGCAAGAACTGTAATGAGCTCGGCTTGCTTTTTGATTTGAGCTTCCACAAAGGCTTCAGTCTACAAGCAGGTGAAAATGTTAATTCATCAGACGTTATAGCTATTTGCAGTCGATCTTACATCGGCATCAATCTTGTTGGCGCTGGGAACAGTGGCGCAGAAAGCCAAAGGTACGAACAGTAAGCTGGATAGTTTGGCCAACTTCATTTAGTGATAATAGCTATTTGTTGTATCAAGAAGAAAAAATATAGTTAGACACAAATGAGCATTTATATGACTTTGGAATCTACCAAGAAACTGTAAAAGAATGCTGATTGCAGCGATTGGCAACTGATCCGTGGTAAATAGCCCAAGAATGCTCATTTTTCTCCTATAAGATAGCTCTGATATACGTATTAGTCCCGAACATATCGAGAAGAATATAAACATTTTGAAAGGTATTGATAGCAGAACAAAAAAAAAACAGATTGAGAAGACGTGGTCTTTTTTCAAATATTGCTCTAGACGACATTCCTTGGTTTGCCTGCTTTTACAATTTAATTGTTTGTTGTATAAATATAAACAATAATGAGCCATATGAAAGTAGACAACAGTACAAGAGCTTAATTCCTTTTGGATGAGAACTATGCAAATAAAAAGAAAATGCTCAAGTATACTTTATTTACGATGAACATCAAAAAGCACGCTCTCAGGGGTTATCGATAAAATTTCAGTATCGACGATTTTTGAAATAAGGTATTGTAGCCTCTGCTGATAGACTTGTATAAGGTTAAGCTAAAATTCGTATTGTTGTTTTAATGCGCACTAAACGTGTTCAAAACCGCCTCGTATGGCACTTACAAATTGGAGTCTCTTGCAAACTTGCTTTACAACTAATTGTTTATGCAGTAAATCGTCCTGTTACTTTCAATTGAGGCTTGTAGGATGAAGGACTTCTAACGACTAGTTTGTGCACAGCTAGTCGTTATTCAGGCACACTGTGCAATCAATGGTTAGTCAACAACATGATTCAATGGCTTCTTTGATCCATTCCATAAGGTTGACATAGGCTTACCAAGTATCCTGATGATACAATGTAATCGTATATCGGTGCACTTCAATTGCGGTGCTGCCCATCTATTGCCTCAAAGATCAAGTATCATCCTTTGTCCTTTTGTAACTTTTCGAGCTATGATGCAATACGCTGCGACATGTTACAGCAAACGTTTAAAAAGAATCATGTTTGTACATCTGTAAGGAGTAGCTTTCAATAATGTGGAACGCTAAAATTGTGCGAAGCCATAGAATTGATGGTGTGGGAAGCAACAATTGTGCTCGTAGCAATAAGTAATGATGGCATACAAAATAAAACCACAAATTACTAAATATCTGTACATTTTCACTTTAGCATGCAAGCTATGATCTGGATTGTATATAATCGTATTTGATTGTATTTTGGTTTTGCACTTTGGTCAACTACAAAGAAGACTTTCTTTGGCAATTGATTTGAGCGCTATGATGATAGCTATAAAGTCCTCTAATATTACACTTTATGATTTGTGTATAGATATTGATCTGGTTCATGTAAATCTACTTCCATCGCACATTGAAATTAACATTCATGCTTTCCTTTCAGGAGGCAAGTCGCAAGGCAGTCCTTTTAGTCCGTGGCTTATCGAGCCTAATCTACCTGGAATTTTTTTTACATTACCTTGAAGCGAATCTGTTCTTTTGACAATAGAGTACTGATAGAAAATATGCGTCCCTTGACAGCCGAAGAAACAACCACTCTCTTTGAGAAGCTCGCTAAATAGTAATGTGGAATGAAAATCTAGCATGCGATCTGATGAGACTAACAGCATAGCAAATAGTGTCGGTGCCAACCTCAAACATTTGATTGACAGACCTGATGAGACATATTGTTTCCGTCTTCAAAAGAACAAGGTGTATTATCTTAGGTAAAGTAAACCAGAATACAGGACATGTTGGATATAGTGTTTAGATGCTGACTTTGGTATTAGTGAATCAATGATGAGAATGGCAGTGAGTGTGGGTCGTGATCAACTTGGCTCTGTAGGTGTTTGTTTCGGTAAATTCACAAAGACTGGTAAATTCAAGCTTCATATTACTGCTCTCGATCATTTAGCACAGTATGCCAAGGTATTTAGAAAGAGGATTACGAAAAAAGTGTGCAAGATGTTGATTTTTTTAAACTTTAGCACAAGATTTGGATCAAGCCTAATGGTGAGATGCCCTTTTTGTATGGCAACCATATCGTGAAAGCACATTTGGGTAGAATTACAGACGATACTCCTGAGCACACTGGTGTGATTATCTTTTCCATGACTGATTCACCATTGGTAAGTGGTTTTGAGCATAAATGTTGAGATAAAGTTTCTGACTAGAACGAAAATCAGGGTTTCGGTGTTACTGCAAGATCCACCATGGACATGAAGAAGCTTCAACCTACAGATATCATTGTTTTCCATCAAGCTGATGTTGGAGAATACCTTCGTGAAGAAGATACTTTGTTTTAAACTTAATTAAATGTGTGTATATTAAAAAGAATAAAAAGATCATAGATAAATATTCAGTTTGATCATCGCAGTGCAGCGTTTGACATATTTGAGAAGAGTGATGATTCAATGACAACGATTTCGTATCTTGAAATGGCCATTTCATGTTACACTATGTGTATGGCATGTCTTGAAATTTTGAAGATCGAAGAAGAGTTGCACGAATCTATTGGTTCTAGGTGCGGTCTTTTTCTGTTTGAGCAAAGCGTGCTTCGTTTGCTATTATTGACAGCGCATTGAATATAAGACAAGGCATATAAATACGCTCTCCAGAAGATAGAGCATTTTATGTACAACTGCCGTGCTCAATTGGGTTCTCTGGTTGCGTCGATGGTGATAATTCAATCAACCGAGAAATAAGGGGAGATCATCTGACTTTGAAGAGCATCCTTCTCTAACGTCATGATGTTGCCATGACATAAGTTGCTCGGGTCCCTATTTCATTTGATGTGTAATGTTGGAACAGAATAGATCAAATCATGGATGATTTACATTAAAGAACAGAAACGCATCTGCAATTCGCTTTTCTCTCTCTTGCACAACACTTTTTCTTTTCTTGAATTTTCCACAGTAGCAAGTAAGTAACAAACAACAAAACGAATTTTGATTCCATAGAAAAATGGAAAAAAAAGGGCTTTTTTTTTTTTTTTTCTTACTTAAGATGGTTTCTTTTATTAATTCCTTTTTTTTTTTTCTCTCTTCTTCTTTGTTCTTTTTCTTAGTTATAAATTATGGCAGAATTCGTTAAACTTTCCATCTTTGGTACCGTCTTTGAGGTTACCACCAGGTAAGCGCTTGGACTTGTTCGTGCTCTATTGTATTAGCCCCTGATGCTCATCATGATTGCATGTAGATACGTTGATTTGCAACCTGTTGGTATGGGTGCCTTTGGTTTGGTTTGGTAAATACAGACAACTCCAGCAGCAGCAGAAAAGCATGTTTTGAGCTAACACTTTTTCCACAGCTCCTCCAAAGATCAACTCACTGGTATGAATGTTGCTATCAAGAAGATCATGAAGCCCTTCTCAGCCCCAGTTTTGGCAAAGAGAACTTATCGTGAATTGAAATTGCTGAAGGCTTTGATGCACGAAAACGTAAGTAGCACTCGTGAACAGAAGGAGGTGTGGGAGTCATTGATACATTGTTACTGTAGATTATCAGTTTGAGCGACATCTTCATCTCTCCATTGGAAGACATGTAAGTGCTGATACACAAGCACGTAGATTGTTTGTACTGATAAATGACTTAGCTATTTCGTTACAGAGTTGCTCGGCACCGATTTGCACCGATTGCTTCAATCTCGTCCCTTGGAGAAGCAGTTTATTCAGTACTTTTTGTATCAAATTTTGGTAACGAGAATAACAATGACGTACTAGTTACACTTGAAATTTAACTTTAAAAAAAATTTGCTTGTAACAGAGAGGCTTAAAGTATGTCCATTCTGCTGGTGTCATTCACAGAGATTTGGTAAGCTGCTTTCGAATTTAAAAGCCTCATCAACATGACTGTACTCATCACCACCACTCTAGAAACCTAGCAATATTCTCATCAATGAGAATTGTGATCTCAAGATTTGTGATTTCGGTCTCGCTCGTATTCAAGATCCTCAAATGACTGGCTATGTTTCAACCAGATACTACCGTGCACCTGAAATTATGTTGACCTGGCAAAAGTATGATGTTGCTGGTAAGTTACTGTGTGTGTGTGTGTGTGTGTGTGTGTGTGTGTGTGTGGGAGGACTTGAGATTAAGGACTAAACCCACATTCTAGTCGATATTTGGAGTGCTGGTTGTATCTTTGCTGAAATGCTGGAGGGAAAGCCACTCTTCCCAGGAAAGGATCGTAAGTAGACTCTTTCAACAACCAAAAAAAAAAAGCGATTAGTACCAATCTCTAACGACACCTCAACAGATGTTCACCAATTCTCCATCATCACCGAACTTCTTGGTACTCCTCCTGACGATTTGATTGCTACCATCTGCAGTGAAAATACTCTTCGTTTCGTGAAAAACCTCCCCAAACGTGAACCTATTCCATTCAGCCAAAGATTCGCAGGACAAGATCCTCAAGCCATCGATTTATTAGAGAAAATGTTGACATTCGACCCACGCAAGCGTATCACAGCAGAGGAAGCATTAGCTCATCCCTACTTGGCCCCTTATCACGACCCTACTGATGAACCAACTGCACCCGAGAAGTTCGATTGGTCTTTCAACGAAGCTGATTTACCTGTTGACACATGGAAGGTGATGATGTACTCTGAGATTCTGGATTTCCATAACGTAGACAACACAGATACTGCCAATTACTTGGGAACTCCCTTGACTGCACCTATTCTCGAAGGCCAAGAAGCCGCATACATGCAACCTCAACAATAAGAAACAGATGATACGCAAAACCCAAATTACCATAGCTTAATTTTATTCTATTCTTTTAAAATTTTTTTCTGTATAATAATATGATTTAAACACTCTTTGAGCTCTGTGGCAATTATTATATTTGGCTCATACGCAAGCTCATGGTGGAATCAGGAACCCCTTTTGGGGCGCCATCCAGAATCGCGAATTTAGCGAGAGAGGGACACTCCGACATATATTTTTTTTTTAATTAGATGGCCAAACTAATTTGAGGAACCACTTTCACATAGTTACTATGCTTTCTACTACTACGACGACGACAACTACCACAAACACAGTAGTAGAGGAACCATCACGCAACGAAATTATAGACCAAATACCCGAGGAACTTCGACTTATCCACTGTATCAACGTCATACAAACCTCCACTTCATTAGATGATACCATCCAGGCCTTGAATTATTTGCGCTACAAAGCAACTGTAAACCAAGACACAGAGGCAAAGACAAAGTTGAGTATTCTCTACAGTGAGTCAGAACTTCCTTCGATCTCCAAAGATCCTATTGAAGCTACTTTATGGTCACGTAGTGTGTTTGATAAACAGCTCTCTCAAGCTTTGCAGAGCTGTGCTCCTCTTTTAACCAACACAAAAGACCTCAGTCTGACACACTTTTTGAAGGCTCAAAAGCAAGATCAAGCACCAGCACTGTGCTATTTGACAGGCTTACTCTACACAAAAGGTATTGGATTCCAGCAACAATTAGATCAAGGCATTCGAATGCTAGAATATGCTGCCAACACAGGTAAAATTGCCGAAGCTGGGTGTGAGTTGGGCAGAATATACGGTGATCGATACAGATATTCGTTAAATCAACCATCAAAATCCATGCACTGGTTTCATCGTGCCTTCGAGTGTGGATCTACACAAGCTGTGGTCGACTTAGCCTATGGCTTTTTCGAGGGTAGCAACGAGATTCCCAAGGACGACGCAAAGGCATTTCGCTATGCCAAGGACGGCGCGTTGCTCAATGATAAATACTGCCAATACATTGTGGGCCACATCTATCTCAAGGGCAGAGGTGTTACAGCAGATGCGCAAGAGGCTCTCAAATGGCTCCATGCTTCGGCTCAGCAAGGTTTCGCTGTTGCACTAGAGGAAGAAGCATCGGTCTACATGTATGGTCATGGATCAGCAAAGCAGGATTACGAAAAGGCTTTCGAGTGCTGCTCTCAGAGTGCAGCTATGAATATACCCTTCTGCCAGGCTCGCTTAGGTGACATGTACAGACATGGATTGGGCAAGCTTAAGCAAGATTTCCATAAAGCTTTTGAGCACTACCAAAACGCAGCCAGTCAATCTGACACACCATACCCCTATGCTCAGCACATGTTGGGAGAAATGTAAGTCTGGGCGCTGCAAAACCATACAACTAGCAACTAATACATGTACAAAGGTTTTTGAATGGCGAAGGCGTGCCTGTTGATTTAGCTGTAGCCAAAGAATGGTTCCAAATTGCGTCCACCCAAGGCTACGAGCTTTCGCAAACCAAGCTGCAACACATTGAATCTATAGAAAATGAGGCTAATTTGCAGCAGCAACAACAACAGCAGCAGCCATCACAGCCACAACCACAAACAGATCAGCAAGAAAAAAGATCAAGTCGTTGGTCTTTGAGTTTCTTTAATAAAAAGTAGTTTTCTATGTTACAGTTCGGGCAATGCAGTTAATAAACTCTTTACAATTCGTCTACCAGCATGGAGATTCAGCAAACGAATACGCTCGTTATGCAAATGGGCTTGATCTGATGATTGGCCAAATGGGATATGTACAGCAGGCGCATTACAAAACTTCTCCAACCAACGAACGGCAGGAATAGAACCGCCTTCTCTGATATACAAAGGCTTCATCTTCCATTCATTGTAAATAGCGTTCTCAACGGCCTTGAAGTATTTGCTGTCCAAGTTACCCAGCCAGTATTCTGCGGCACTTTGGATGGTGACTGAAATGCAGTTATCAGAATCGGTGTTCTCT
Organism: Mucor circinelloides; assembly: GCA_037974945.1. NCBI lineage: Eukaryota > Fungi > Mucoromycota > Mucoromycetes > Mucorales > Mucoraceae > Mucor > Mucor circinelloides. The sequence goes on along the minus strand of JBBNAA010000002.1, from coordinate 3,120,852 downwards.
GAAAACACCTTTTGCACGTATTCCTCAAACTGAGCACAGATGTCTGTTATAGTTTGATCGGGAACAACACGCATGCTGACAGCCGCTTGGGCGCTACGAGGGATAATAGTGGGGTTGTTGATGGAAACGTCTATTTTGTGCACAGTCAAGGTGGGATATCGCCAACGGGACATGAGCTGCTGCTTCATCTTATCGGCATTAAATGCCTCGTTTCGTGCTGCTGCAATTTTGCACTGTGTCTCTTCTTCTGCCATCGCTGCTGCTGTCGTCTCGCCTTTGTTGAGATTGGGAGATGCAATAGTGGAATGGTGAGCACGTGTGCTGGATTGTGCTGTTTCTGATGTACGCATCCAGTCCACAATGGGATCGTATAGCTTCTCTTCGGCTTCAGTGACAGGGCTGACATTATCGTAAAATCCCGGAATAAGCACCTTTTTATCGCTGTCTACGAGTTTACCCAACACATGAATCAGGTCAATAAGCGGCTCAGATACAGCGCCGCCCTCTACACCCGAATGAAGATCAGCTCGCTTGTTGCTGATGGAAATAGTCGCATGAATAACACCACGCAAACCATAAGTGATGCAAGGCACATCTTCTCCTAGCCAATAAGAATTGCTAAGCAATACCATATCGACATCCTGGAAGAGCTCTTTATGCTGGTCGACTGCTTCATAAAAACCTACACTGCCGCTTTCTTCTTCGCCTTCGATCAAAAAGATGACATTGACATCCAAGAGGCCTTCCTTGAGTAGCTCGTTGACAGCAAAAATGGTTGCCAAGATGGGTCCCTACCAACAATGGTTATCATCCACGGGCAATAACGGACGGTGCTATCGCGCTTACCTTGTTATCACTGGTACCACGACCATAGAGATACCCATTCTTTCCAGTCAAGTTGAATGGATCGCTTCCCCAGAGATTTTTTTCGTTATCAGCAGCAATCACATCGTAATGGCCATAGATCAAGACTGTAGGGATGCGCTTTTCAGATGACCTTCTTCCAGTAAACTTGCCATACACCAACGGATTGCGACCGCTGGCACCGGGAATCTACACAGCGCTACTTAGTATTTGTAGCTGATACACGTTCCGCTGACTTACCATTCTGCTAACAGCTCCCAATTGCTGGAGGATATTCTTTAGGAAGCGAGCACCACGTCTACACTCCTCCATATACTCTGGGTTTCCGCTGACAGTACGCATTGCAATCCACTTTTCAAGCACATAGAGCATAGTATTGCTTGAAGGCACGTCTTGGATGGTCCCACTAGGTCTTCTGAATGATTCAAAGCAATTGTGCACTGTTGATGGCATGTCCCAAAACTTGATTGTATGATCATTACTGCCTGAGATCAGGTAATTTGCAGTGCCGGTCAATGAAAGGACAATACCTTGATGATCGCTCAAGCTTTCCCTGAACTGAAAGCCTTCTGACCAGATTTTGATAGACCCATCGGCAGAAGCGCTTACGAAACCTGACCCTCTGATGGAGATGGCCAGCACATCGCTGGTGTGTGCCATCACAGAGCGAATCATCTGATGTGTCTCTAAATCCCAAATCTGAACATCCCCACCTTGAACGCCGCAGAACAGGTAGCCGTCTTCAGAAAGAGCGAGACAGAGGATGCCCTTGTCCAGATTGCCCTTGAGTGTGTGCAACAGCTTGATGCCTGACTTTTGAATGGACCAGATCTTGACATCGCCGTCTCCAGACCCACTGATGAGCACTTCGCCATCGACATTGGGTATATCTTTGGCATGTAATAAGCAATAAATGTACCCATCATGGGCATTTCCACGCACATGCTTTTCGCGGATAACGCACTTGATGACATCTTTATCCAGTTCCTCTTGCAGGCGCTCATATTCATCATCTGCGTCCTCTCCATCTTCAAAGAAATTGATAACGTTGGCCATCTTTCGAGGTGACTCGGGGATTGTTGGAATATCTAGTGTGGATCCATGTGTTTGAGGATCAGCAAAATCGTACCACTATTGTAGACATGAGATACACATATACTCTAAATTACGTTCGGCTCTTACCTGAATGCTGGTATTTTGGCTACCAAAGTAGATCATTTGGTTTATGTCAGAGTAGCATAGCGAGAAAATATCGCCAACATCATGGCAGGATTGTATGAGATAGGCGCACTTTAGAGTCTCTGTATTCCACACCTTTATGGTTTTTCATGCAAAATTTAGCTGTTACTCACCAATGCATCCCATAGAAAACTTACCCTGACAGTGCCATCACCGGAGCTACTGAATAGATACTGCTCATCCTGCGACAATGTAAGGCCAAGTACGCTTCCTCTATGGCCCTTCAGCACGGTAACTAAGGTAAAGGTTTGAAGATCCCACACCTAATTCATTCTGTTGAGTTATCCTGCGCCTTCAATACGTGGCATGCTTTCTTTACATGAATCTGAGAGCTCTGGCTACCACTGAATAGGTATTTCTTGCTGGCAGCTAATGATAGCACTGAATTTCTGTCTTCTTGAGAGATGGTGTGAATGCATCGTGTGGGGTGCAATGGTCTGCTGCTGGACAATTGGGAAAGACTCCCTGCACAAATGTATGAGAGATCGTACAATCAACCTTGAATTGAGATACAAACCTAATGGAGTTGGGCTTTCGGTTCTTAGAAATGGCGAATCCATTGTGAATGTGTTTGAAACAAAAGCCTTGTACGAGAAAGAAAAAAGAAAGATGTGTCAATGTAGCGATTGAATGGAGAATCTTAAGTATGAGCGGAGATGTGCATCAAATGAGTACATCAATAGCCAATGATACTACTGCAAATGCAAGGTACCCCTTCCCCCAAATAGTCACAGTTAATGGGCTTTTCTTTCTGTTTATCCTTCATTCTATTGTATACTTCATTGAACCATGACAGCCCAGAGATTACTCGCAGGATTGATAAGACAGCGTTGCTCCATCTCAAGTCGACATTTGATGCAACGCAGCTTCACTCAGACTGGTATACTCCAAATGTGCCACTAGCGAAATGAAACTAACATATGATGCTAGCTGCTCAAAGAGAACGAACTCTGGCCTATCCTCGCTTCAGTATACAACCTGAGAAGCATGGAAAGTGGATTACAGCTAAAGACTTGCTCAAGTATCAGTCATTGGAAAAGGGAAAGAAGGCTGAAGACGACCTCGTTACATTGACAGGTCGAATCATCTCTAAAAGAGAATCCAGTGCAAAATTGATATTTTATGACATTATGCAAAATGGCGAATCGATGCAAGTAGTAGCATCTCGAGGAAGGTTTATTGGCTCACCAGAGGACTTTGCAGAGAAAAATAAAGATCTGTGTAGAGGTGATATTGTCTGTAAGTGGATTCTGGTGCAAATCAAATGAGATTCTCATTCGTCTTTAAATAGCGTTTACGGGTGTGCCAGGCAAGACAAATCATGGACAACTGAGCGTATTCGTCACCAAGGATATGCAAGTGCTTACACCATGTATACAAGATATTCCTCGCACAGGCCTCAAAGATCCGGAAAAGCGATTTCGTGCCAGACATCTAGATTTACTCGTCAATCCAGAATCATCCAAAATATTACGCACCAGATCAAAAATTCTCAGATTTATCCGAGATTTCCTCGACAAACGAGACTTTCTGGAAGTAGAGACACCTATTTTATCGGGAAAGGCTGGTGGAGCAAATGCACGACCCTTCGAGACCCACGCTCATGCTATGGATATGGACATGCAACTTCGAATTGCGCCTGAATTATACCTCAAACAGTTGGTTATTGGAGGCATAGACCGAGTTTTCGAGATTGGAAAACAGTTTCGAAATGAAGGAGTGGATGCAGACCATAACCCTGAGTTTACTACATGTGAATTCTATCAGGCATACGGAGATTTAGAGAGTTTGATGAAAGATACAGAGACACTGCTGTCAGAAATGGCGGAGTATGTATGTGGCCCAACTCCGATCATGTCAAAATCAGGGGAAGAGATCAGCTTTCGTGTTCCGTTTAGAAGAATCAATGTCATGGATAGACTAAGCAGTGAATTAGGCACCTCGCTGCAATTTTTAGAATCAGAAGGTAGTGTGCACTCTTTTCTAGTTATGAAGACAATTTGACTGACCGTTGTACAGATGCACTGACTCAATTGACGTCTTTATGCCACGCAAAAGGGATCAAATTGTCTGGTCCGTTGACACTAGGACGTGTTCTGGACAAGCTCATATCTGAATACATTGAGCCCGAGTGCATCCAGCCTACTTTTCTATACAACCACCCCCTTGCATTAAGTCCGCTAGCAAAGGACGCTATCGATATTAAGGTTAGTATTTGTTTATCTGTGTATTTGTTTACAGGAATTCATTAAACTGTATTTTGGTAGGGCCAAACAGTGGCTGCAAGGTTTGAGTTATTTGTGGGGGGAAAGGAGATTGTAAATGCATATGAAGAATTAAACGACCCTCAAGAACAGCGCAAACGTTTTAGAATGCAATTGCAAGATAGACAAGATGGTGATCTAGAAGCGCCTTTACCGGATACAGATTTTTGTGATGCTTTAGAGTACGCGTTGCCTCCAACGGCTGGCTGGGGAATGGGAGTCGATAGAGTCGTACAACTAATGACAGGTGCTACACACATACGCGAGGTTTTAGCTTTCCCAGTAATGCGCCCACACAATCCTGCTATTAGCAATCATAACGATACTAATAAATAAAATTTTATGTTTTATTTTATAATAAATTAATAACACCAAGCAGGGAGGGCAATGTTTTATGGCTCCTCCCCATCAGCCTGCAATGCACAGGAAGCGATGCCTGTCCACCACCCACGAATTTCTCTTAGACAGGTAGTGGACAGCCCGTGGGGGGATAAGGTATTGACTAACCCGGCTATGGATAAATGTAGGCTCTTGTCAATCGATAGTTGTCCGCACATGACCATGTGAACTTCTCTTGTTGTTCTTTATTCTTTGCCGAGCCAAACACAAAAGAAAGAGGGGGGGGAGGATCAATGTTATCCATCAAATCCGGAAAAGGAAGGACCCACAAATCGAAGCGCATGGAAGCATTATTCCACAAAAAAGGGAGAGCGCGTCAAACGCTCAGGAACGATGTGATTCTTGAGACACCGAAAAAGGAGGACACTGTTTCTCACGGAATAAAAAAAAAATGAAAAGGTTAGTATTATGGCACAATGCCAATTATACTTGAGCAAATAAAAAGGGAGGATAATTACATTTTGCTTCTAAATCGAGCAAAGGCAAAACGGCTTTGGTTTATTAGTGAGGCATGATCGCAACCCACCGGCGAAGCGATTGTCGAAATTTCCACACAATTCCAAGACGAGGAGCAGAGAGCGCCCATGTTTTATGCTCCTCCCCTCCCCCCTCCCCCGAAAAGAGCGAGCCCGATGTTTTATGCTCCTCCCCTCAAAGACAACGGGCAGCGATCAGAGATGGATTCTTGTTCCTTCCAGGAATGTCAACATGCCAGTTGATTCTTTTCCCAAACCAAAGGAGAAAAGCAGAGATAGAATAGCGACGACCAGCGACGACAGATCTCTTGATGTCACCTTCTAAAAAAGCGACAACCCGCCAGCAGGGAGTGCAAAAGCAAAAAGGCGTGGCATTGACATCTGATAGACAAGAGCCCCTTCTTTAACTGGCTTACACACAAGAAGAGGCAGCAGAAAGCAGAGAATGGAAGTCTGATCATTCTGGGATGTGGTTGGAGACCAAAGATATTGCCAGGGCAAAACGGTGGGAATAAATCGACAAAGCAGAGGGCACGCCAACAATATCTAATGAGCTAATGTGAGTCTTCAAAATCTTCAAAATCTTTTAGCTAAGCATTTACTCCGTTATTGCGATGCACCTTGCTAATGTCATTCGAGTTTATCGACCAGAATACGGCATCGCCGTATATCACTTCCCCAAAAGGTAGCGTGACTGAATGTACCACAAAAAATGTAATATATTGAGTAGAAGGAACGGAGAGTGAGTGGAGGAGGAGAAGAGGTTCGGTAATGGTTCTATCTTTGTTCGAAAAGAGTTCTTTGCTAGTTCGCGGGAATTGGATCCACAAATTTTGGATGACAGCAGGTCCCTTCTAAAGAGCTTGAAAATACTTTTTCGCCTTGAAATGTCTGGTTTGGGTTCGAATATTCCTTGTTCCCTCCCAAAAAAAAAAGATACAAATGATGCTCGGTTGATGATGTGAACGCGCAAATAGCCAAATAAAGCTGATATATACTGGTCTAAATCTCGCTATAAAATTGTGATTCACCTTTTTCGGAAGATTTCATTTACCTTTAGTCTGCAACGGCAATTTTTCAGTGGAGGCTTTTTTTTTTCTTTTTTTTTTTTTTTTTTTTTTTTAGTGAGAAACCAATTCAGAACAAGTACCTCCTAAATGTTGATATCTATAGAATTTTTTTCAATTAAGTACAATCACGGAATCATTGCTCCAAAAGTTCCCATTGCTACTCACGGATACGCAAAGATGGTTTCTATGTTATTTTTTCTGCAGATTATCCGAATTAAATTCAAATAAATGTTAATCGAAGAGTACAATACTATATCAAGAAAAATAGAAAAAAATAATAAATCATGACATCAGCTCTGAAATTCTATCATTTTTCGATTTGGAATCACTAACGTAGAATGTGTTTATTTTGGCAGCTTTTTTTTCGAGATGTTTATAATAAGATGAGGAGTGATTAGGGGAAGAAGGAAAGGAGTTCTCCCGATTTGAAGGGTTGAATGGTATTTGAAATTTTCGCGAAAAAAGTGACTGTGCAGCTTAATTGAAAGCTCATACAAATCTTGGGAAAGATGTGCTATAAACAAGGTAGCTATCCAGATCATAATTTGCTACAGTTAATGTAATAATCGTCAAGCATCTTGATGATTGCTAATGACAATGCTCTAATGACATGCTCTCGGTTTTTCTCGTTCCAACGAAGGTGTCTGGGAATCTCCACTTGAATGGCATCTAGCCCATTCCAATAGTTGTGATAATGTTGTGTTGTGAAACCTCCCATAAAGTAATCCGCATCAATAGGGTTTGGTATAGTTGACGATGGCAACACTGATATCTGATTTTTACTTGATTTCATAATTGAATCACCGAACAGGCGGAGCAATCGATGTGGTGCCTTATTTCTCAAGCGTCTCTTTGCTAACGATTGAATTGAGCTCTTTTCCAGGATTGCTTGATCCAGTCTAATCTTATCTGATCGTAGCTCATATGGAGACAGGAGATAGCCCAGCTCTATCATACCGCTAGAATGTGTGTGTCCTGTTTGCAATCACATATCAGATAAATCGGACCTCACATTGACCAAAATCCCTACTTACCATGAATATCCACAAGCAATCCACATATATTTGCCTCAAGTACTCTCTCTACAGAGTCTTTAATTCGGTTATGGTACTCCTTCCAAACCTTCTCGCCTGCTTCCGATTCAGTACCCTCCTCCAACGATCTATTTGCATCGGCTTTTCGACGAGATATATCGTTTGCAATAATGTGAGGGGTAGCATTCCTGTAGTGATCTGTAATAAATTGTTCAATGCCTAGAGCAATATCCTTAGTATACATGTCGCCTAATATTGCGCTTCCATCTCTAGTTCTATCTGGTATTGATTCTGGTTTTAAGAATCCTCCATGAGGTGCAGTAATGATGAGTGGCAGATTTCCCACTTTTGAGTAGACACTATTGACTGTATAAGCTTTTTCCTTGAATTTTTTGCTGTATGTTTGTGCGTTAACCATGGCATAAATGAGAGAAAAACGAAAGAAGAGTCATCAAACTTACAGTCGTGTGTGGGGAACTTTTCATTTTTATACTCTTTTGGATCGGCGTGCTAATCGCAGACTTTTGGCACTGCATGTGACATATAAATGTTTGCATTGATCAGTTCGGGTGAATCAGATCCAGTAATATCTCGTTGATTTTGGAGATGTAACTCTTCGATCATAGATGAGGTACTAAGAAACTGAATTATTATAAAAGTTAGAGCGTTAAATTACTGCCACTTACTTGAGAGCTATAATCGTCTATTGAGATTTGCTGCCATGTGATCGCCTCGTAAAAAAAAATGTGTATATTATTTGCATCAACGTTCAATGAATATATCACTATTGAATTGTCGTCCAGCGAATGGAAGAAATTGGCTATCAGAGAAGCTGTCATTCTCAAACAACAAACCGTGAACTTGAAAACCAACGCATACACTTTATCCACACTATGTTCAATATATGGCAGTCAATTTAAAGGCGTCCTAGCTATCATTTGGATTGGGCATGTCAGGTATACTAGACACCTTATAGGGTCTATTCAAGCTGAAATATTTCATGATAGGCAGAAGCACTCTGCTCAAACAAGAATTGTACAAGATCGATATAATGAAGGAGCTTATGGGCATTACCAGAAATACTCTATACATCAATAGCAATAACGAATTTCTATACAATGTGTTTATAGCCACTGTAAAGAAAAGAAAAGGTATATACTGTGTTATACTTGAACCATTTTTCTTCTTTTCGTACATTCTTTTATTCTCCAGTATCATAGCCCTGGGTTTTCTGTTTAAAACAATATATTTCTTTTTCTAATCATCAAACAAAAGAAGCATTAGTTAATCTCCAAGTCTTTGACAGCTCCACGGCAATGACAAAATCTTTTCAATTCATTGCAAAGAACCAAGTTGGATCTATTCACTATTGCGCTTATGATACTCCCAGCTAGAGCGAATCAAATGCCAAGCATCAACGCTACTGAGAATTGCTGGGCATTGCGACTAATACTTTTACTGCATAATTAACTTTCGTTTAGCCACTCTTTATTGGTGGGATGCAATAGGGCAAACCAGCCATGAAATGAGTGATCAGCAGTTTTATAAAAAAAAACTGCGTTTGCAACAACCCCCTAAACAAAATCAACATTTCTTTTCTTTCTTCTTTTTTCAACATTTCTTCATCAACAAATAACAGAATTAACATGCCCCATCCTGCTGTTTTGGCAGCCATTGTAGTCGGAGGCGTAGCAGCTCTGGGTTTGGCCATCTACAAGCAGCTACAGGAACAAGAGAATTATTATCATTACCAACAGCAAAGTTATAACTCAAGACAACAACATCGTAACATGTTTCGACACAGCAATGAATTTGAGCTTGATCAAGACTTTATGACAGAAGAGGACGATAAAAACCACGACTCTTATCATTTAAACCGTGATACCCACCAACTGCGCAGTAGAAAACCGTTTACAAAAGATCTTTCGGATAATGAAGATGAAGCGACTAGCCACAATGAAAAAAAATCAACCACAGTAGGTTATTTATGAATGCAAAAGACTGACCAATACCTAATACTACTAAATTAGTCATCACTTGACCAAGATCAATTTGAATTAGCAGAACTTGAAAGCTCTATTGCTGAAAGAAAAAGAAGGCTCATGGCAGAGCAAGCCTTCCTCGATAAAGAAGAAGAGAATCTCAGAAATCGTCGCTTAGAGCTCCAGAGAGAAGAGCAAGGTTTTTGTCAAGCTACTGCGTCTAGTCCAAATGAAGAAACTGATCCATTTGCTAATCACTTTGCTTACAATGGAAATGATGACAGCGACGAAGACAGCTATTATCATCAGGGCCATGAAAATGCTAGTAGTAGTGGCGAAAATACGGCTATTCTCATCGACAGCAAGAGAGAGGAATCGGACAGCAATAGTGTCCATGAGAGTGATCACAGTAATCACATGTACTCATCCAATCTTCAATTCCCTGACGCTTCACAAGTAATTGTCACAGATTCAGAAGCTGGCACCTCTGTTAATTCCTCTCGCGTTGTTTCTGATTCAGAAGAGAGTTGGGATGCCGTCAGTGAGAATGAATGGGCTCGCCGTTCTGATAGTGAATTCGATTAATAACATTTACACCTATACTTATCCCAGCACTATATTATAAATAAAGGAAACGCTTCACTAGTCGCTATTGTTTGGATATTGTATGCTGGCTGAACTCAGAAGTAATGGATCAACATTTAAGTTTTTCTGTTTGGCAACTATAAACTTTAATCGCTATGGGTGAAATGATCTACAATGGCATTCCTGTGCATACACAATGATAGAGAAAGGCCCCGTGAGCCTCTTGACTTTTTATGGTCACAGTAATCAGACTGTAGCCCTGCTGTTTCCAGAGATCCCAAATAGTCTCCTAACATCAAGCACAGCCAGATTAAATTCTGCACCTGTTGAATCCTCAATATCAACAGAAACAAGCACATAATAGCTATAAAAAAAAAAGTTACAGCAATTGCTATTACGCTGTCCATTGTATCTTTCCTTTTACTCTTTCAAACACAATCATAAAGCTTACAGTATTAGATGAAATCATTCATTCTGTAGGTCAATCTTTCATAGAATCTCCAAAGTCTATGCTGTTCAAATCAGATAAACATTTTCAGACACTTCACTACTAATGTAACTCCATAGGAGACAAGTCATGGGATTTGATGCGATGACACATATGATGCGAATTGGAGGAACCGTACCAGCATCATAGTAGTCAAAAAACCGTAGTAATAATAATGAGGCATCGGTAATTTCTGCTTGCGTAATGACCCTTCCATTTCCAGAAGTATGGTTTCCGATTTGAAACTGTGTTACATAATTTATGAATGCAGTAAGCTCAAAGTCTATGTCGAATACAATATAATGCCCTTAAAACGTAGGCAAAGTTCACTTTTATTAAATTAGTGTTGCTTCAAGTGCGATGCGATTAATGCCAAATATAAAAAATGCTTGATATTACGTGTTTCAGAACACACTCTACCCCCAGTAATCTAATCAGCAGAACCGCTTGAACATTCGATTACAAAGCAAACTGTTGATCTTTAACTGTTGTCCGACAGGACCCGATATTTCCAGAATATGATTGATGAATAATACAAGTGTAACATCAGAATTGACATTATAATGTAATTGCAGACCCAAAAGAATTTAGCATATTAATCCATGAGCTCCGATGTAGAACAAACATCATTATGCCATGGCCTTGATTTGACACTCACACCCATAAAAAAAACCCCTCCCTTATAAATACAAAGACTAAGCGGCAAAGTTAGTAATTCAACCTTTCTTCTTTTCTTCAAAATGTCTGCTGTTACAAACATTACTCAATTCCCCTCTACTGGTGAACGTGGCGTCTTCAAGGAGGTAACCATCGACGCTCCCACCCTCAAGCCCCACGATTTTATTATGAAGATGGTTGCATGCGGTGTGTGTCATACTGATTGTGTATTCATGGGCTCAGATGGTATGGTTCTCGGTCATGAACCTGTTGGTAGAGTCGTTGCAGTTGGTGATAAAGTAGACAACATGAAAGTGGGTGATTTGGTTGGTGTTTCCTATTTGAAATGGTCTTGTATGGAATGTCGCTATTGTCTATCTGGTGAGGATTGTATGTGTGAGAGACGTGTCATGTTCCCCGAGGGAAATATGAATGGTTTTGCTAGCCATATGACAGCCGATAGTCGGTAAGTGCAACATTCCGAATCTTAAAGTGCAATGATTGACATGAAATCTTTAGTTGGGGATTCAAGATTCCTGAAGGGATGTCTCCTAAAGACGCCTCCGTCTTTATGTGTGCAGGTATCACCGTCTTTAACGCCATTTACAATTCCAAGATTTTACCTACTGCTCGTGTTGCTGTTGTTGGTATCGGTGGATTGGGTCACTTGGCTCTTCAATTTGCAAAGGCTTGGGGCTGCCATGTTACAGCCATCTCTCACAATACTGACAAAAAGGAAGAGGCTTTGAAGTTTGGCGCTCATGACTTTTTGTGTTCTAAGGATTTCAACGAAAAGTTCATTGCTGGTGTCGAGAAGTATGATATGATCATTGATACCGTCTCTGCCAATATTGATTTCGATCAATACATGTCACTCCTCAAGCGTAATGGTTATTTCTACTTGATTGGTTTACCTGATGCACCTGTTACTATTCAAAATACGTTACCCTTTTTGCAAAACCAACTTTCTTTGAGAGCTTCCGTGGTTGGTGGTCGTTATTCTGTTAGCTTGATGTTAGAATTTGCCAAGCGTCACAATATCAAGCCTATGATCGAAGAATATCCTCTCGACTTGGATGGTTTGCATAAAGCTATTGACCGCTGCGACAAGAGCAAGGCTCGTTACAGAGCTGTCTTGATTGCCAAGGACGAGTAATGCCTATGCCGTATATTAGTGTACAAAGATTTAATAATAATTATAGTAGCATAGCATCGTCTTGAATATATCATCCATGGTACATTTATCAATAATAAATTAGATAAGTCAATACATAAACTATACTTGCTGTAAATCAAAACAATAGATCAATTAAAGTAGCTTAACATTTTGGATGCATGTTTGGCTTACATACAAGAAAATCTTAATAAGTGAGCAGTTAGTGATTGGTACAAGCTTTTCTTCGGAATGACTACCGCAGCTGTTAACTTTGGTTTTGTTGCAACTCAATTGATTGAAGATATCAGCATACAATTGGGTCTTACCATCTATGTTTTTTGCGCGCAATTGATTTATATATATATAAGCCAAATTATAAATATTTACCTAATACAAATGCTAAGCTAAATGTCTTTCAATATATATTTTCCTGTAATAATTGTTGAGTTGGTAGGGCTTCATGAGTTAGGGCAACTCAGTTGTATACGGATCATGTATCATTTGTAAGCAAGATGCTTAGGAATAGTAGCATCGGAATGGCTCAAGATGTTTGAAACGCTGTGCTGGGATTATTAATTGATTTAGTGATGATTATGATTTAGCATAAATAAATGTAGTTGGTTCTTTTAATGAAATATTTTGTTTTCGTATCTGGTTTAATTTGAAAGTCTTTATTGCATTTCACCTTAAGCTATATATGTTTCTCGACTTCCAAGTCCTTGGCTGCAGATATTATTAGTGCAAGTTATTGAATTGATATATAAATGTTATTTGTATGTATACCAAAAGTTGTTTGAGGCACCTTGTTTGACTAGGACATGTTAAGTTTGGGTTTGTAATAGACGATGCGAAGCAGTAATAAGGGAAAATGTGAAAAATGATCCAACTTTGGATGGATGTTTCTCCATAGTTTACTAAGTGAGTCGATGTTGCATAGTGCTTGACTTTTGTTTCTCTTTTAATTATCTATACAATGGTATGGTTATTACTGGTACTTTCAAAAATATGTCGGGTAGTGCCCGCTTGAGGCAGATTAAATTACATGACTTTGAGTTATTTCATGAAGGGAATGTCTATTAGGTGTTTTTGGCTTTTAGATTATGTTGGGACTAATGTAGACCTATCGAATGGTGTTTGTTTTGTTCAAATCTGATCAGTATTGGCAGAGATATCACAAAAAGTTATGTCCTTGCAAAATTGGCCATCTTTGACCAAATTTGCCTTACCCTGACAGGCTAGAGAATTAGCTGATGATTTTTTGGTCAGACGTTTTTGCTCATTTCTCCACGTAGAGTCAAGCTAAGACTTTTAGTAAGAGCTCAAATGATAGGAAATTTTTTGCTCTACAATAGTAATGAATGTTACAAGTAGGTTTGCTTTGACAGAGATTGAGGTTTTGTTGAAAAACCATCAAAATTTGACAAAAATTGTTCTGTCACTTTGAAACGCCTAGTGTTGATCAAACCAGACAAAAGTAATACCATTCGATGTGGCTTTGAATTCTGCACAAGTTTGATATAAGCTTGATCAAGTGTTTACTATGAACAACTGCCAACTTTAGGCCATGACAAATTTCCAGAATGATGAAATAGCATTTTGATCAATAGAGCTTTTAATCTCAGTTTGATATCAGCTACTATATACAGAGAAACCTCGTGACGTCAAATGCACAATAGTTTGCTGCTTTTGCACTCCCCCGTTTTTCCTTCCCCCGTTTTTGATACTATTTTTACAGCTACAGCAACAGTTCTACTATTATTATTCTACTCACTCCAATGTTTTTGTTGGAAATAATAGCAACAAGTTCATCAAGCCTGTCATCAGTGTTGCCATATGCTAGTGATGAGTGTATTTGTTGCTGAATAGATTGTCTAGCACTAGTATTTATTAATTCATTTTCTTTCTTTTTCAGAATAGGTAATCACTGCTTTAAAGCAAACAAGACGACGACGACAAAGACACAACAATTCGACTTACTGCTAAAGCTACTTCCTTGGAATCCTTGATATCTTTCATAATAGTAATTCGGTACGTAACGTAGATTGCTACTTTTATTGAACTGCGCTTAACTGAACTACTCTCTTATTATGTTTTTTTTTAGTAGACAATGGTTTTGTTTGTTCTCAACTTCAACAAAATATCTGGCGCTGCCTGCTGTTTCTGGTTCGATACTATCTGCAATTCATTGATAGTGGTGCTGCTGTTCTGGTTGGTACTGTTGAGCCAGCGTATACAGTAACCAGCACAGCGAAAGATAGTATAGTAATTGAACAAGACGCAAATATACTGAAGTTTATTAATGAAATTAAAGGGCTATTTATACTAAATTTATGAGTCATCACACAAGACAGTAACAAATGTTATTCACTTGCAGCTGAATCTGCCCATCAACTGAGATGTAACCTAGTAGCATATTCCATTATATTTGGAATAATTACCTATCAAAGAGTGCCTTAATCTTATATAGAAGACAGTTGTGGCGATTCAGGCACAACAGGTACTATCTGCAAGTTATCTGTGGTGTTGCTTCTCTCTTTTGGTCTGATACTATCTGCAAGGCATATGAAGCGCTGTTTTTCACTTCTGATTTGGTAATATCTGCAAGTCATCATCAGTAGCAATTCTTCTCTCTGGTTTGGTACTGTCAGCAAGTAATCATTAGCAATGCTGTTCTCTGGCCTGGTGGTATATTCAAGTCTTATAATATACTACTGCTACGTATCATTGGTTCAATCGATTGGGTAAGTTTTGATGGTGTCTGCTGCTTAATAATATCATACTGACTATCCAAATTTGATAGAGTATAGGTATCAAGCACAAGGTGGTGCTCCAGGACATTAAATGCAGAACCTGCTGTTGTGAATTGCTCATCAAGTAAGTATAAATGACATAGATTGTTGCTAGATAATACATTGCTGACTATTGTTGTATTATTACTTTTTTGATGTGATGTGTAGGCAACAAGGATAATAATGTCACGACGACGACTAATGGATAATTAATGATGGATACTGAATGCAACTAAAACGGCTAAAAGTCGATTAGGTAAGTTCATGATATGATGGTGTTGATTGAGGAATGCAATACTAATTATATCCTTTGGACAACTATTATTATGTATACTGTAGGCAAGCGGATGGCAATAATCATAGACACTGATACTGGATGCTGCAGGATATCAGCCAAGTTATTATTTTTTTGTCAAGAACAACCATAGCAATAGTTGTAGAGGCAACCCATTATTTATTTTTGATTATTTATTTTTCTCCCCCTTATTTTCATTGACTCTCTTTTTTCTTTGGCTTTTCGCCCTTATTTCTTTTAATTTTCATCTGCATGTAACGTTATTACCCTCACTATTTTCCTTTCTTTCTATGTTTCTTTGAAGCATACCTTTTTTTTTTTACGTTGAGTGGATGTGCCTATCACTGAAGCTCAACAATAACAAGATTCCGAGGCTAGGATTAGATAGGCTGGTCCAAACTTAATTGTTGTTTCTACTTACTTAGCGATAATTAAGGGTCTTAATAAACATAATTCCTCACGTTAGGGGTGTAGTAAGGCACGCTCTAGCACCTGAGGGGTGGTCTAATTGAAATACTACCTATATGCATTTTTGGGTAGTACTTCAAATTCCGCCTAACATCATTGCAGAGGAGAACTATGGCAAAATTTTTCTAGATTTTTTATATATGTAGAGGTAATAAATAAATATAGCTTTTCTACGCTTCTGGGCTATTTAATGCGTTGTTTTCATTGCTTGAAGTGATTTGAAAACTACACCATGCGAAAGTAGTACATGTCAAATTGTGTAAACAGCATGTAAATTTCAAAGTTTGAAGTTTCACTAATAAAAAAATGTTATGCTTATTGTGTAAAGCAAGCTTGTTGACAGATGATATTTAAAAGCTTTTAAATATGTACTTCTTGCAGTAAACTATAAAGCTCTCACGGGGCAAAGGATAATATTATTCTACTTATTATTATCGAAGCATTATTGCTACTGTATTGTACTTTCAGAAGATAACCTAATAATATAGACTAACTCGATAATACAATCCAACATAATAATACACTTTCGCCAGATCTCGAAGAAGTGCAGTAAAGCTTTTAATGCGAGAACACATCACATTGCTGCAGATCATATATAAATGGGCTATGATTAGCAAACTAATAAGTTGCTACAGTAGTTTTGATGTAACAAAAGAAATGATTTTTGCTTCGTCTACAAAAGACATTATTAACAGCTATTATTAGTATTCTTTTCAAGACTGATGGTTATAGCTTTTTTTTTGTTTCTATTATGCATTCCAAAATGAGGCATGCGTCTCCTCCCTGCTAAGTTGTGCACTGTCTAATGTCAGCAGTTATCTGGACGACAAGGCATTTCTAATACCATGCCCTCAGCTAAAAATTTGCTTCATTTTCATAGTGCTAGAAGAATAGTTACAAGTTATTATCTCATACTGTGTATGGGACCTCATATCTGGACAATGTTGTATCCAGAGAAAAGATACAAGTAGCGATAATATAAAAGAAAATAAAGACTTGTAAAATAAGCCAGATACGAAAACTAAAGATTTATTAATTGAATTAAGCACATCTTTTATATTAAATCATAATCGCTAAGTCAATCAATCCATCTTATTGTTTAATGACCTGATGTTTGACAAGTGTCAAACATGTATATTTACAACACAGCATTTTATCAGGAACAATGGTCTGATATAGAATTTAGGTTGAGTCAGGCATTGTCTCAAACATGCCGCAATCTTCCCAAATCTCTTATTCAGCACAGACCATTTAGAATGTTCTCAAACAACTAGGTAGCTTGTTCCTTATCTTGAGACTCTATCAAAATATCTACTAGCATCAAATGAAGTATCGTGATCCGATTATAACTGACTTATTCTAACTCAAGTATCCCGCTGTGATTTATCAGAAATAAATTATTTGTAAAAGAGTGTAAAATTAATCAGGTAAAGAATATCGTTTATTACATTGGAAAATAAGAGGGTTTATATACTATTCGAACTGAGGGATTTGATATGAGGATAAGGTGTTAAATGGGAAGATCTGGGTGATAGAACAATAGATACAATCTATTGTCCTGAACATACGATGAGTAAATCAGTAACTGAATCAAGTTTCATGTTGACATTTTATGAACTGATATGATCTGTGCTTGAACTAAATGTTTTACTGTATTTTGAGATCCGGTTTGGAAGTGATACATCACGCTGGATGCAACAGACAAGGATGTTGGAAACGATTTTCAAATTTCTATTTTTGGACTTTTTTTAGACGTTCGACAATCGAAAATTTAAATATTGACGCTATACTGCAGCTTCAAGCTTAGCATGTTATTATAAAGAATTCTTGTAAGAAATGCGATGGAGCAAACGAAATTTGCACAGCTATGTTGTTTGCTGAGATATCGATAATTTCATGATTCTGATCAATTTCTATACTAGCTGTTTAGAATAACGAAATATAGACAGAAAAAATACAGTTAGAACTGAATATATTTATTATGTTATTTCAGGATTGAATGAGGATCAAAACTAGTGTAAGAATCGAAGAAGGTATTTGTAGTTACTCGACAGTGCCGCAGCAATAGGACCTTGAGCCAGGATAGAGGATAATTGTATAAGCCTTTAAGCAGTAAACAAGGGCTTCGTGGATAAGAGTTGACAGATCACCAATTAGACAGAAGTCAAGGTACGAACAATGGATAGAATGTTCTTCAGAGTAGACTTGGTGGGAGAACATTTATCAGAAGAATTAAAACCCATTTCCAGGAACGCAATGCCATAGGCTACTACCACACGACTACAGGAACGTAATTGCACCAGGATATAGATTAGCCATTTAATGGCACCACTCACATCTTCTTGCTATGTCTTAATAAAGCTATTATATTCTACTACGCAGCCTTGCTCACTCCTGCTGTATTATGCGCAGCATAATACCTCTTCATTGCTATGATTTGATCTATATATCCTAAACAATAATATCTGGAAGTGCCTACTATGAAAGAATGCCTTAATAATCTTATACGGACAGTTGTAACCTTCTGGCACAATATGATGTATCAGAACTCAGTCAAACAGTAATAAAACAAACACCAACGCACATAAATTTGATCTGACATTTAGTAACACCTACTAAATGTCATCTCACTCAGTAACACCAACACCAATATACTCAGCATCACTTGGCAAGACTGAAACATACACCATTCAACACATCTATCAGCAACAACACAATCTCAGGAATCTGTTCTATTTAATTGATGCTATATGATTTGGGAACAAATCATATAGTAACCCCAACAAACATCCAAACCTATTCACAATGACAAATCACCCCTGACCTCTTAAATCATATAAATAACCAAACTATATTCAAAGTAATAAAATGCATCTTTTAGCAGAGTAAACTTTATAGTAATAAATTCTGATTTATCACAATATTTCAGAACGTTGAATTTTACGAGATCGACCAATATATGTAAACATATTGGTAACCTTGTGCGCCTTTGGGTACAAGAGT
Organism: Mucor circinelloides; assembly: GCA_037974945.1. Classification (NCBI taxonomy): domain Eukaryota; kingdom Fungi; phylum Mucoromycota; class Mucoromycetes; order Mucorales; family Mucoraceae; genus Mucor; species Mucor circinelloides. The sequence goes on along the minus strand of JBBNAA010000002.1, from coordinate 3,102,084 downwards.
ATTACTAAAGGCCTGACCAGCAGCAAGACGTTTTTTGTCCTTCTTTTGCTTGGGATTAGGCTTTAGGTTAGCAGCTTTAGTGGCAATTTAAGCAAAGCTAGGAGTGATGTATCATTTCTAAACCGGATATCGAATTAAAGTAAAACAACTTAGTTCAAGCACAAATCACATCAGATCATAAAAACATCAATGTGAAACTGGATTCAGTTACTGATCCATTAGTCGTATGTTCATCACAATACATATAATCTATTGTTCTATCACCCAGATCTTCCCATCCAACACCTTATTCTCACATCAAATCCCTCAGTTCGAATAGTATATAAACCCTCTCATATTTCAATGTAATAAACGATATTCTTTACCTGATTAATTTTATACTTTTTTACAAACAATTTATTTCTGATAAATCAAGGGGTACCATTGATTATTATTGACAGGTATGATGAGCGAGGTTTGAGAAGAAAAGCCTTCATCCCCCTTGGTTCGGATCATCGAACCACAAGAAGTGTCGTGACCAGTACCTTGACCCTGTCGTAATTTTTGAATTATTACTACAAGATCCTTGTTGTTGTCATGTAAATTTTTTTCTCAGATCCTTATTATTCTTTTGTTCCAGGGCAGCCAAACGAGTAAAAAGATTCTCATGCTTGTTGAATTTCTCTGTTACCAAATTAGGTTGTTGAATTTGTTGCGGTATCGCTGGGAATTGATTCATATCCAGGGCTTTTAGGGTGTTGTCCATGGCGGTGAATATTTTTTGAAATTCCAACAATTTGAAATGATATGAAGTAGATGTACTGCAAGTTTGAGATTATAATGCAATATACTGTTATTAAACACAAGTATACTGGTGAAATTTCAAGTGAATTGGAGTAATGGTTGGCGAGAAAATACGCTTTTTTGTGGTGATTTCTAAATTGCTTTTCCAAATGGCACGGCCAAAAATGGTCAAAAATATCATGAAATGGGGATGTAGCTCAGTTTAAAGGGATTGTTTTATTATATACATGAATTCAAATGGGCACTCGGTATGAGCATAAGCCTAGAATTCTAGAAACAATAAAGAAACAGATACAAAAAACCCTTATTATAGGGGCACTATCTAAGGTGAAAGGGAAAATGGAGGTGTGGTAGTGGCAAAGAGAGCGGTTTGAATACTGGTAATGGTGATTTGATCTTGTGGAATAACCATCGGCTGGGAACTTTGATAATCACTTACCACCGTGGTATCGCATCAAGAAAACAAATCAGCAAAACTTTCGTCAATGAATCAGACTATGTCATACTAGAAAACCAGAGAGATCCAGGATCTGAATCTGTGGGGATCACAGCCAGAGGATGCACAAGGCAATCAATGGCGTGTAACAAATGAAGCAAAGCAGACCAAAAGTAAGGAGGACCAGCCGAAGCTTTGTCTGGAAGACAGTTGATAGCATGATCAATCCGATGTATACCCGGTGAAGCAGGTGGCAAGCCATCCATCAAGGCAGGATCTAGAGCGCGACATGTCAGAAAATGATCTCGAGAGATGTAATCACCCATTGCGCACGGACATTCTTCTCGTAGGTTTGTGAAACGTCCAAGACGCCAGCGTACAAGTCGACTACGAGCAGAGCGGCCAATTGGCAGGTACAGAATAGGATCAGGACAACAGGCAGAAGGACGACAAGCACGAAGAAGAGTCTGAGTGCCAGAGACAGTAGCAGCAGCAAGTTGACGATCCACTTGATCTTGCCAATAAGAATCAAAAATAGCATTCAGATCAGCTGTGGAAGATGGTGGCGGAGTAGGCAGTGTCAGATACAACGGGTTTTGAACGATGAACCTGTCCAAACGAGTGTATAACAAGCTATGTCGCAGCAGGACCAATAAGCAATCATCTGGCAGAGTATCAGCGCGTAGAGCATAGCGTGTAGCCAAGATGTTATAGCGGTGCTTCATGCTGGGGATACATGTCAAATGTTTTGCAACATTATACCATGAACTACCAACAAACATGCCGACCAATCGGTTTTGGAGACTGTCAAGAGCTTTAAAGTCACGGAAAGAGAGATGAGAAATAGCTAAACCATATTCCAGTTTTGGACGAATAAAGCTTTTATACAGACGAGAACAAAGAAGCAGGGAGAACCCATTTCGATTGACACCAACCGAATTCAGCAACGCCATTGTCTTGATAGCTCCAGAACCACGCAGCGCAAGAATACCAGGGGCATATAGACCTTTGTATCTAAACGGCATACCAAGATACGTGAATTCCTCAACCACAGGAAGAGGTTCTCCGTATAAAGACAAAGGATGACGAGTAGATGCAGTAGGAGCACAGAGTACTGCACATTTAGATGGTTTCCATCTGTAGCCCAGTGAGAACGAATGATCAGATGCTACATCCAACATGGTTTGCACGTCGGTACGAGAGCCAAATATAGCGACATCATCAGCAAAGAGAAGACTATTCACACAAATACCACTCATTCCAGGTGGCGAGACCATAGTACCACGATTGACAGCAGCACGGAGAACACCAGGCAGAGAGTTGATGTAGAGGGAGTAGAGATGTGGACTGAGAACTGAACCCTGCAATACACCAGTGGCAGGCGAAAAGGGAACAGAGCTGTGGTTTGCAATCAGTACAGACACCAATACATCATCAAACATGTGAATGAGCAAGCTGAGAATTGGTCGAGGCAGAGAAGAGCGTGACAAAGCATCCCATATCTCTCGACGATCCACTGTATCATAAGCTGATTTGATGTCAAGGAAAGCAACAACAGGATAATGGTGGTGGGTGAGTGGTGGGTGAGGAAATAGTCATGCATCAGATCATGGAGACAAAGAGCTTGATCCAGTGGGCTGCGTTGTGGACGAAATCCACCTTGAGCGACATCTAGACTTGGAGAGTGTTCATCCAGAGCAGGCATTAGTGCAAATTCAAACAATTTACGCATCACTGAAGTGAGCGAAATGGGTCGAAAATTTGCCGGATCAGATGCATCGCCCTTCTTGTGTATTGGAAAGACTTGGGCGTGGCGCCATAAAATGGGAGTATAAGACCATTGAGAACAGAGTGTAAAGAGCAAAGACAGAACAGGAGCAATGTCAGGTGCTAATGCCTTTAGCATTTCAGCTTTCAGATGGTCAGGACCAGGAGCTTTCCTATTAGGCAGACGCTTAATGAGGGACACAAGTGTATCAGCATCGAATAGACCCAGATCAGTAGATACTGTGTAAGGCAAATCAGAGACATTGAGTTGAGGAGCAGCAGGACGAGACGCAGAAGTCAACAGTGAGCCATCATAAACCGAAGCAAGATGTGATGCCATTGCGCTGACAGATGCAGTGGGGCCATCGGGATGGCTGTAAGTTGCAGAAGATGTCTTGTTGCGCTTGAGTCGTTTAATGGCAGCTGTAGCCTTAGAAAAGTCCTTTTCCAAATCAGAACAAAACTTGCGCCATGACCTTCGTTTCGCAGCTTGGATGAGAGAGCGGAAGCGCTTGTGAGCAGCTTGATAGATATGCCATGTTTCGACTTTGGCAAAACGACTTGCCCACCGCCATCGACTATACATAGTATCTCTTTCACGAGCAGCATCTTCAATGTCCTGAGTCCAATACTTTTTCCAATGACCTGGACGACCAGATTTAACACCAATTGATTCGTCAAGAGATTCATACAAACAACGATTCAGAGAATCATTGAGCGTATCAATATCAGGACGAACATCACCAGTAGAGCCAGACACCAGACCAGAGAGAGTACCAACCAAAGGAGCCACTGAAGATCGAAAGGATTCGCGAAGCAAGCCCAAAGGCCGCTTTTTCCTCAATTTCGAGAGCTTCCATTGACGTCTTGGAGCCAACCCAGAGTCACCAACAGAAACCAGACTATTACCAGAGAGAGGCACATACTCGAAAGTAAGTGTCATCAGTCGGTGGTCAGAGCCAAGAGATAAATCGGACTCAATTGCCAGTTGAGGATTTATGATAGCAAGCTCTCCAATGTTTGTCATAAATAAATCAATGATGCTGTGGACTTCTTGTTGACGTCGAAACGTTGTAAATGTAGGGATGCCATAAGCTAAAGAGGCATTGAGAATCGACAGAGAGGATTCTTCTAGCCATAGTCGTAAAGAATTACCACGTGCATTAGCATTAGTATCACCAAGTAGTGTCCCAAAGCGAGCATTGAAATCACCACATAAGATTGTATCACTTGTTAAAGGTAACGAGTGGAGAAGCGAGAGCACCTTATCCGAAGATAGGGGTGGAGGGAGATACACACAGTGAACCGTAAGGCTGCCAACCTTGAGAGATAACGTATGTGCATTGTAAGACGGAAGTTGATAGACAGTAAAAGGACATGAGGGAGAGACGAAAGCAGTTATACCACCAGAGCCGCGGCCAAAAGCACCTGGCACAGGCGTGCCATATAGGTGAAACTGGGTCCAGTCGGTGGGAAAAGAACCAGAGAGAAGCCAGGTCTCAGTAACTAAGAGGACATGAGTATTTAAAACATGAGATAATACATCATGAGCAACAGAGGCACGGAGACCATTGGCATTCCAGAGGGAAAGAGAGACGTTAAAGGAGTGGACGGGGTGGGTATCATTATTCAGTATCGTTGTATCAGATATAGAACACATTAATGTTCCATATCAGATGCAACTGAGAGATCGTCATCTTGAGAAGAAGTCTTGCGACTCTTGAACAAGAATCCTGCCTTTTTGGGTTCCTTTTCTGCAAAGCGAGCCATAGCATCAGCAACCGATTGACTGAGGTCTTCCTCACAGATCCAACCTTCAGCGACAAAGTACTTGCCAACACCACTGACATTCAGAGGGCGCAAGAAGGCCAAGGTTTGTAAACAGCGTACGTTGGTGAACTCATAAACGAGCTCCTCACGCTTGGTGGTTGACAGATCAGCATATTTGGGATCGGCAATATGCTTGGGATCAAGAGGATCAAAGTTGAGTACCAATTCAGCCTCACAGGCTTTCATACGCTCAGTAAATTCCTGCACATACTGGACATGGAGAAGAATACCGATGACTTCAGAAGCAGGAAAACAAATGTCCAAGACACGACCAAGGTCTACCCCAGACTTTCTCAATGCAGAACGAACTTCAGAGCGTTGGATCTTCTTTGAGCGGCCCAGATACACATACTGATAACCTTGAGGACCTTTAGATGCTGGAGTTTGGAATAGGCGTCCAGCAGCAAGTCGTCTTTTAGTAGTAGTGGCAGGGTCAGAGCGAGATTTGCCTTTTTTGGCAGCAGAAGCATAGGAGGGGGCAGTAACGGAGTTATCGGAAGTAGCGGTGGAGATCCCGGCGGTCTTTGCAGGGGCAGGAGTAGGGGTGGTGGTACCAGTAACTGACAGCTGCTGAGATTGCAGATTTTTAATGACCAGGTCCCTGTCGAGAAGATTTTTCTTCAAATCTTCATTTTCTTTTTCCAGCATATCTAGCCGGGCTAAGAGATTGTCATGATGCTGAACCTTGTCTTGAACAGCAGTAAGTTGTTGTTGGAATTGCTGAAGAACAGTAGCAATTTGACTAATATCCATGTCGTTGAGGTGCAAATCCATGGCTTTAAATACTTTTTAGAATTTGAAAAATTGAAAAAAGTATCAAGGAGTCGTTTGATGTAGTTGAAATTATAACGCAATAAACACAAGTTAGATGTAAGTCTACTGGTATAATTTCGAGTTGTTGAGGTTGCTTGAAGTGAAGAAAATACGTTTTTTGTGGTTTTCAGGATACTTTTTTCAAAGAGGCTGGCAAAAAGTGATGAAAAACGGAAAGAAATGGGGATGTAGCTCAGTTTAAAGATGTTTTGTTTATTTTAATGAAATTTAATGGGCACTCGGTATGAGCATAGCCTAATTTCCAGAAAATGGGTGTCATAGCACAAAAAACCCTTCTCAGAGCACAACTAATAACTAAGGTAAAAATGATACTGATGTTAAGCGAATGCAGACCATGAGACTACTACTTGAGGCAATATTGATCCTGAGGGAAAACCAACGGATGGGAACTTTGATATTTACTTACCACCGTGGTACCGCACAAGGAAAACAATACACCAAAGGTTCATACACAGAGAGATCAAGACTTGTCAGAAAACCACAATGATCCTGGATCAGGATCAGGAGCAATAACAGCCAACGGATGGACAAGACAATCAATAGCATAGAGCAATTGAAGTAGGGCAGACCAGTATCCAGGAGGACCAACAGAGGCTTTGTCAGGCAGACAGTTGAGGGCATGATCAATACGATGCACACCAGGTGGAGCAGGAGGCAAAGCATCAAATAAATCAAGATCCAGAGCACGGCAGTGAAGGAAGTGATCACGAGAAATATGGACACCCGGAGGTGACATACACGGACACTCCTCACGCAGGTTGGTAAAGCGACCAAGACGCCAGCGCACAAGACGACTACGAGCGATACGACCAAGAGGAAGATACAAAATGGGATCAGGACGGGTAGTGTCAGGGCGACAGGCACGGAGCAAGGTAAAGCGACCAGTGACAGTAGCAGCAGCCAATTGACGATCAACTTGATCTTGCCAATAGTCATCAAAGACTTTGACGAGACCAGCAGAGACAGGTACAGGATCAGGCAGAGACAAATACAGAGGGTTTTCACATATAAAACGATCCAACCGTGTATAGGTCAAACTATGACGCAGCAGAACCAACAGACTATCCTCAGGCAAAGTAGCAGCACGCAGAGCAAAACGAGTAGCCAGAACATTGTAGCGATGTTTGATACTGGGAATACAGGTAATGTGCTTAGCAACATTAACCCAAGTACTGCCCACAAACATGCCAACAAGACGGTTTTGAAGAGCATCAAGATCAGTAAAATCACGAGCAGACAAATGAGAGATAGCCAGACCATATTCAATCTTGGGTCGAATAAAAGCCTTGTAAAGACGAGAAGAAAGCAGCAGCGAGAAACCATTACGGTTGACACCAACCGAATTCAGCAAAGCCATGACCTTGACAGCACCAGCAGACCGAAGAGACATGATACCAGGAGCGTGGAGACCCTTATACCTAAAAGGCATACCAAGGTATGTGAATTCTTCCACTACAGGAAGGGCTTCATCATACAGAGTCAACGGAGCACCAGCAAGAGCAGCAGCAGTACCAAGAACAGCACACTTTGACGGTTTCCACCGGTACCCAAGAGACACAGAATGTTCAGCAGCCAGATCCAACATACAGTGAGGATCAAAACTGTTCAAATGTTTTCCTGTTTTGACTTTGAAACTTTATGACGGCTTGAAAAACTATCGTAGAATGCCATACTTTATATGATTATGAAGAGAACCTCGATCAGAATCAATCATAAAAAAAGGTTTTGGAATAAATCAATTTTATTGGTCGAAATATGAATTCAAAGGAGCCGGGTGCATTTGAACAGTTTTGCACCCGCCCTCCCCCAATGACTTGTTGACTGTTTAATAAGACGTCCAATAACCTTTTGCTTTAATACATTCTTCTATACGGCTAGGCATGCTGTCTATTACCTTTCGGCAATCTTCTACAGTGATTACATTGTACCAAGTATGAACAACTCGTTCATACAACTCGTTCATCCCTTTGGGAGAAGTATCGTACTCATTCAGCTTGATTTTCAACAAGCGCCACATGTTTTCGATTGGGTTAAGGTCCGGAGATTGTGCTGGCCAGTCCATCACCTCAAATTCTTGCTCCGAAAGATAATTCATGACCACATCGGACTTGTGCTTGGTGTCATTGTCTTGTTGGAAAATTAGCTGATCTCGTTGAAGACCCAAATTTTCTGCCGTATAGTTAACCATTGGGCTCAGATCCTCTTCTAAGATCTGTTTATAGACGTAGCGATCCTTTATTCCATCGATCTTGCAGATCCAACCAACTCCAGCATACGATATGGCACTCCAAAACATGATACCTCCACCACCATGCTTTCACGTAGCCTTTACATGCTTTGGTTGCAGCTGCTCACCGTCACGAATCCAGCTCCAAACGCGTCCATCTGACTTAAAACGGTTAATTTTAGTCTCTTCGGACCAAATAACACGTTTCCAGTCATCCGAGGTCCAGTCAGGGTGGGCCAAACACCACTCAAGTCGATTCTTCGCGTTGGTTGTGCTAATGTCAGGCTTCTTTTCTTTTTCAAATGCTTCAAGGCCAGCCTCCCTCAAGGTTCGACGAACAGTGTGAGGACTTACATTGATCCCATGATCATTTCGGAGCTGTTTTCGGACCTTTACAGCGTTGTCCATTCCTTGTTTCGTCACCAAACGTACGCAATAACGCTGATCTGCCGGAGACAGGATCTTAGGTCGACCACCTTTACTTCTTTCCCGGTCAGGGCAACTAGATTTTCCGACATTAACAACAGTCCCAAGACTGACTCCGACGCTGTCGGCCACTTTGCGGTTTGACTTGCCGGATTTAAGGAGAGATACAATACGATTTCGTTGTTCAGAGGTAATTTCGCGCATTTTTGAATTTGATGTTACTTTCCGTGGTGTATGTAGCAAGAGAAGCTTATGGTGTGAAATTTGAGCGATTTGTAACAGTTTTGCTGCAGTTATTTAGCGCCTAGGGCTGTTTACCGAGTTGTGGTACCGAGGTTAACTATAGCCAGACACCGGGCTCAAAACTGTTCAAATGTACCGATCAATTTGTAGTGACTATAGCTTCTGATATCGGTAATTTAAACAATAACCAATTAGATATTCTTGTAGAGCGGAGTCTCAGGAACGTATTGATACTAAACACACCCCGAATAAAATAAGATTTTACTTCGATAATTTCGAAAAAGTTCAGATAACCAAAACATTTGAACAGTTTTGATCCTCACTGTATGTTGAACGTCAGACTTGGACCCAAAGACAGCAACATCATCAGCGAACAACAGGCTATTGACGGCAATAGGACCATTACCACCAGGAGGAGAGACCATAGTAGCACCAGTAGCAGCAGAACGCAAGAGACTCGGTAATGAGTTGATATATAACGAGTACAGATGAGGACTGAGCACTGAGCCTTGTAGAACACCAGTGGCAGGGGAGAAAGCAGCAGAGTTATGGTTGGCAATCAACACACAGACAGACACATCATCAAACAAGTTGATCAAGAGACCCAGAACAGCACGAGGGAGACTTGAACCAGCCAAAGCTTGCCAAATCACACGGCGATCCACAGTATCATAAGCAGACTGGATATCCAAGAAAGCAACAACAGGACGACGACGATGAGCCAAAAAGTAATCATGCATCAAGTCATGCAAGCAGAGGGCTTGATCCAGAGGACTACGTTGAGGTCGAAAACCACCTTGAGCAATATCAAGAACAGGAGAATGAGTATCCAACTCAGGCATAATAGAAAACTAAAAGAGCTTTCGCATAACCGAAGTCAAAGATATAGGCCGGTAGTTGGCAGGATCAGACGCATCACCTTTCTTGTAGATAGAAAAAACCTGAGCTTGACGCCAGAGAGCAGGAGTATACGACCATTGGTAGCAGAGAGTAAACAGCAAAGACAATACCGGAGCAATCTCAGACACCAAAGACTTGAGCATCTCAGCTTTGATATGATCTGGACCAGGAGCTTTACGTGTTGGGAGTCGCTTAATGTGAGATACAAGAGTATCAACATCAAAAAGAGACATATCCGCAGGCACACGAAAAGGCAGGGCAGAATCATTAGCTGGCGGGACATCAGGACGAGTGGCAGAAGTAAGCAAAGAACCATTGTAAACCGAAGCAAGATGAGACCCCATATGGGCAACGGAAGCAGCAGGACCATCTGGATGACGATAAGTAGGAGAGGACTCTTTATTACGCTTAATGCGCTTAATAGCAGCAGTAGCCTTTGAGAAATCACTCTCCAACGCAGAACAGAACTGTTTCCAAGACCTTCGCTTAGCAGCTTGTACCAAAGAACGAAACCTTCGATGAGCCGCCTGATACAGAACCCATTTTTCAATTTTAGCATACCCGAAGGCATGCCTCCATTGACTATAAGAGCGATCACGAGATGTAGCAGCATCTTGAATTTCTTGAGTCCAGTATTTCTTCCAATGACCAGGACGACCAGATTTCACGCCAATAGAACTATCCAGAGATTCATACAAACATTGATTCAAAGAATCGTTGAGTGCATCAATATCAGGACGAACCCCACCAGGAGAGCCAGACACCAAACCAGATAGAGTAACAACCAAGGGAGCCACTGAAGATCGAAAGGATTCACGGAGCATGCCCAAAGGCTGCTCTTTCGTCAATTTCGAGAGCTTCCACTGACGCCGAGGAGCCAAACCAGAATCACCGAGAGACACAGTATCATCAGGAGGTGGTACATACTCGAAAGTAAGACGCATCAACCGATGATCAGACTCAACCACCAGTTGAGGGCTTACCAAAGCAGCTTCACCAATATTTGTCAAGAACAAGTCAATGATGCTACTCATCTCCTGCTGACGCCGAAAAGAAGAGTAGGTTTTCACACCAAAGGCCAAGGACGCATTCAAAACAGAGAAGTAATATTCATCAAGCCAAGGCTTAAGAGCATTACCACGAGCATTTACAGTAGCATCACCAGTTAAAGAACCCAAGCGAGCGTTGAAATCACCACAAAGAATTGTGTCCCTAGTCATAGGTAATGAACTGAGGGCCGAGAGCACCTTATCAGAAGATAAGGGTGGAGGAAAGTATACGCAATGAACCGTCAGGGTGCCAACCTTAAGGGACAAAGTGTGCGGATTGTAGGAAGGTAGTTGGGAGACAGAGAAAGGACAGGAAGGAGAGACAAAAGCAGTTATACCACCAGAACCACGGTTAAAAGCACCAGGTACTTTTGACCCATACAGGTGATATTGAGACCAGTCTGTAGGAAAGGAACCAGAGGTAAGCCAAGTTTCAGTAACCAGCAGAACATGAGTATCCAGGACGTGGGAGAGAACATCATGAACTGTGGATTGTTTAAGACCATTTGCATTCCAGAGAGAGAGAGAGATAAAAACCGTGGGGACAGGCACATTAGTATGAGTAAAACCAGACAGGGAATCAGAGATGGAACTCATTAATTAAGTTCCATAGCAGAACCCTTCGAAGTACCAGGTGACTCACCCTCAGGTGCTGCACGACGACGCTTGAACAAGAAATCAGCCTTTTTAGGGTCCTTTTCCTTGAGACGATCCATAGCATTAGCAATAGCAGCATCCAGTTCAACTTGATCAATCCAGTATAGTTCCATAAACCAATGACCGACACTACTCACATTGAGAGGGCGGATATGACGCAGAGCATCTACGGCACGATCATGCACCAGTTCAGCAACCAGACCAGCACGTTCTTCCTTAGACAGATCATCATACTTGGGATCGGCAATGTTATCAGGGTCCATAGGATCAAAGTCCTTATAGATCTCAGCTTCACTTGCACGGAGCAGGGACAAGAATTCATCAACATACTGAGTATGAAGAAGAATACCAATGACTTCAGAAGCAGGGAAATTGATATCGAGCACACGAGCAGTATCCACACCGATCTTTCGCAGTGTACGGCGAACTTCAGAGCGCAAAATCTTACCAGATCTACCAATATAAACATATTCGTAACCTTGGGGACCCTTAGCAGCAGACGATTTGAAGAGACGACCAGCAGCTAACTTGCGCTTGTTGGCCTGAGCAGGATCTGGGCGGTGGGCAGACTTCTTAGCAATAGCACTGAAGCTAGTAGTGGCAGTAGCAGTGGTGGAAGTAGCTTGTGGTGTAGATTTACTACCCCCCTCAGGTTGGGTGTTTGTAGTAGCAGAGCCCTGTGACCGTTGCAATTTTTCAATTACTAGGTCCTTGTCTTGTAAAATTTTTTTTAAGGCTTGGTTTTCCTTTTCCAAAATGTCAAGACGCGCAAGAAGGTTATCATGGTGCTGAACTCGCTCTACAAGAGAGGTAAGTTGTTGCTGTTGATCCTGGACAGTTTGGATGAGCTGACTTAAATCCATAGGCTGTAGATTGGCTGAGAATATTTTATCGATTTTTGGAAGTTCAATAAAATGTGGTGGAGGTGTCCAACAAACTTGTAACTATAACACAATATACTTTGACACAAGGCAAGTAAACTGGTATAGTTTGGGGTCGATTGGAGTTTTTCTACGCGAAATAAAGAGGTTTTTACTATTTTTTACCGAAAAGGGTGGCAAAAAGTGATGAAAAACGGAAAGAGATGGGGGATGTAGCTCAGTTTAAGATTGATTTTTATTAGTAGTATATAATGCAGGAATCGAGATGATCATAAGTTGCTATACTAAGAGAGTCTATTACAATAAAAAAAGCTATAAGATAGGATCGCTGATCCAATCAGATATCATCGGCATGATACCAAAAAAGGGGCAGCGTGGTCGACCTAAAAAAATATGCTTGCAAAAAATGTAATGTCAGGAGAAAAGAGAACAAAAACAAAGAAGAAGGAGGGCAGATAGAGAAGTTGTAGTGTATAAACACAGTGCAATAGAGGAGACCTCGACAGGCATACAGCAGTACAAACAAAACTAAAAGACACAACCAGGGAAAACACAAAAAAAGACGAGAAAAAAAGGAGAAACAGACGTATTACATACGAAATGTAACAAAAGAAAAGAGAGAGCAGAGACCAACGAAAAAAAAACTAAAAAGGAAAAAAGAAGCAGCAGCACAGAGACAGACAACAGGCAGAAACAGAGGAGCAACAGGTCTGACTACATTTTAGCAATACAATCAAACACCAGAAAGTTCTGGCATTTCGGTGTCAGCAGTAGCAGAGGAAGGAGAGAGAGCAGGAGATTCAGTATATGCCAATGATTTGGCAGTTGCTGGATCAAAATACAGCAAATTGCTCAGATAACTGAGGCGTTGTTTCTTGACCAAGCGATCTTGAGCAACAGTGGCAGAGGGAGCAGGAGGAGCAGCAGCAGCACGCAAAGACAATTCTTCTGCAAGGATAGCATCGAATTGCTTTTGTGTAATTTTGTCATAAAACAAAAAGGAGCGAGCAACAGAGAGGCGAACAGAGCGACGGACAAACGACAGGGCACGGAGACAGCGAAGATTTTCAATCTCGACGGCTTTTTCAGCACGAAGAGAGGGAGAGAAAGAGTCAAACTTTGGATCCAATAGATTTTTGGGATCACATGGATCAAAGTCAAGAAGAGGAGAACAGCCACGACCTTTCAAATGCATTGTACTGGTAAAAGTATATACATAATCATGATGAACGAGAAAAGAGATAACATTGGGAACAGGGTACTGGATATCAAGGACACGGGAATTGTTGAGATTGATACCTTGTAGAGTGCGACGGATCTCTTGGAGAGGACGACGACGGGCAATACTCATATACACAAACTGATATCCCGATGGGATATCAGATTGTGGACCAAACAAACGACTTACAGTAGCAGTAGCCTTTTTGATGGAGGGAGGAGGAGGAGCAGCAGGTTTCTTCTTTCTTTTCTTACCATTACTACTAGTAGTAGTGGTAGGAGCAGCAGAGACAGAGGAAACCGAGACAGAAGAGCGAGGAGGAGCAGGAACAGAAGGAACAGAAGAGGCAGCAGCAACAGAGGCAAACGAAACAGCTTTTGACGGCTGTTGTCGAGGTGGAGCAGCAGAGGAAGAGGAGGCAGGAGGAGCAGACAGACGGGAAAGTTGAGCTTCAAGAGCCTGACGAGCAGACTCTGATTCTGCTAGAGCTGCTCTAAGCCGAGAAATCTCAGCATGAGCAGACTCTAGACGACTCAAACGATTGCGAACTTCTAAAACGAAGGACGCAATGTTCAAATCGCCCTCAGAGGAGGCAGGCGGAAGAGCAGCGACGCCAAAGTCAATCATCTCTGTAGGAGAGGAAATCATTTGGACAGGGAGAGCGGGCTTGGGATCAGCAGGCGATTGAGAGATTCTTTTTGACTTTATTTGTTGTGAGGTGTCAAAAGCAAATAAAGGTGGAGAAAGTGATGAAACAGGCCGTTTCAAACCAGGAAAAAGAGAATCTGAAGAGGCAGAGGTAGATGGATTGGATTTCTCGATAGATGTAATGATGGAACTGATATCAAGATGGATGGATGAAGTGATTTACAATTTTTCACAAAAAGTTGGTCTCCCAAATTAGGTAAAAAATTGGTTAGCGGAAAGAAAGATGGGGATGTAGCTCAGTTTAAGATTGATTTTTATTAGTAGTATATAATGCAGGAATCGAGATGATCATAAGTTGCTATACTAAGAGAGTCTATTACAATAAAAAAAGCTATAAGATAGGATCGCTGATCCAATCAGATATCATCGGCATGATACCAAAAAAGGGGCAGCGTGGTCGACCTAAAAAAATATGCTTGCAAAAAATGTAATGTCAGGAGAAAAGAGAACAAAAACAAAGAAGAAGGAGGGCAGATAGAGAAGTTGTAGTGTATAAACACAGTGCAATAGAGGAGACCTCGACAGGCATACAGCAGTACAAACAAAACTAAAAGACACAACCAGGGAAAACACAAAAAAAGACGAGAAAAAAAGGAGAAACAGACGTATTACATACGAAATGTAACAAAAGAAAAGAGAGAGCAGAGACCAACGAAAAAAAAACTAAAAAGGAAAAAAGAAGCAGCAGCACAGAGACAGACAACAGGCAGAAACAGAGGAGCAACAGGTCTGACTACATTTTAGCAATACAATCAAACACCAGAAAGTTCTGGCATTTCGGTGTCAGCAGTAGCAGAGGAAGGAGAGAGAGCAGGAGATTCAGTATATGCCAATGATTTGGCAGTTGCTGGATCGAAATACAGCAAATTGCTCAGATAACTGAGGCGTTGTTTCTTGGCCAAGCGATCTTGAGCAACAGTGGCAGAGGGAGCAGGAGGAGCAGCAGCAGCAGCACGCAAAGACAATTCTTCTGCAAGGATAGCATCAAATTGCTTTTGTGTAATTTTGTCATAAAACAAAAAGGAACGAGCAACAGAGAGGCGAACAGAGCGACGGACAAACGACAGAGCACGGAGGCAGCGAAGATTTTCAATCTCGACGGCTTTTTCAGCACGAAGAGAGGGAGAGAGAGAGTCAAACTTTGGATCCAATAGATTTTTTGGATCACATGGATCAAAGTCAAGAAGAGGAGAACAGCCACGACCTTTCAAATGCATTGTACTGGTAAAAGTATATACATAATCATGATGAACGAGAAAAGAGATAACATTGGGAACAGGGTACTGGATATCAAGGACACGGGAATTGTTGAGATTGATACCTTGTAGAGTGCGACGGATCTCTTGGAGAGGACGACGACGGGCAATACTCATATACACAAACTGATATCCCGATGGGATATCAGATTGTGGACCAAACAAACGACTTACAGTAGCAGTAGCCTTTTTGATGGAGGGAGGAGGAGGAGCAGCATGTTTTTTCTTTCTTTTCTTACCATTACTACTAGTAGTAGTGGTAGGAGCAGCAGAGACAGAGGAAACCGAGGCAGAAGAGCGACGAGGAGCAGAGACAGGAGCAGAAGAAGAGGCAGCAGCAACACAGGCAAACGAAACAGCTTTTGGCGGCTGTGGTGGTGGAGGTGGAGCAGCAGCAGAGGAGGAGGAGGCAGGAGGAGCAGACAGACGGGAAAGTTGAGCTTCAAGAGCCTGACGAGCAGACTCTGATTCTGCTAGAGCTGCTCTTAGCCGAGAAATCTCAGCATGAGCAGACTCTAGACGACTCAAACGATTGCGAACTTCTAAAACGAAGGACGCAATGTTCAAATCGCCCTCAGAGGAGGCAGGCGGGAGAGCAGCGACACCAAAGTCAATCATATCTGTGGGAGATGAAATCATTTGGGCAGGGAGAGCGGGCTTGGGATCAGCTGGAGGCGATTGAGAGATTCTTTGTGATTTTATTTGTTGACAGATGTCAAGAGCAAATAAAGGTGGAGAAAGTGATGAAACAGGCCGTTTCAAACCAGAAGAAAGAAAATCTGAAGAGGCAGAGGTAGATGGATTGGATTTCTCGATAGGTGTAATGATGGAACTATTATCAAGATGGATGGATGAAGTGATATACAATTTTTCACAAAAAGTTGGTCTCCCAAATTAGGTAAAAAATTGGTTAGCGGAAAGAAAGATGGGGATGTAGCTCAGTTTAAAGATTGTTTTTATTTAAAGAAATTTGATGGGCACTCGGTATGAGCATGGCCTAATTTCAAGATACTACTATAGATGTCAAGAACCAAAAACCCTCAGAGCACAAAACAGGTAAAAATGTTGCAGAAGGAGGTAAGCAGAGCAGGAGACTACTGGTTTGAGTGATATTGATCCTGAGGGAAAACCAACGGATGGGAACTTTGATATTTACTTACCACCGTGGTACCGCACAAGGAAAACAATACACCAAAGGTTCATGCACAGGGAGATCAAGTTTTGTCAGAAAACCACAATGATCCTGGATCAGGATCAGGAGCAATAACAGCCAACGGATGGACAAGACAATCAATAGCATAGAGCAATTGAAGCAGGGCAGACCAATATCCAGGAGGACCAGCAGAAGCTTTGTCAGGTAGACAGTTGAGAGCATGATCAATGCGATGCACACCAGGTGGAGCAGGAGGCAAAGCATCAAACAAATCAAGATCCAGAGCACGGCAGTGAAGGAAGTGATCACGAGAAATATGAACACCCGGAGGTGACATACACGGACACTCCTCACGCATGTTGGTAAAACGACCAAGACGCCAGCGCACAAGACGACTACGAGCGATACGACCAAGAGGCAGATACAGAATGGGATCAGGACGGGTAGTGTCAGGGCGACAAGCACGAAGCAAGGTAAAACGACCAGTAGCAGTAGCAGCAGCCAATTGACGATCAACTTGATCTTGCCAATAGTCATCAAAGACTTTGACGAGACCAGCAGAGACAGGTACAGGATCAGGCAGAGACAAATGCAGAGGGTTTTCACATATAAAACGATCCAACCGTGTATAGGTCAAACTATGACGCAGCAGAACCAACAGACTATCCTCAGGCAAAGTAGCAGCACGCAGAGCAAAACGAGTAGCCAGAACATTGTAGCGATGTTTGATACTGGGAATACAGGTAATGTGTTTAGCAACATTAACCCAAGTACTGCCCACAAACATGCCAACAAGACGGTTTTGGAGAGCATCAAGAGCAGTAAAATCACGAGCAGACAAGTGCGAGATAGCCAGACCATATTCAATCTTGGGTCGAATAAAAGCCTTGTAGAGACGAGACGAAAGCAGCAGCGAGAAACCATTACGGTTGACACCAACCGAATTCAGCAAAGCCATGACCTTGACAGCACCAGCAGACCGAAGAGACATGATACCAGGAGCATGTAGACCCTTATACCTAAAAGGCATACCAAGGTACGTGAATTCTTCCACAACAGGAAGAGCTTCATCATACAGAGTCAACGGAGCACCAGCAAGAGCAGTAGCAGTACCAAGGACAGCACACTTTGACGGTTTCCACCTGTAACCAAGAGACACAGAATGTTCAGCAGCCAGATCCAGCATATGCTGAACGTCAGACTTAGACCCAAAGACAGCAACATCATCAGCAAATAACAGGCTATTGATAGCAATAGGATCATTACCACCAGGAGGAGAGACCATAGTAGCACCAGTAGCAGCAGAGCGCAAGAGACTCGGTAAGGAATTAATATACAACGAGTACAGATGAGGACTGAGCACTGAGCCTTGTAGAACACCAGTGGCAGGAGAGAAAGCAGCAGAGTTATGGTTGGCTATCAACACAGAGACAGACACATCATCAAACAAGTTGATCAAGAGACCCAGAACAGCACGAGGAAGACTAGAACCAGCCAAAGCTTGCCAAATCACACGGCGATCCACAGTATCATAAGCAGACTGGATATCCAAGAAAGCAACAACAGGACGACGACGATGAGCCAAAAAGTAATCATGCATCAAGTCATGCAAGCAGAGGGCTTGATCCAGAGGACTACGCTGGGGTCGAAAACCACCTTGAGCAACATCAAGAGTAGGAGAATGAGTATCTAACTCAGGCATAAGAGAGAACTCAAAGAGCTTTCGCATAACCGAAGTCAAAGATATAGGCCGGTAGTTGGCAGGATCAGACGCATCACCTTTCTTGTAGATAGGAAAGACCTGAGCTTGACGCCAAAGAGCAGGAGTATACGACCATTGGTAACAGAGAGTGAACAGCAAAGACAATACTGGAGCAATCTCATACACCAAAGACTTGAGCATCTCAGCTTTGATATGATCGGGACCAGGAGCTTTACGTGTTGGGAGTCGCTTAATGTGAGATACAAGAGTATCAACATCAAAAAGAGACATATCCGCAGGCATACGAAAAGGCAGAGCAGAATCATTAGCTGGAGGCGCAGAAGGACGTGTGGCAGAAGCAAGCAAAGAACCATCGTACACCGAAGCAAGATGAGACCCCATAGTAGACACAGAAGCAGCAGGACCATCTGGGTGAGTATAAGTGGGAGAGGATTCTTTATTACGCTTAATGCGCTTGATAGCAGCAGTAGCCTTTGAGAAATCACTCTCCAACGCAGAACAAAACTGTTTCCAGGACCTTCGCTTTGCAGCTTGCACCAAAGAACGGAACTTCCGGTGTGCGTCTTTGTACAGTACCCATTTCTCAATTTTAGCATACCCGAAGGCATGCCTCCATTGACTGTAGAGACAATCACGAGCAGCAGCAGCATCTTGAATTGCTTGCGTCCAGTACTTCTTCCAATGGCCAGGACGACCAGATTTTACACCAAGAGAACTATCCAGACATTCATACAAACATTGATTCAGAGAATCGTTGAGTGTATCAATATCAGGACGAACACCACCAGGAGAACCAGACACCAAACCAGAGAGAGTATCAACCAAAGGAGCCACTGAAGATCGAAAGGATTCACGGAGCATGCCCAAAGGCTGCTCTTTCGTCAATTTCGAGAGCTTCCACTGACGTCGAGGAGCCAAACCAGAATCACCTAGAGACACAGTATCATCAGGAGGTGGTACATACTCGAAAGTAAGACACATCAACCGATGATCAGAACCAAGAGAGAGATCAGACTCAACCACCAGTTGAGGGTTTACCAAAGCAGCCTCACCAATATTTGTTAAGAACAGGTCAATGATGCTACTCATTTCTTGCTGCTGCCGGAAAGAGGAGTAGGTTTTCACACCAAAAGCCAAAGACGCATTCAAAACAGAGAAGCAATACTCATCAAGCCAAGGCTTAAGAGCATTACCACGAGCATTCACAGTAGCATCGCCAGTTAAAGAACCCAACCGAGCGTTGAAATCACCACAAAGAATTGTATCCCTAGTCATAGGTAATGAACTAAGGGCCGAGAGCACCTTATCAGAGGATAAGGGTGGAGGAAAGTATACACAATGAACCGTCAGGGTGCCAACCTTAAGTGACAAAGTGTGCGGATTATAAGAAGGTAGTTGAGAAACAGAGAAAGGACAGGAAGGAGAGACAAAAGCTGTAATACCACCAGAACCACGGTTAAAAGCACCAGGTACTTTTGAACCATAGAGGTGATACTGAGACCAGTCTGTGGGAAAGGAGCCAGAAGTAAGCCAAGTTTCAGTAACCAGCAAGACGTGTGTATCCAAAACATGAGACAGAACATCATGCACTACTGATTGCTTAAGACCATTCGCATTCCAAAGAGAGAGAGAGACATAAACCGAGGGGACATAGACATTGATATTATTTAGCAGTACCGATGATTCAGGCATGGAACACATTAATGTTCCATATCAGAGCCATT
Source organism: Mucor circinelloides (assembly GCA_037974945.1). Lineage (NCBI taxonomy): Eukaryota > Fungi > Mucoromycota > Mucoromycetes > Mucorales > Mucoraceae > Mucor > Mucor circinelloides. Next base: position 3,082,268 of record JBBNAA010000002.1, on the reverse strand, counting down.
CTCATCTGTGACAGAAGTGGAATCCTCTCCTTCAGAAAGTTCCTCATCAGAGTCAGAAGCAAGTCGACGACGGAAAAAGAATTTGGCCCTCTTGGGTTCCTTCACAGCGTAACGTTTGGCAGCAGCAGCAATAGCAGCAGAGAGATCATCTTGACCAATCCAGCCTTGTTCAGAAAAGTACTTTCCAACAGCACTCACATTGAGTGGATGCAAGAAAGACAGAGTTTGCAAACAGCGAGTTTCATTGAACTGATAGATCAGAGCATGACGTTCAGGACCAGAGAGAGTAGCAAACTTAGGGTCAGCAATGTTGTCAGGGTTGAGAGCATCAAAATCAGTAACAATTTCAGCCTCGCATTTGGTAACCAGATCAAGAAATTCTTCGACATATTGCACATGAAGAAGAATACCAAAGACGTCAGGACCAGGGAAAGAGATATCCAAAATACGGCCAAGATCAACGCCGACATCCTTAAGAGTCGAGCGAATATCAGAACGCAGAAGCTTACCAGATCGACCAAGGTACACATATTGGTAGCCTCGGGGCCCTTTAGCAGCAGTAGACTTGAACATACGTCCAGCAATACGACGCTTTTTGGCCAGATTCTTTGAAACGACAGCAGGGTCGGGGCGGTTAGCAGCAGCAGAAGCAATTGTCAAAAAACTTTTTTGACCGGTGGCAGTAGCATCAGTATCCATAGAGATATTGGCATTGACAGTAGCATTGGCAGTAGTAATTTTAGGCTTTGGAGAGCCTTGGCTAGAAGTACCTTTACCCCCCTTGACGGGGTCCGAACCAGAATTGTTGTGACTTGAAACAAGACCCTGCAATTTTTCAATTGCCAGGTCCTTGGCCTGTAAAACTTTTTTCAATTCTTCATTTTCCTTTTCCAAGAGGTCAAGGCGTGTAAGAAGATTGTCATGTTGTTGCACTTTGTCGGCAAGTAAGGTAAGCTGTTGCTGTTGTTCCTGTACCGTATGAAAGAGCTGAAGTAAATCCACATTCTGTAGATTGGAATCCATGGCTGAGAATATTTTATAAAATTTGGAAATTTAATAAAATATGAAGGAGATGTCCAACAAACTTGAAACTATAACACAATGTACTTTGACTAAAGGCAAGTAAATTGGTATAATTAGGGGCTGATTGGAGTGTTGCTTGTTGAGTTATTGCGTTTTTCGTGGTTTTGAGAAAACTTTTTCCAAAAAGGGTGGCAAAAAGTGATGAAAAACGGAAAGAGATGGGGATGTAGCTCAGTTTAAGATTGATTTTTATTAGTAGTATATAATGCAGGAATCGAGATGATCATAAGTTGCTATACTAAGAGAGTCTATTACAATAAAAAAAGCTATAAGATAGGATCGCTGATCCAATCAGATATCATCGGCATGATACCAAAAAAGCGGCAGCGTGGTCGACCTAAAAAAATATGCTTGCAAAAAATTGTAATATCAGGAGAAAAGAGAACAGAAACAAAGAAGAAGGAGGGCAGATAGAGAAGTTGTAGTGTATAAACACAGTGCAATAGAGGAGACCTCGACAGGCATACAGCAGTACAAACAAAACTAAAAGACACAACCAGGGAAAACACAAAAAAAGACGAGAAAAAAAGGAGAGACAGACGTATTACATACGAGATGTAACAAAAGAAAAGAGAGAGCAGAGACCAACGAAGAAGAAACTAAAAAAGAAAAAAGAAGCAGCAGCACAGAGACAGACAACAGAAAGAGACGAAGGAGCAACAGGTTCGACTACATTTTACCAATACGATCAAACACCAGAAAGTTCTGGCATTTCGGTATCAGCAGCAGAGGAAGGAGAGAGAGCAGGAGATTCAGTATATGCCAATGATTTGGCAGTAGCTGAATCAAAGTACAGCAGATTACTCAGATAACTGAGGCGTTGTTTCTTGGCCAAGCGATCTTGAGCAACAGTGGCAGAGGGAGCAGGAGGAGCAGCAGCAGCACGGAAAGACAATTCTTCTGCAAGAATAGCATCAAATTGCTTTTGTGTAATTTTGTCATAAAACAAAAAGGAACGAGCAACAGAGAGGCGAACAGAGCGACGGACAAACGACAGAGCACGGAGACAGCGAAGATTTTCAATCTCGACGGCTTTTTCAGCACGAAGAGAGGGAGAGAGAGAGTCAAACTTTGGATCCAATAGATTTTTTGGATCACATGGATCAAAGTCAAGAAGAGGAGAGCAGCCACGACCTTTCAAATGCATTGTACTGGTAAAAGTAAATACATAATCATGATGAACGAGAAAAGAGATAACATTGGGAACAGGGTACTGGATATCAAGGACACGGGAATTGTTGAGATTGATACCTTGTAGAGTGCGACGGATCTCTTGGAGAGGACGACGACGGGCAATACTCATATACACAAACTGATATCCCGATGGGATATCAGATTGTGGACCAAACAAACGACTTACAGTAGCAGTAGCCTTTTTGATGGAGGGAGGAGGAGGAGCAGCAGATTTTTTCTTTCTTTTTTTACCATTACTACTAGTAGTAGTGGTAGGAGCAGCAGAGACAGAGGAAACCGAGACAGAAGAGCGAGGAGGAGCAGGAACAGAAGGAATAGAAGAGGCAGCAGCAACAGAGGCAAACGAAACAGCTTTTGATGGCTGTTGTCGAGGTGGAGCAGCAGAGGAAGAGGAGGCAGGAGGAGCAGACAGACGAGAAATTTGAGCTTCAAGAGCCTGACGAGCAGACTCTGATTCTGCTAGAGCTGCTCTTAGCCGAGAAATCTCAGCATGAGCAGACTCTAGACGACTCAAACGATTGCGAACTTCTAAAACGAAGGACGCAATGTTCAAATCGCCCTCAGAGGAGGCAGGCGGAAGAGCAGCGACACCGAAATCAATCATATCTGTGGGAGATGAAATCATTTGGGCAGGGAGAGCGGGCTTCGGATCAGCAGGCGATTGAGAGATTCTTTTTGATTTTATTTGTTGTGAGGTGTCAAAAGCAAATAAAGGTGGAGAAAGTGATGAAACAGGTCGTTTCAAACCAGGAAAAAGAGAATCTGGAGAGGCAGAGGTAGATGGATTGGATTTCTCGATAGATGTAATGATGGAACTGATATCAAGATGGATGGATGAAGTGATATACAATTTTTCACAAAAAGTTGGTCTTTCCAATTAGGTAAAAAATTGGTTAGCGGAAATGTCAGGGTTGAAGGTTATTCTGACAGTGATTTAGATCTGCAGGATATCATTGAAAGACTAAATACGAACAAGAATAAGAAGCGTAGGTTTAAACCTAGAGCACCAGCTTCCAGAAATATCAAACAGCGACTAACGTGGATAGCCCACAACATTACACAAAGTATATTGGATAAAAGGAATCCCTAATTCTAATGATAATAAAGACACCTTTTTATCCTTCTAACTAAAAGGCTATATACATATTCCTGCACATATCTTATATACACTATCTCTATTATCTCGATCAGATCTCAGATTGCAAATACTAAATCTACCTATTCGCATCTGACAGAAAGAAAGATGGGGATGTAGCTCAGTTTAAGGGTTATTTTTTATTTATATACAAGATTAACAATTGGGCACTCGATATGAGCATATGCCGAAAATCTAGTTACTAAGAGACAGCAGACTAAAACCTCAAAAAAGAGCAACGTAGTATATGAGGGAAAAGGTTGTAGAGAGAGGAAGAAGAGCAGGAGGTTACTTGTTATGGTAAGATTGATCTTGAGGGATAAACCAACGGATGGGAACTTTGATAATGACTTACCACCGAGGCACCGCACAAAGAAAACAATCTACCAAACGTTCGTCTCAGTTAGCCACTAACCAGAGGAGGGAGGGCAGAACCACAATGATCTAGGATCGGGATCAGGGGCGATGATTGCAAGAGGGTGAACGAGGCAGTCAATTGCATGAAGCAATGATAGCAAAGCAGACCAGTAGACTGGAGGACCAGCAGAACCACTTGTTGGTAACAAGTTAAGAGCATGATCAAGCACATGGACACCAGGAGGAGTAGCAGGCAGAGCATCCCAAAGATCGCTATCCAGGGCACGACACCGACGAAAATGATCCCGAGAGATAAAAGAACCATCCATGCAGGGACATTCCTCACGCATGTTTGTAAAACGGCCAAGCCGCCAACGAACCAAACGACTACGAGCTGATCTACCTATGGGTAAGTACAGGATAGGATCAGGACGAGAGACAGAGGGACGGCACGCACGAAGTAAGACTTGTTTACCAGTAACAGCAGCAGCAGCCAGTTGTGTATCCACCTGATCTTGCCAAAAGTCAGAGAACAGAGTCTTGAGACCAGCAGAGGAAGGAACAGTTTCGGGCAAAGACTGGTACAGACTGTTTTCACAGATGTACCGATCCAACCGAGTGTAATGCAGCGCACCACGTAAGACCACCACAAGACTATCCTCAGGCAAGGTGTCAGAACGTAGAGCATACCTAGTTGCAAGCACATTGTACCGGTGCTTCATTGAAGGAAGACAAGTTATGTGCTTAGCAACATTGAACCAGGAGCCACCAACGAACATACCAACCAAACGATTTTGGAGCTTGTCAAGAGCCTCAAAGTCACGGTAACTAAGGTGAGATATAGCCAGGCCATATTCAATCTTGGGTCTTACGAAAGCCTTATATAGACGAGAGCAGAGCAGCAGAGAGAAACCATTGCGGTTGACACCAACAGAATTCAACAAAGCCATGACCTTGACAGCTCCAGCAGACCTCAGAGACAAGATACCAGGAGCATAGAGACCTTTGTACCTGAATGGCATACCAAGATACACGAACTCATCAACCACAGGCAGCGGCTCATCATAGAGAGTCAGACTAGCATCAGACAGAGCAGCAGAAGAACCAAGAACAGCACATTTAGATGGCTTCCACCGATAACCGAGAGAGACAGAGTGGTCAGCCGCGAGATCCAACATAGACTGGACACCAGAGAGAGACCCAAAGATAGCAACATCATCAGCAAAGAGCAAACTGTTGATGGCAATAGGACCACTAGTACCAGGAGGAGTGACCATAGTAGCACCAGTAGCAACAGAACGCAAGAGACTCGGTAAAGAGTTGATATACAACGAGTACAGATGAGGACTGAGCACTGAGCCTTGTAGTACACCCGTGACAGGAGAAAAAGCAGCAGAGGTATGATTGGCAATCAGAACAGAGACAGACACATCATCAAACATGTTGATCAGCAGCCCCAAGACAGCACGAGGAAGGGTAGAACCAGCTAAAGCAGACCAGATCACACGACGATCAACAGTATCATACGCTGACTTGATGTCCAAGAAAGCCACCACAGGATAGCGCCGATGAGTCAGAAAGTAATCATGCATCAAGTCATGCAAGCAGAGGGCTTGATCCAGAGGACTACGTTGAGGACGGAAACCACCTTGAGCAATATCCAGAGCAGGAGAGTGTTCATCCAGAGCAGGCATGAGACAGAACTCAAACAACTTACGCACCACCGAAGTGAGCGAAATTGGTCGATAATTACCAGGATCCGAAACATCACCCTTCTTGAAGATTGGAAACACTTGCGCCTGTCGCCAGAGAGCAGGAGTGTACGACCATTGGTAACAGAGAGAGAATAGCAGAGACAGAACTGGAGCAATCTCGGATACCAAAGCCTTTAACATCTCAGCCTTGATGTGGTCAGGACCAGGAGCTTTGTGTGGTGGCAGACGTTTAATACACGATACCAAGGTATCGGTATCAAACATGGACATGTCTGCAGGTAGACAGAAAGGCAACTCAGATTCAAAACCAGGTGGGGTAGCAGGACGATCAGCAGTACTAAGTAGAGAACCATTGTACACCGAAGCAAGATGAGACCCCATCGTAGCGACAGAAGCAGCAGGACCATCAGGATGACTATACGTGGCAGTGGACTCTTTGTTTCGCTTGATACGTTTAATAGCAGCAGTAGCTTTAGAGAAGTCTCTCTCCAACGTATCACAGAACTTGCGCCATGACCGCCGCTTAGCAGCTTGGACCAGAGAGCGAAACCGTTGGTGGGCTTGCTTATACAGTAACCAGCACTCAATTTTAGTATACCCAAGGGCATACCGCCATCGACTATAGCGACGATCACGTTCACGTGCAGCATCTTGAATTTCAGTAGTCCAGTACTTCTTCCAGTGCCCAGGACGACCAGATTTCACGCCAATAGAACTATCCAGAGATTCATACAAACAATGATTCAAAGAATCGTTGAGTGCATCAATATCAGGACGAATACCAGGAGAGCCAGACACCAAACCAGAGAGAGTATCAACCAAAGGAGCCACTGAAGATCGAAAGGATTCACGGAGCAAGCCCAAAGGCTGCTCTTTCGTCAATTTCGAGAGCTTCCACTGACGCCGAGGAGCCAAACCAGAATCACCAGCAGCCACAGTATCATCCGGAGGTGCTACATACTCGAAAGTAAGCGACATCAACCGATGATCAGAACCAAGAGACAGATCAGATTCAACCACCATTCCAGCGTTCAAAAAACCAGAATCTCCAATGTTTGTCAAGAACAGGTCAATGATGCTACTCATTTCTTGCTGCTGCCGGAAAGAGGAGTAGGTTTTCACACCAAAAGCCAAAGACGCATTCAGAACAGAGAAGCAATACTCATCAAGCCAAGGCTTAAGAGCATTACCACGAGCATTCACAGTAGCATCACCAGTCAAAGAACCAAACCGAGCGTTAAAATCACCACAAAGAATAGTATCCCTAGTCAGTGGTAGTGAGCTGAGGGTGGAGAGCACCTTATCCGAGGACAAGGGTGGAGGTAAGTACACACAATGCACAATCAGGGTGCCAACCCGAAGAGACAGAGTGTGGGGATAGTAGGACGGAAGTTGAGAGACAGAAAAAGGACAGGAAGGAGAGACAAAAGCAGTAATACCACCAGAGCCACGGTTAAAAGCACCAGGTACTTTTGACCCATACAGATGGTATTGAGACCAGTCTGTAGGAAAGGAACCAGAGGTAAGCCAAGTTTCAGTAACCAGCAGAACATGAGTATCCAGGACATGCGAGAGAACATCATGAACTGTGGATTGCCTAAGACCATTCGCATTCCAGAGAGAGAGAGAGATAAAAACCGGAGGGACAAGCACATTATTAAGAGTAAAACCAGACAGTGATTCAGAGATGGAACTCATTAATTAAGTTCCATAGCAGAACCCTTTGAAGTACCAGGTGACTCACCCTCAGGTGCTGCACGACGACGCTTGAACAAGAAATCAGCCTTTTTAGGGTCCTTTTCCTTGAGACGATCCATAGCATTAGCAATAGCAGCATCCAGCTCAACTTGATCAATCCAGTATAGTTCCATAAACCAATGACCGACACTACTCACATTGAGAGGGCGGATATGACGCAGAGCATCTACGGCACGATCATGCACCAGTTCAGCAACCAGACCAGCACGTTCTTCCGTAGACAGATCATCATACTTGGGATCAGCAATGTTATCAGAATCCATAGGGTCAAAGTCCTTATAGATCTCAGCTTCACTTGCGCGGAGCAGGGACAAGACTTCATCAACATACTGAGTATGAAGAAGAATACCAATAACTTCAGAAGCAGGGAAATTGATATCAAGCACACGAGCAGTATCCACACCGATCTTTCGCAGTGTACGGCGAACTTCAGAACGCAAAATCTTACCAGATCTACCAATATAAACATATTCGTAACCTTGGGGACCCTTGGCAGCAGACGATTTGAAGAGACGACCAGCAGCCAACTTGCGCTTGTTGGCCTGAGCAGGATCTGGGCGGTGGGCAGACTTCTTAGCAATAGCACTGAAGCTAGTAGTGGCAGTAGCAGTGGTGGAAGTAGCTTGTGGTGTAGATTGACTACCCCCCTCAGGTTGGGTGTTTGTAGTAGCAGAGCCCTGTGACCGTTGCAATTTTTCAAGTACTAGGTCCTTGTCATGTAAAATTTTTTTCAAGGCTTGGTTTTCCTTTTCCAAAATGTCAAGACGCGCAAGAAGGTTATCATGGTGCTGAACTCGCTCTACAAGAGAGGTAAGTTGTTGCTGTTGATCCTGGACAGTTTGGATGAGCTGACTTAAATCCATAGGCTGTAGATTGGCTGAGAATATTTTATCGATTTTTGGAAGTTCAATAAAATGTGGTGGAGGTGTCCAACAAACTTGTAACTATAACACAATATACTTTGACACAAGGCAAGTAAACTGGTATAGTTTGGGGTTGATTGGAGTTTTTCTGCGCGAAATAAAGAGGTTTTTACTATTTTTTACCGAAAAGGGTGGCAAAAAGTGATGAAAAACGGAAAGAGATGGGGATGTAGCTCAAATGGTAGAGCGCTCGCTTAGCATGCGAGAGGCACTGGGATCGACGCCCAGCTTCTCCAATTTATTTTGTAAAATTTCATGAAACGTGAGACGTTTAGAACTATTGCTTTTTTTTTTGAAGTTTTCATTGTTACGAATCAAACCTGTAACTTTATCAAACCCTCCAAGAATGTTTCTTCCAAGCAATCCATATTTGAAACAACCAGCCTGAAAACTCATATGTTATAAGTTCCAAATCAAAAACCCTCTCTAGAACTGGAGGCATTAAATCAAAAAATGTCTCTCTAGAGCCAACTGATTGATCTAAACCTCTGCTGTACTAATTCCTTACATCAGATAATTAAACTCAAAAGACATCATCAATGTTGAGACACGATTGAAATGAGGTCAGCTTATAGATTAGCAAAAACATAGATACTCAAATTAGACAGATATCACAACAAAGGATTACCTTATTTTTATCTCAAATTTATCTACATAGCTTCTTAGCTTTTTATTATTACATTGATTGACCTGATAATTACATAAGATCCCTTGAATCTGCCATACACATCTGTTTGGTATCGATTCATTGTACTTTATTTCTTTTATACTTCTCTTTTCATCTGTTTATCTTTATATTTTATTAGTTGGACAACTATAAACCTGGTGCTCATATAATAGTTAGATCTGCTTGTTCGTTTTTTATCTATTATTACTTTTACTACTTTTATCACTACATTTATACCTAGCGCTCCTCGTTTCGCAACAACATCAAAGTAGCTCGTTAATCAATATCAAAAGAGATGCAACACATGCTACTCATTTTATATTCATTTTGGAGACCCAATGTTGATTTTATTTAAAATTAATTTTTTATTACAAAACAAGAACCCTATAAATGGCCATGTATTATTAATTAACTAATTATATTGTGGTATTTGTCTGCAAATAAGTATTCTTGTCATTTGCATCCGGTAAATACCTAAATCGCAACCAAAAGTTAATTACGAGTGCTGCCACAATCAATACACAAAGCACAGCTGGCCCATATATATCATCAAATCGACCCTTTTGATTTGGACTTCTTAATTGCCATGCTCTATATTGAAATCGTGCCAGTGCATACAGAGCCAATAGCGTTGAAATAAACAAAAAAACGCCTCCACAGACTCTAGAAATCCTGTCGCCAAAGTTAAGCAAGTTCAAGGCTACTGTTAATAACAAGGCGCAGAATTGCAGCCACGAGATAAATGTTCTTTCATTTGCAAAGAATACTTTAGGTTCAATCTTGATTGACTTTTTGCTGTTCTTGTTTTTAGGCTTCTTTTGTACCTTGACGCCATTTTCAATATCGTTTTTACTGCTGGTCTTGTTGTAAAAGAATGCTTGACGGCGAGATTGATTCTTGTAAACAATGGGGTCGCCATCTTGATCCAAAATAAGGTTGCCAGTGCTACTGTTATTGCTGTCAGTATTGCTGATCCAATCCCCTTGTCTTGAAAAAGAACTTGATGATTTTGCGCTGTTGTCCAAGGCAGGTGAATGCATTTCTGTCTTTTCATTCATGTCGAGCACAATTTTAGGATTTTCATTCTGCACAACAATAGCACTACGGGCCAAGTTAGCATCATTCGAGGCAATGTTTAGAGATAAAGAGATATATTCGCTGTTGGACTGACTTGATCGGACTGAACTGTCATGATACTTTTGAGAGGAAGGGTTGTACAAGCTTGCTCTACTTCTTGCGTTAATGTACGGTATAATGGAGCGAACCTTTTTCCCGTTCAAAAGCGGACGCAGACTTCTTGAGCGAGAAAGACCTTGGTATTGCACAGAAGCTGTGATGCCCTTTTGATAGAATCCTAACCAGCTTGGTTTCTTGTCTTGAGAAACGAAACGATCTTGATCCGAGAATACCTGATACGCTCCTTGGATGTATTTGGAGAACTTGGGGACTTGATGCAAGAGCTTGCTCTTTTGTGTAAATGTATTCAGCCAGTAAAGAGAGGGATCATCCATTTTGACGCTTGTCGATAGCTTGACTTCTAGAATAGCATATGGAAAGCTTTTACTTTCAATTTGGCTGGATGGTGCGGCGAAATCTTGTATACTGTATTGCTGGTGGAATTCAATGTCTGTATCGAGTGTGATTACTAGCTTGTCATCATTATTTGGTAGTTCAAATGTCAATCGATTATAATTGCATTGCAATATGGGCTTCAATGACCGGGAATGTATGCCATCTTGTGTGGCTTTTGCGAGAGCCCCTGGGTTATCGTAGTCAAGCTTCATGGCATCTTTTTCGTTCAGTTCAGCATCTTTGGCAATGTCTGGCACCCTGTACTTTCCTTGGCAGAAATCATTCATGTCATTCTTGTCAATCTTAAACCTCGACTTGCTTGATACGTCGCCTGAGTAGAAGCTGTTGTGGGTTTCATCCTGGAAATAATACACGGGTTCATTTGAAAACGAGCCATATCTTTAATCGAAGGATAAGTTCATGATGAAAAAAACACCACATGTTTTAATTTTACCTTTTGCACTTTACAACTTGATTATTTTCTTTCTCATCGACTCTGTCGCTGTATACATCCAAATAGTCGTTATCAAAATACAAGTTGGACATGGCGCTATCATTGCTGACGGACGATTTTGGTATAATATAACTGTACATACAGAGAATAGCTGTAACTTCAGAGATGTGATCTTGATGAATCCAGTACTTTTTGGACCTCCTGTCAGGTACGATCAGAGGAATATCATGCGGTTGTCTGGGCAGCTGACTTGCCTTGTAGGTATCGTGGCGACATTCGTATCTGAGGGCTGATACTTGCTTGTAGAACGAGTGGTTGTGATTGATTTCCAATGATGCAATGTTATGGTGGTATTCTGAAGCTGTTTCGCCACTAAAATGATCAATGTGCGTCCACTTTTGGTGCTTTTTCAAGATCTTTTCAAATCCAACATGATTTAAGCGAATAAAGCTGGAAAAATCGTGGATATCAAACAATATTTCTATCAAAGTATCGTCCAAAGTGTTGAGAAAGTCTGCAGTGGAGTCCTTTACTGGTGGAAGCTGACTGTAGCGAATGTCTTGCGGTATGGCCACGTTGTTTTTTCGAGCATTTTGAAGTAGGTGTTCGCTGTATTTGATGCGAGATGCTAGCTGTTGGCTGAAATTATGAATGAATTGTACGACCTTGTTTTTTTCATTAGAAAAGAGCTGAATGAAGGCCTGCTCATCCTGTTGATTCCATTCATGATCAAGCTGCCTGTTCTTTAGGTCCATCTTTAGTAAATCGTACTGAATGTATTCCAGTCTCCAAGGACTCAACATGTGCTCTTTCAAGTAGTTTCCAAATTTCATGATGCTGATAGTAATAATAGAGAGAGAGAGAGAGAGGGAGGGAATAATGGTGAGATCCATAAACTTGGGATTGAAGATTCATTTTATAGCGTTGAATTAGAAATTAGAATAGTTTTAATGATAATATTTAAAGTAGTGATCATATAAATCGAGGGTTATGCTTAATCAGAAGGCTCAATATTTAATTGTGGACTTTCTGATGGGCTGAATAAAAGAGGGGCTCGAAGGTAAAAGTTGATGCCTAATGCAGTTACAAGCAACACACATAGTAAGACTGGACCGTATATATCTTCCATATTGACCATGCCTCGTCCAGTTCTCATCTGATAAGCTCTCAATTGGAAACGTACCAAGGCATAACTAGAATAACCAAGAGTTAGTGTACATCTATTTGCTGAAGAATACAACTTACATGGAAATGATGGACGAAAACACGATAAAACATGCGCCAACGACTCGTGAGATTCTATCACCATTATTCAATAGATTCAAAGATACAGTCAAAAGCAGTGCGCAGAATTGCAGCCAAGCGATAAACGTTCTCTCATTTGCAAAGAATGCCTTGGGGTCCAATTTTTTGATAATAAACGCCCCTTTTTTCTTTTTTCCTCCAGGTGTTCCTCTTTCCATCAAAGCACTTGCTGGCGTCATTGGCAGTGATCTGCTGTCCTCCTTTTTCTTTTCGTCCGAGAATGTATTGTTTGCCCAGAATCTAGAAATCATATCTCGACCAGGAGTAGCTGTAGCTGTAGTTTCAGGCATTGGGTTGCTGGAGAAATTGATGGACAAGTGTGGTACTGTGGTGGATTGCCCCTTTCGAGATAATTTGTTGGATTTTCTGGCTTCACTATCCACAGCAAAACCTAAGTTTATCTTTTTGCTGCTTGCTTGCTTGGGAGGAGGCACGGGTCCAGATGCGTTGCTGATGTTGATCGAGTCATCGTACGCTAAGGATCTTCTATGCTTTCCATTAAACAGCGCCTTGAAGCTCTGAGAGCGAGATAGTCCAACATTGGGTGTAATCGGCTTTCTGATATCATCCAAAAGTTGACCCAACCAGTAAGGCATGACAGGTACTTTTTCCTTAAACAAGTAGCTTGCGCCATGGATATACTTGGAAAACCGAGGCACTTCATACACCAGATGGCTATTCAATAAGGAAGTTAACCAAGCAGGAGCCTCCTGACCTAAATGGCTTTGTATTTTAGTCTCTAAAATGGCATAAGGGAATCGCAAGATATCAGTGTCGTTGACATGGCGAAATGGATGATCAATTCCAACATCTGGTCTTCTCCAGTTGTGGCTTCCATCAGGCATTGATCTTCTTTGTTTACCGTCCAAGTGGTCTTCTTTGATAAAGGTCAAGTTGGAATCTAAACTGATTCTCAAGCGCTGATCTCCAGGTAGCTGAAATGCTGTTCTGTTGTAGAATACTCGACACATGGGCTTGAGATTCTTTGTCTTGATAGAGTCTTGGATACCTTTAGCAACAAAATAATTATCAGCAATAGAGATTTGGTCCATTTTTCCCTTCTTTTCAAGGTCCCTTTTGAAGTTATCAGCCGAGTAAGCACCACTTATGAAATCATTGACTTGAGATTCCTTGAGTCTGAAACGGTCCTTGACTGATTTATCGTTGAGCCACGCAGCATGATGTGTTTTTCTTTCAATATAGACATCGTCGTTGAGTTCATCGCTTTGACCGTACCAACGAATACGAATAGCCTCAGCACCTTTAGCCCTCTCAAGACGTCCTTGATAAAGATCAAAGTTTTCATTGTCGTAGTAAACACTGGAAACAGCAGCATCTTTGGATTCATACTGCTTCTTTTGGTTAAAGACGTGTACAGGAAGGTGAAGCAGGATGATGGCCTTGACTTCAGTAATGTGATCCGGGTGGATCCAGTACTTGTTGGTTGCTCGTTCAAATGCCGTTTGATCTCCACCTTGGCTGTAGGCATTGGTGGATCTTGGGTTACCGTACAGTCGACACAAATCGTGCATGTCAGAAATGCGAACAATCATGACATCAAAGCGCTGCTTATCCAGAGGATACAAGTCCAGGAGTCTTCCAAAGTAGTATGATTTGAGGTCACCGCCAGTCCACTTGTCGTGCTTCTTGACAATCTTTTCAAAGCCTGCCAAATTGAGTCCATGAAACTTGGCCAAATCATCCACATCAATCAAGATTTCCGCCAGACTGTCAGCCACTGAATCGTAGGCGGTTGCTCTTGTTTTAGGAATCTCCTTGTAGTCTCTCAACACAGATTCGCAGTAGTCGATGCGGCTGATGAGTGCTTTTTGGCGAACTTGCACAAATGTGTAGACTTTTTTTAGCTCCATCTCGATCTGGTTGACAAAGTTCTTGTCGTCTTGAGGGCTCCACACGCCATTTGTATGCTGGATCTTGAGATGGCTCTTGAGTTTGTTGTAGTGGATGTAGGAATCTCTCCACGTTTCATTAATCTTTGAATTGAGTTCTGCTCCAAACTTCATTGTGGCTGCAACTCTAAGAAATCGTTAGTTTTGTATGTGTGTGTGTCTGAATGCTCAAGTCGAACCTTTAGAATGTGTCAAATTCACAATAAAAAAAAAAGAGAAAGGTGTCAAGCAGGTAAAAAAAAAAAAGGGTGATATACCATAGAAATAAACAATGACAAGTGGAATCAACAAACAAGGGCAACAGAATGGTTCATTTTAAATTTTCACTAAATATTAGGTAATATCCCGAGGCTAATTTATTACAGTCTTCTCTTCGCATTGACAAATGCCAGTATGGTAGAAGGCGCATAAGATGGGCTTCCTGTTTGCTTTTGCTGCAAATCATTATCTAATGCCATCGAAATGCCACTGCCTGCTATTTCCACTGGCACTTCTCTTTCTCCGCTTTGCTGCTGAGATGCCATGACCTTGAGTCGAGGCAGTTTGACTTTGCCAGCCAACAGCGGATAGCATGTGTAGTGATAGGCTGCTCTGGAAAGAGGCAAAACACGGCCCTTGAGTTGTTTATAGCCAGAGAATACAAAGGCTTCGCTAATTTCAATAGAGGCGTTGTACTCGGCCAAATATTCTGTGGGGTTGTAGACGGTATAAGAGAGGGTGAAGGGCTCACCTAGATAGATTTCAGATGGTATATCTACACGCTCCATATTAGTAGCTGCTGTATGTGCATTCCAATGCTACTCACCTGCTAGCACAACAAGACCTTGCTGTTGGAACTGAATCGAAGGCAGGCAGAGAACCGATTTGTAATAGTGCTCATTTTGGTCTCCAGACCTCTTCCATTCAATGACAATTTTACCCGCAGGCACAGCTGTTTGCTCCTCTGTCAAGTCGCTGGTAGTCAACTGGAAGAGATAGTTTGCATTGTAAATATGTCCTGTTTTCCATGCTACCACACACTGAATGAATACACTGAAAGGCATATAGCAGCACAGCCAACTTACTTTGGTTGTCAAAATCATCCATTCTAGAGATGAGAGAGAGTGACGTATGCATGTGGTTGAATGTCTGTTGCGCTTCATTAGTAAAACTACACCTCAGCATCCAGCCAGTACTTGAATTACCTCATCCTTCTCTAACTGCACATGTTTGATGTCCAAATCCCAAGCAGAAAAGCAACGAAGCGCAGCTACCAACAGCCATCTCTCCGATTTCGCCAATTCAGGGGCAATTGATTTCTTCAGCTTTTCGCTCTGTGCGCACAGTTCATAATTGGCATCAAAAGGTGCAATGAATGGAATACGAAGCGAGTCTGTCTTTTCAACAATATGTGAGGCATCTTTACCCACAATAGAGTACTTGACTGTAATGGTGATCAGTCTGGATCCAGTGACATTGCCACCGTGCAGATACACTGATGTTGTAACTGACTTTCCAGGCTCAATATGTCCAACATCCGCTTCTTGCGTGGCAGCATGATCCTGACTGTCCATACTAAACGTAATGTAATCCTCGCCGACAACGCCCTCTGAGTTCTTGATCTCTGCCACAAGAGTCGCTTCCACTGTCTCTGTTTCTGAACTGGTCATGGTCACATCCAGCTTGAACAATTCATCCAAAAGCGCTGGTGCCGCATGTTCAAACTTCAAATCAAGACTGGGTGGCTTCTGCATGACACTATTACCCCCCCAATTCAATTATCATTAGTCTAGCGAATCATGTCAACAAAGCGTCTACTTACATTGCTGCTGACAGATGGCCACGACCATCGAGAATCTTGTACACAGGTTTTCCGTCTGCATAGGACTCGAGCCATTTTCTTCTGGACGCAGGCTGCTCTTCAATGATCTTGTCGAGAGCGTATTTTAGCTCCACTTGCCATTGAGGTGTGATAATATCAAAACAGACACCCAAGATTTTCAACTCGCCGCAATCTTGAGGAATCACAGAACCTTGCAGCGCTTTTGTTTGTCCCTTGAACACTTGCAAATCTGCCTTGGCTGTATACCAGTCCTTGTAGTCGCCTTCTTCGGTAATCTTGCTCAAGTCCTGCGAGAAATCAATCAACTCGACACTCTTTGGCTCTTGCTCAGCACCCGCATCTTTCAAAATGACGTTGTATTGCGGATTGTTGAACAGCACTTTGACAGCACTAAAGCGGAATGGCATGGGTGGCGACTTCTTGTTGGTCTTGACTATGATCTGGTAATCCACAGGTGCGCCCACAAAGTTTGTCTGCTTTTTGATTTGTACCTGACAGGCGAGGAATGCGTTGATTTGGTCCATGTGGATCACAAGTGGCGCATGCTGTTCTGCGTTCGCTGCTGGATGCACACGGAGAATGTCAAACAGTTCCTTTTGGATATCGTTCCGCTTGTTCTCTGCCATTGGCAAGTCATCCGACATGAGCTCCACCAGACACTCAACAGCTCTTTCCCAAGATCCTAGCTCTTTGGCACAGCGCAAAGACCATCTCAGAATAGAGGTAAGCACCATGTGCCATTTCTCTTTGCGATAGGTCTTTCCAATCCTCTCGAAAAACTTGATGGCCATTTCAAATTTGCCAGTTTCGTAGTAAGTGCCAGCAATCTCGGCTGCTAAATACAGCGTCATGCGTCCATTGCGGTATTTCTTGAACTGCTCGTAACTCTTGGTCAGTAATTCAATGGTCAAACTAGAGTGATCAACCAGCTTTTCATTTTGCAGCGCTGGATTGGTATCTGAATTGGCGTCTGATCGCTCAATCTCTAGAAATCGTCGTCTGCGTTCTGCACAACACATGGCTGCCAAATGATAGTAGAAGCCAGGATGCTGAAGAATGGCTCCAGGATTGCATCCACTGGTATTGGTGATCCCTGTGCCTGTATTTCCAAGAAGCGGACTGTTGGGTGTGCCGCCTACAGATGATGTGAGATAGGCTGTTGGTAGCGGCACTTTGTATCCTGCTTGAATAGCTGCGTCAATGACATCTGCAAAAATGCGGTATCTACAATCATGGTCAGTTATCGTACCGTCTAAACATGCTCTATAGTCTGCTACTACTTACTGCTTGGAAAGCCATGCCCAATACTCATACGTATGCTCGCCCATGCCCCACGTAGGTGAATAGGATTGAAACATGTGCAAATGTCCGTTCAGTTGACTCAATGCTGCTGCTGGGTCGTTCATAAAGAGATGAAACTTGCAAATCTTGACATTAATACAGTCTGCAAGTGTGCGCGCCTCCTTCCATCGCTTGCCGTGCACTGCCAGATTGACATGGCCCATCGTGATGGATGAAGTGGGTGCCAGCATATCTGCAATGACGCCATATGCTGCCTCATACGACTTCAATGCGCCGTCTATCTCCTGCTTCGCTTCTTGGAAGAATGCTGCTTTGATGTCGTATCGTAGTATCCATCCTATAATTGACAATGGCTGTGGTTCTGTGGATGATAAATCAGGTGTCGTTCGAGGCACTTGAGAGGGAGAGGGCAATTTCGACTTTTTCTTGCGGATCTTTTTGAGACGGTTGCTATAAAAGTGAAGAGCTGGCTCGTACAGTGCTCGATATAGGCTAGTGACAGAGTCAACATTCTGAATTCAAGTACTCTCTCTCTCTTTTGCTTATATGTTACCTATTGACAAACTCTTGAATCTCGGTAGTTGATCCAGGTGCAATAGTGAAAAATGAGCTTCTGACATCTAATCCACACTGCTTTCGAATAGCTGAGAGTCTTTCTTCAATTGATGGGTCTAGACAAAACTGCTGTTTAATTACTGCTCACTACACTGTGCATTACAAAGACGGATTACCACTATGTCGTTGCTTCAGCACAACCACTGCTGCAAACTTGATTCCCTTTTCCTGAAAGTACTTGCGTCTAGCATTGATTTCGATGGCTAGGTTTGTATCGTGCTCTCGTTCAGTGGGATCAATCAGCACTTGAGAAGCTAACGGCCCTGTTTCCCGTTGAGGTCGAGGAGGATGTCCAGCCTCTGTTTGCCAATCCCACAAATCATAAAAGCCAACGACGACACTGGGTGAATACAAGTGCTTTTTAACCCACAATGGTGTCATGACGCCGTCTGGATATAAGGGCGAATCATGCGACAGTGGCGAAAGATGCGAATGAGGTGGTGGAAGATTGGGAGCTGCTGGTGGTGGTTTTTGTGGTAATACATAGTCCTGTTTCAATATGAGTAGAAGCTACACGTTTTACAGTAGGTACGTACCTTGGAGACGGTGATGACTCGAAAAGGGGGTGGTATCTGATTGCTGGACACATAGCGAGAGGCTTCGTATAGGGTGTAGTCTGACTTGCTCGTGAATATGGATAGTAATGAGCTGGCTAAACCAGACCTTGTTGTCGTTGTTGATGGTGGTGATGCATTGATATCGGTTGCAGGCTCGTCTACATCGACCAGTTTCGTATCATCTGTATTGGATGCTGCCGAAAGACCGTATATAGCCAACACAGGCACAGGATGAAGCAGATACTCGGCAGGATATGAATACATCCTTGACTGTAAAGAAGAAGGAAAAGGGCGCTTTTTTTCTGTAAGCAACCAGAAGAGGATGATACTGGGTTTCAACCAGTCGTGATATATTAGTATGCTTTACTCTGTCTTCATAAAGGCTCGGGGTGACATCAAAAGTATAATTTTTTTCTTTTTGTTTCCATTTTTTTTATTTAAAAAAATACACATTATACAACATGGAGGACGATGAGCTTCAAGCTATCAGAGCTAGACGTTTAGCTGAATTACAAGGAAAGAGTGGAGGAGCATCATCACAGGTGAATGTCGCATTTGGATGTATTTGGTTGCATTATTGAATGAACAGGTCTTTTTATACATAAAAGGGTGCTGGTGGTTTCTCTGGTGCTCCTGGCATGGCCGGTGCTGGTGGTGGATCGAAAGAAGATGCCGAAAAGAAAGGGTAATACTTGAGAGTACATCACACGGTAAGCGCTGGCTAACGAAGCTTTAGACAAATGGAAGAGATGCGCCGCAACATGGTAAGATTAGCAGAGTGCATAGCATTGGCAAACAAGGATATTGAACGCTGTGTGTGTGTGTGTGTGTGTGTATAGTTGTATCAAATTTTGGACAATTCTGCTCGCGAAAGATGTATGTACGGCAATGTGGAAGTGGTTGGCATGTACTGATTTGTATGACAGTGGGCCGTATTCAAATGGTCAAGGCTGACAAGGCTCGTGCAGTCGAGGATCTTTTAATCAGAATGGCACAATCCAATCAATTAAGAAGCAAGGTTACCGAGAAGCAATTGATTGATCTTTTGGGTCAAATCAACCAACAAGACTCCAGCTCTACCCAGACCCGTATTGTCGTAAGTGATTGATCTGAGCATTTGTATTACTACCTGGCATTCTAACCCTTCAACCCCAGTATAACCGTAGACAGTATGATGATTCAGATGATGATTATGACTTATAATTTTACCAGTTGTTGATTTGTAGAAATGATAATAAAGCGCAATTGCTTCGATCATTTGAATGCATGAGTGGAGATATTTGGGGATATCAGGGTTTGAGCAATGCATAAACTATAACCACCTTCGCAAGCCCACCAGATGACTCGAAAAGTAGCTTTTGGAACGCAGGAATTTGGCAATTTGATAAATACAGACTACTCTAGTCCTGAAGAGGCGCTCGTCGTTGGCAAACTTGCCTACCATTGAATGGAAAGCACTGTTCAATAGATCTGTCACGATTCCCCCATTAATCAGCTACTGTGTATTGTACTATATCGCTGTTTGAGCTTATTTGACGGAAGGAATGCTTATTAGCACAGTTGCAAAAACCTAAAAGTTTCTACTATTATACTGTGATATCCATTCTAGATGTTTTGGAACTGAACGACACCCGGTACTATAGGCATCAGTGGAGATAATCAAATGACAGCTGATGTTTTCATAATGGCGATTTCCTAAAACTCGATACATTTACAATTACACGCTATCAAAATGTAGTTGATGATGTCAAAACTGTGCCGATGCACGTACTCAAGTACTCAATGATGGTGTTGCCAAGAAGCATGCACAGCGTCAGGTCTCAATGCGGATAGTTTGGTGTGATACAAGAACAGTGTTTAGGGTGGATTTTCAGGAGACAAAAAAGCAAGAAAATGAGATGTAGGAGGATTTGCTCAATCGTAAAGCCAAATGATGGAATACATGCCCTTTTGATTTGTTCAAGCAGTGGATGATACTTTTGAGATGCTCTTGAAGTTGCAGTTTATAATTGCCTCTGTTCCCATGAATTCTAGTGATGCATATTCAATGTTATACAATGCTACTGGTATTGATGATCTTTTAGGGAGAGACAACCAGTGAGTTGAAAGACTGGTTTTTTCTCTTTTTTTTTAGCCTTGGTGCAACACCTAAAATCACAAATTTAGGGGAGTAAAACAACGACTATCTCTCTTTTCTTGTGGCAAAATAACCTTTCTTTCTTCTTTTCTTCTTTTTTTCTGTTCTCTTCTCAACACTACACTACATAAAAGTCATGCCAGAAGAAGCCTATGAAATGACTCGCTCAGTGTCGGGCGCTTCCAGCTCAACAGACAACCATAATGAAGCATACGACAGTAGAGAGGAAGAAGCACAGTTACTGGACAAAGAAGACCGTTCTTCAGACACAGATGAGGAGGATGACATTGAAGATGAGGAGGAGGAGTGGGCTGTGATAGTTGAAGAAAATGGCGGAGAAGCAGAACAAGTCTATGAAAAGGTGAATTCATGGATCATATGAGGATACACAAGTATTGACCCTTCAATTTTGCAGGATAATCCAACGTTAAGATATGCATGCATTGGATTAGCCATCGGCTTGTTTTTCATCATGTTTAAAATTGCCATGATGCGATTCTCAGCAGACCCAGAACACCATGAAAGAGGAGCAGAGAAACTGTATTACAATGGCTCAGATTATTTCGCTTCTACAGTCATCCTGATATCGCTCGATGGCTTCAGACCAGACTATCTGAATAGAGGCAAAACGCCTCACATGAAAGAATTTGGTGAGTGTCTGAATGACTGCATGTATTTGCTAGATACTAACACGAATGTGCAGCGGATAATGGCATCATGGCAAAATATATGCACCCAGCATTTCCTGTAAGTGTTTGAAGTTCAAGCTGCTACATCTTAACTGACTCTTGAACTAGCCAAGCACGTTTCCAAACCATTGGACGTTAGTTACAGGCTTATACCCAGAGACTCACGGGATTGTAGCAAATTTGTTTTATGATCCAACGCTAGACGCAGTATTCAGCCATTCGAATGCAACCTCAACTGCTGATCACAGATGGTGGAAAGGAGAACCAGTACGTTGGATACTTTGACATGTGCATGATATGCGTAATTGACACATACCCTCTATCATTAGATTTGGACAACATCCAAAATGAACAGGAAGCGTACTGGATCCATCATGTGGCCGGGATCAGATACAAACTACAACCCGCCTGATATGGTGGTAAAGTACAATAATACGATGACTACAAAAGAAAAGATGGACGTTACTCTGAAATGGCTTGATTTGCCTTATGATGACAGACCGCAGATTATTTCTGTCTACGTGCCACAGATTGATCAAGAAGGCCATCGAGGAGGTCCATTCGGCTCCAAGGTACAGTAAAATTTTAAGAGTGATTCAATCGTAAAAGCCTGTATATTGATTAAGCTTATATATATATATATATATATATATACAGATGAATAATTTTATTCAAGAGGCAGACGATGCTATTGGATATCTTGTGCAGGAATTGAAGAATAGAAACCTAGACAACCATGCTCACATTGTCATTGTAAGATACATTTGCAGATATGCTGTTGACTCGTCATGTACTCAATGCCATGTTGTCTTAGGTCAGTGATCATGGTATGGCAGAGACCCAAGAATCCAAACTGATCTTTTACGACGACATTCTCTCTCAAGATGTGCTCAAGCATGTGCGAAACCGAGAAGCACTGCCTTTGCTTGACCTGAGACCCTCACCAGATGCTCCCAAAGACACCGTCAAGAAAATTTATAATCAACTTCACAACTATACCCAAACCAATCTTGATGCTCATTTTGAGGTGTACATGAGAGAAGATGTGCCTGACAGATTCCACTACAAGCACTCTGACAGAATCACACCTGTTGTCGCTATTCCTGAAGTGGGCTATACCTTTATCACGCACGAAGAATTCGACAAGAAGGGCGGTTTCAAAAAGGGGGGCAACCATGGCTATGATAACCTGGCAGACGATATGCGTGCTATTTTTATGGCAAAGGGGCCCAAGATCAATCGAGTGTATAAATCAGGAACGATATTAGCACCATTTTTCAATACCGAAGTATATGGTTTATTGACAGAGTTGCTTAATATCGATGCATCCCCCAATAACGGTACTCTACAAGCTGATTTCCCTGTCATTTTCTCACCTCCATTCTAAATTAATAAAATCGTTTATGCATTGTTGACTAATTTTACGATTTGGTGATAAAAGAATTTGTTCCAGTCGTCGACAGGTCCAGGTAAACAAGTGTGCAAGCAATCTGAATCTGGCTGCGAGTGAGCATCGCCTCTGTAGTTGGAGATGGAAACGTTGAAAAAGTGAAAGCGCTCGTCCTTTTCCTTTTCAATCATGTCCTACAGAAAAAAAAAAAACACCTGTTAAGTGGTGTGGGTCTACCTATTACCAGGTTCTTATACATTACCTTCCAAACAAAATCAAACTGTTCAAACATGTCCCATTCATATTCGCCCTGTTGTCCTGTAGGTGTGACAATGTGCGAGCTTGGGGAGGTATATTGAGAGCACTTGGCATGACCATAAGGTGTGCTTCTGACCCAAACTCGCTGATCCGCCTTGACATTTTGTTTGAGATAATCAAACACCTTGCTCATGCCCTTTTTGAATGCTTGCAATAGCTCTTTTCTATCTTTGTTGGGACCCCACTTCAAGTCAGGATGCCAATGAGGACCCTGTCATCACTTGTCAGTTTTAAGAAAACGAGGATCTTTCGAATAACACTCACTGTGTTGATCATGATATACTTGAATCGAGGGATCGCATGCACCCAAGGAAAGTTACTGCCAACGCCAATTTGGTATCCCTCACCTTCATTCGGCTTAATCAAGCTAAAATCGTCTAATTTAACTAAATAATCCGAGCGAATATAGGCGACAGTGATCTTTGCTGGATCCTGATATTCTAAATCACGATGCACTAATTGACTGACCCACATGGAAGTGTCGCCGCCAGAGAGTTGGGTGTCTTTGTTTTGCGATGTCAAGTCTTGGCCCAGCAAGCACCACATACTTTCAAACATCAATTGTGTGATGGAATCGCCCACTAATAAAAGTGGATTTTCAGAGAGGTGTTTGGAAAAGTCTCTAGCTTGATATGGAAGTACCATACAACTGTCTGGCTGCCAAGTGTAGTCTATGCTATTATAGTGGATTAAGGATCAGCATGGTGGTAGGAAGCGACATGAACTCACATGGATCTGCTTCTGTTAAATTCGGTTGCTGGCTCCTGTCGTCTGTAGCATCGATGAGGAAAATCCCAGTTGCAATGATACCCAACAAAGTTGTTGATGCCATCCACATTTTGTGATTCCAATCCTATGCTTTGATGAACCCATTTTCCTTGGTTAAAGTCGTCTGATGAGCACAGATTTTTGTCTTTTGGAAGTTGCTGGTATAGTACATCTCTGTGCTGGTCTGGAACAATCTTTACTGTCTCCGGGACAAGTGCTACTCTTGTGTTGCTCGAGGACAACATCCATAATGTGAGTAAGCAGGCGATACTGATGCCTGTAACAGCGTATGTTTGAGATCGAAAGGACAATTCAACCATAAGAAAAAGAAGTGAAAAGAAAGAAGGAAAGAGAGAGAGAGAGAGAGAGCGAAAAAAAAGGATGCTCTTTTTATTTTAATTAAACTCTTTGAAATCCAAAGATTTCGAGTGCCACAGTGGCATCAACAGTGACACCTTTTTTTAGATCTGCTTCCACAAGAACTTGTCCTACATATCCAGGTTCCATTTCTCCAGGCTCGCCATTTTCTCTCTCGCATTGCTCAGTTACTGCTACCAACACGCGGTCCTCTGGGTCAATGCGGTCGTTTTCCATAATGCCTTCGTGTCGATTCAAGCAGTGAATCCAGTAGTGAATCTTGGTCTTTTCACGCACGTCATTGGTCTTGGCCACGCTACTAGTATGACCTGTTGCTACTGTGGTCGATGTCAATGTAGAGCTGGACGGACTGGTGTCAACACGCTGATTGTTGTTGTTGCTGCTACTGCTTGGCTTCAATGGCCTGATTCCCTTTTCCTTTTTGATTTGAACTGCTGGCAAGGCAATCTGCTTTAAATCTCGTTGCAATTCAAATCGACACACCAACACATTGTCATTGGGATCATTGTCCGCATAAAACTCTTCTTCCGTCTCCTCTTGATCCAGAGCATCGTCCCTGATGACAAGTCGGTGACGAGGCATCACTTGAGCTTCAATTTGCAAACGATAGGATACGCCGAGAATGGTCTCTGCTTCGCTGTAGACTATCTTTTTGAACAATGTATAGGGCACCTTTTTGGATATCGTGTGTCGCTTGGGCTTAGGATTCGGTCCTTTTCCAATTTCCAGCTCTTGGACACCTGCATTGATTATCTGGCTTCCAGTGGCTGACGGCTCGTCGTCTCCTAACTGCTCGTTGTCTGACACAGACCAGACAGATCCACCATCGCTTTCATCGCTGTCAAATGCATGCAAATCCTGAGACGAGAGCGTAATTTCCTTTTGTTCACAGGTCCAGCCATTCTCTTCAGAGGGTGGTGAGATAAAGACGGATGACTTGAATCGAAATCGAGGTATTCCAAGCAACAAGCGTCTGCGTTTCTCTTGAGCGTCTGATTGATCCACGTCAAAGTACTCGTTCAAAGCTGCACTGCGATCCTCCTCCAAGCTCTTGGGAATGGGGTGGCGGTTTTCCTGTGTTTGGTGTGTCTGCGTAAATGTCAATGGGAACAAGACTCGCTCCAGCGCCTCTCGTTGCCATAAAGCTCGAAACACAATGCCTTCATCCACAATGCCGTCCTGGCGTACCGTGGTCAATTGGTCAAATGTCATATTGCTATAGCTCACTGTGGTGCGAAGTAAATAAGAGAGTACGGTTGCCTTATCAATGACGCCACCTGAAGACGCATCTGCTACCAGCTTTTCAAAAGGTACGAGTGCTGTAAAACTGAGTCTGTTGAGATGGGGTCGTTGATGCTGCAGATCGCTTGTGTCTTCCAGGTCTTCAGATGGGATGCGTTTTCGTTTACGGGAGCGCACTGTATCCGCTGTCAGGAATTTGCCGTGGTCGTATTTAGACTGTTTGTTATTGAGCGGTCGAACAAAGCCAGAAAGTCGTTTTGAGTCTTGATCTACAGGCCCTTTAGGCGTCCAGGTGATGTGTCCCACAGACTGCATGAATGCCACCAGCACAGACCTCAGTAAACAGTAGCGCTCGAATTCAGAGTTGACAAACAGTGGATCCGCACTGAGCACATCGGCCATGTAGTCCACCGGCAGCATGGCTAAGCGTTCTGCGTTTTCAGGGCCAAAGCGAAACAACAGTAACAAGGCAGCGTCTCTCAACTGCAGATAGGAGCTGTGCCCTCTTGGCAACTGGCAAATCGTCTCCAAGTCTCTCATAATACTGTCTAAAGAAAGCTGCTCACTGGTGTATCGGTTGACACAGGCTTGTGTTAGATCATGCACATCCAGCAGCACTGCCACAGACAAGATGCGCAACGTATCCTTGTCGTGCATGCCTTGCAAAAGCTCTTGTTTGTTTAGACAGTACATCCACTTCAACACAAAGCGAATGTGCGATGCAAGTAGAGGATTGAGATTGGTATGTGAATTGGCTGGTGATGGTGAGGAAGAAGAAGAGGTTGTCTTTTGCCATTTGCGTCGTACAATGTGCTGGAAAGGCGCAAGCACAAATCCACAGTGCGTTAGAGCGCTTGCAAGGTCAATGGTCAGTATGGACACTCCATGCGCATCTCTTGTGTGTTTGATGTTAGATTGTGGGTCTAGTTCGTCTTGTGTGTTTGGGTGGCTGTCTTCGATGCTTTCGAGTAGCTTGCAAAGAAAGGGCGACTGGCTCATGATGGATTTGTGTACGTTGAATCGCATAGAGAAGGGAAATGAAGGGTGTAGAAAGACTAACGAGAGGTCTGAAAACAGGGACTTCTCAAACATGTCGTCCAGAAGATATCGCTCCAACTTCGAAGTTGTCTTTTTATGGGCTGTCATCTTGATGTTGAAAATGTATGCAATTGCAAAGGAAAAAAGAAAGAGAAACAAAGAATTTTTCATAATTTAGGATTTTGATCCTGACACCGTTTTCCAGATGGCGCTCGAGTCACGAATTCTTCAGGTACACTTAACAATGAAAGTAGCTATTACTGCTGTTGTTGTTTTTTTTATTGTTGATTTGAAGAGGGTAAAGGTATATATATATATATAAAGTACATTCAGATGGATACAACAGCAATTTACTTCCACACATCACCGCTTAGGAGGTCTTCTTCGTCATGTAGAGGTGACGACAGTAGTGTATTTCTCTCATTCGGCCATTGCCATTCAGGAGCGTCCTCTTCAGACGGCGAGAGAGGCACATCAGCTGTATTACCAAGTGTTGTTTGTTTTGATGCCGTAGATGAGGTTGTAAAAGAGTAGCTGTTTGTATTAATCAAGCTATCAGTTGGGCGAGGAACAAATGGCTTTTTTGAAGAGACCAGTGTGACATCGGAATGTTGTTGTTGTTGTTGTTGTTGTTGTTGTTGTTGTGGGTATCGTGAGGGTGAAGTGGAAAGTTGGTTATTGTTGGGAGTCGAAAAGGAGGGTTGAACAATGGCATTGTGCTTGATTCTAGGAACAGACGCTGTTGAAGACGTAGGTGTGCTGCTGCTTGTGCTGAGGCCCTTTTCGTTTCGTTTAATGGCCGTTAGTGTTGGCTTTCTTGCAGGCGGAGAGGGCGGTTTATTAGCGTTGACAGGGAGCTGTGCTTCTTCATCCGACAAGTCATCCACTACCACATAGTTGCCTTTGCCCTGCTTTATAATCACATCAATGCAGCCTTCTCTAGGGCCCAGATTCCCAATATCGCTATTGTTCTTTGATTTGCCCTTTCTATCGTCATATCTGTTGACAAAATTGTTTGCGTTTGTAGATACACCACCGTAACCTCTTTGCTGTTGCTGGCGGCGTTCACGGCGGGCCAGCCGCCATAGAGGTACACGGAAATCTATGACAGGATAGTTGTAATCTCCAAATACCATTTTACGACTCGCTTTGTACAATGCTTCCATCTCATCAGCAGAATTGGGTTCGTCGAATTCCAAAGGCTCTGATTCATCTTCGTCGTCTGATTCATCATTCATGCCTCTTCCCGAGTTCAAAAACCGAGAAGTGGGGGCAGGCTCAAGCCAACGCTTTTTGGTAGTGATATTTGAATAGCGAAGACCCGCCATAATGCGAGAGTTACGGCTGCTGCCCATGTGTGGTACGCCTTCTGAAGGCTCAAACGATCGGTAGCTAAACCTTGATCCCTTAAGAGTATCCAGAGTATCCATCATGACATCTTTTAATCCAAACGAGTCTTGAATTGCTTTTCGGACGGGCATACGAGCAGAGTGCACAGTTTGATCAAAGTAATCCTCCCATGAAAACGAGAATCTACACGGCTTGAATCAGTATACGCTGCTATAAGGCGTATGATGTATGACTTACGAATGAGCAATGGCAAATGGTACCATTTCAATACAAACAAGGAAATCTTGTATCGCAACCGAAATGTGCTCAGCTGATAACATGATTAATACTTGCTGCGTAAAGTCTATATACAACATACCTTCAGGGATGATGCCAGCAAATACAAGGAGAGCGACAACCACGCCTTGCCAAAAGGAAAAGAAGATGATGGCTTTGACGCAAAGAAATTTGGGTAAGGGCCTACATGGACCAACTTAATTAGCAACATGTGTGCATGATTTTTTTTTTTTGATATTTACCTGAATGTTGTTAAATCCTTTTTTGTTGCATAAAAGAACACCATCAAACACCATAAACTCAAGCACACACTTAGGTTGTAAAAGAAGGTGAGGTAAAAGTAGGAGCTCGTCAAGGTAAATTGTCCCTCATGATAGTTTCCAGTTGCTTTCAGAACCATAGTGATGATGGCCAGCACAGGCTTGACATAGACAAACTGAAGAATGCCTCTCTTGACAAACAAAAAAGTGTAGGGATCGCCTACAAAAATCTCTCTGGACCACAGCGTTCCTGGAAAGAAGTTTTGAGATGGGGGTCGAGAATGCAGCATGATAATCAACGCTCTTTCGCCTCCTAGTTTGTTCAGCAGCAAGTTGAAGAAGGCATAAATAACAAAGGCTTCATAGATGTCTCTAAAGGTATCTACATAAAACGCAACGTTCAATGAAACCAGGGAAATGTAGGTGCTGATGCCGTAGATGGGAACCCTGATGGCGATGTGTGTTAAGACATTGAATGTTATGTAGATACATTTCATACTCACATCCACAAGATTCTAATAACTTGTCTTTGTTGATTCTAGGAAGCCAAAAAAAAAAAAAAAATTCATTAGATCACAAAACTCCATGTGCCCAAAAAAAAAAAAAAAAGACTTGGCAGCTATAAACTCACTGGTTTTCTATAATTTTTCCAGTGCAGCCAAACAGAAAACAAAGATATGCAACTTCCAACGACAGTACATAACAATGCCAATTGTATCAATATTGGATTAAACTCGGAGCCCGCACCCCCATCGCCATAGTTATCCATGATATGATACTCTATCATTTACACTGTAGAAATAGTTGTGCCAAGAAGAAACTTGAGGAGAAAAAAAAAAAAAAGAAAAAGGAAAAGAGGTTGGCACAGAAGGGGGATGATGATAGGTATTTATTTAAAACTACGTCAACAATACAGCGGAATGACGACAAGCATAGTGGATGGCTGTTGTAGCCTTTAATTCTTTGAAAAAGAGAGAAATAAGGAAAAAGAAAGCGAATCAATACGTATTAATAAATGATATATTAATCAGCCACGTGTATACATAAGTAGCGCTTTATTTTGGAGTGTTTATATTTGCAAATCATTGACATCTTTCTCTATAAAGAATTCAGTTCCTTTGCATGGAACTCCATCATAAGTGACAATCAGATAAGCAGAACCAGGAGGATAGATGTTGGCATTTGGTGGTGCCATGATTTTGAGAGTCTCGAACTCTGGATCCACTTGGTAACGGAGGTACACATATCTTTGGGACATGTGCATCGAGTGTGTGCTAAAGCCAGGTCTCATGATGGCTACCTTTAACTTGGTGGCATCCTTGACGTTGTCTTGAAGGTGCAATAGAATCTCAAACTCTTGGTCATAAGTAACAACTCTGGGCACATGCGATATTCTGGGTCGAGCGTCTTCAGGTCGTTTGTACAAGTGTGGCGGTGTATAGTATTCTACTCGATATTCGGTGGGGTATTTTGCATGAATGTCAGGTGGATCAACGCTATTTGAACCTGCAATCCACAGTCTACCGTCTGGGAGTGCCAATGCGACAGAATGATACATGCGAGCAATGTCTGTATTATCCAATCCTTGAGTCCATCTCTTTCCTAGTGGCTTTTTATGGTTGTAAATAAGAGGATCAAATGTGGGATCGTGGTTGGCATCTTTATAGCCTGCATAGCCACGTTGACAACCATTGACCCAAATCAGGCTGCCGTCGGATAATATCACACCATCTGGCATCACTCGCTTGTGTATAAATGTGTCCATTTCCCATTGAGGATCTTTATCTCCTAGATTGATGCGTCCACAGGTGTCGTCGGCTGCGCTCGTGGCTTTTGGGCTGGACGATCCACCGCAAATCAATATCTCTACATTGTAGTCGTTTTCTGGATCTAACGGTAACATGACGGCACCACCTGTCAAAGGGTAAGATCGCGGCACACCTGGCATGCGAGGTAGTTCCTTGACTACTTTGTGGTTGTTGTAATCGTAGATGATGGATTTGGTTGAAGCAAATATAAACAAGTTGCCGTCTGGCAGCAAGAAAACAAAAGGGTACCTATACGTGCGTACAAGTTAATACCACACTTCCCAACTCGAAACACTTGGGATACTTGCAAATTATAAGGTAGGGTGTGTAATAGCAAGTCGAGCTGAATAGGCTCTTCTGTTCTCGGAGGCCAGAATTCGTATGAAGGTACATTCTTCTCCTTGGTGTTGTATTTTGTGCCAGCAATAGAACCGCCGATAATAATCAAATCACCTTCTGGAAGTTGTTCTACAGTGGGATACCAGCGATTGCTGTACATTTTCCCGGTTGGATACTCGACCCAAGAGCAGCTATCGTCTGAGCAGGGTTGAAAGTGTCGAATAGATTGATGTCCTCTGCCTGCCTTCCAAGCACCTCTACTCTCTGCTCCACCTGTGCTGATAAATGTGCCATTTGCCAAAAAACCGCCAGCTGAACAAAATGTATTTGTCTCTAACAGCAACGTTCTATATGTGTTTGTCTCGATGTCGTATAATGATGAAAATGCGCTGACTCCCGAGTCTAATTTAGCTTCATTTTCCTCGGCTGCGTAGAATAGTATAGTTTAGGATCCACCCATTTTTCACACTCTGATATTTATTACCTTTATCTATGATCAGTATACTTCTTTCACTAAAATAAGAAGTATAAGAATATTAGGACGTTGATTTCCTTGTGATACATTACTTTAACAACACAGCATGCATTGCTGCCACACCAGTTCTTCCTTGCTGGACCATTTTGCCTTGTTTGGCATATTCTGAATGATAGGATTTCTCATAGTCTTGGTAGTAAAAGGGGGATGCATCTGATTCTGCTTGAGCTGCTACTGACACTGCAAGCGGATTGTAAGCAGCTACAAATAAGAATATAGACAGCGATAGTTTCATCTGTTGCTAAAGTAGAGAAGAAGGGAAATAATGTAAAAAAAAAAAATTGGCAAACAGGGGGGGTTAAACGGAAATCAAATCAAGGCACCACCACTTTATCCTAAACGTGATTTGTACGACCGTCGAGCAAACACACTCTCTTTACTGAATATAAATTGCAGGCAAAATTCTTCCTGTTCTCTTGATTCCATTCATTGCTCCTTTTCTTCTTCATTTCATTTTTTGAAACGGCATTGGATCTTTTTCTTTTTTTTTAAAAAAAAGAGGATAAAAGGCAATTCTATAGATATATAAATCATTGCTTTTTTTTTCTTTTCTCTTTTGATTTCTGTAAATATAACCCTCGATGATGAAATATCTATTACTGCTGATTTTTGTCCGCATTATCCATGCGCAACAATTTGCCAATACCACCATCTTGGAATCATTGCACTTCATCTCACCTGTAAGTACGTTTCTGGCTGGACAGCAAGGCTGCTCCTTCCTTCCATCCCCACTCTGAAACCAACCACACATATAGGTTTTATACAATGCAATTGAGTCTTCAGTATCAGCAGCAGCCATCACTGATTTGTTGAATCAAAATGTCACATTCTTCCTGCCAACAGAAGCAGCATTGAACGAGTCGATCACATCTGGAAAGCTGAACTTTTCGTCCAACGCACACAACGCACTTAACTTTTTGACATTGAATGGATCACACCACGCCAATTCCTTTTCAGCGAGCAGAAAATTTTATACTACGAACTCTAATGATCTCATGTCCATTGGTCCCACTGTTTTATCCAATTACACTGTGCAGTCCAATTTGTTCGAGATCTACTCTGGGCTGACCAAGGCTAAGATTGTATCGCAAGATATTCAGTGCTCAAATGGTAGATGAAACGGAATTTCTGCTGCCTGGAAAAAAAAAATATTTACAGAAATTTTTATATTCTAGGTTTGATACACATGGTGGATAATTTTCTGCAACCAGCCAATACACCACTGATTACAATATCCGATTTAGCTGAACTGGAATACATGGAGGGGCTCTTAAAATCACTCAACGTGTCGGATACTGTATCCGGTATCAACAAGACCATATTGGCACCTACAAACGAAGCTTGGGCTGCTGCCAACGGTTCGTCTTTGCCGTTTGGTACACTGATACACAACCTAAAGTACCTCGTCATTGACGGCCTATACACCTCTGACCTGTTCCTGAGCACAGAACCCATCTCCTTCACATCTGACTATAGAAACATGCCCATTACAATCCAATTGCAGCAACGCAAATTATTAGTCAATGGCGCTGCTTCTATCGTAAAAACGGATATTATGACAACATCTGGAATCATTCATCTAATAGATACAGTCCTGTCTGCTGATGCCATCTTAGAATCGACTAGAAGCAACGCCTCGACTACTGCCATCACTACAAGCAACAATGGGGGTACAGATGACGACAATGCAACGACGAAAAGAACGCCATTAGATAGCCATTCAATGGCCTCTCTTTCTTACGGCAATTCAGTGCACTGTATTTACTTTAACTTGTTTGTCTGCCTGATATGCTACCTTTGCTGTTTATGATTCTCACTATACCCTTAAATGTAATAAAGCTTTGTAAATCTACCAATTCATCCCCCCCCCCCCCTACTTGCTCGATTCAAGAATGAGCAATGAACCCAGCCGCTCCTTGGAAAATGACCGCCAAAAATCTATAATTATAATCATATCATAAATCTTTGTCCTACTACGCTTGCTGGTGATACCAACTACATATATGCTGATTTGACACGTGTGTGTGTGTGTCCATACAACAATCATGATTGTATATTAAAAATGGGAAAAACCCCAAACAAGGCGTATTTAGAATACGAAAAGGTACTCGGTTTCATTCACGACAGTTCCGAGATTTAACAGAGCCTTGTGTATATTAAAAAAGAAGGGGTGAGCTATTCAAGGGCTAAGATATAGCAAAAAACATTGGTTTTATTTAATATACAGATTTTTAATATAAAAAAAAAAAATATTTTAAATTTAGTACTGTCTTGCGCCGGAAGAAGAAGAAGAAGGCATTTCAGTAGCACCTTGACCATGTCCCACTGCTACACCCAGCATATCAGTTGAGGCTTTGCTTCGTTGAGATGGAGATCTGGGTAACTTGGAAACAACAGATGCCACTACGCCCATGAAACTTTGAGGTCTCCAGCGTGTAGGCACTGTCTCAGAGTCTTCTTCGCCGAGCCGTTCTTGTCTTCTTTTGCGATTAAAGACGACTAGGCCAGCTAAACCAAGTGCTGCAATGCATCCAATACCAACACCAAGGCCAATACCAAGTGCCTTGTTGCTAATGTCATTAGCAGCTGCGGCATCAGAATTTGCATAAATGTCGTCGTTGTTTGGAGATGTACCAGAGGCATCATTGGAAGATGGCGTTGTGGCAGTCGTAGCAGTATTGGTCATTGTAGCACTTTCAGATTCTGTCGTTGTTGGGTCATTCTCTGCTGAATCGGTTTCTGTGGCTTCATTTGTGTCTGTCTCTGTATCGGAGGCGTCAGAATCAGTTGGAGTGGCACTATTCGTATCCGTTTGAGTAGCAATTGCTGGTACAGGAGCAATAATAGAGGTAGTAGGTGTTGGTGTTACGGTTACTATGCTGATTGTAGTTTCTGTTGTTGCGATAATCGTTTGAGTGCTCAATGCCATCGCTCTGCTTTTGCTTGCTGATTTTGATCTGCTCTTGCTTTTCGATATCGATCTACTTTTCGACAGTGATTTACTCTTTGCTGATGATTTACTCTTAGATGAAGATTTGCTTTTAGATAAAGATTTGCTTCTAGATAGAGATTTACTTCTGGATAGCGACTTGCTTCTTGATTTTGATCTGCTTCTTGATTTTGATCTACTTTTTGACTTCGACCTACTAATAGATCTGCTCATAGACTTTGATTTACTGAGAGATCTCGATTTTGCCCTGCTCATTGATCTGCTAATCGACTTGAGAGTGCGATAACTGACAGGTACAGCAACAACAGTGGGAGAACAAGTAGGTACAACTGTAGTAGTCTTTTTGATGACAGTGGATGTAGATTTTACTCGTCGAGTAACATCGTACGTCTTTGTTTTGTTCCAGCAAACTGACGTGGTTTGATTTATATAATAATGAGTGTGATGATGGCGATGGAGGCGTTTCTTATGAATGGTTT
This sequence comes from Mucor circinelloides, assembly GCA_037974945.1. Classification (NCBI taxonomy): domain Eukaryota; kingdom Fungi; phylum Mucoromycota; class Mucoromycetes; order Mucorales; family Mucoraceae; genus Mucor; species Mucor circinelloides. The sequence goes on along the minus strand of JBBNAA010000002.1, from coordinate 3,047,942 downwards.
GCCAGCAAGCAGCTCTATCTTTGGCATGTTGACATGGAGCTGAAGATGAGACATGATGTCGAGGCAATAGCTGTTTCTGTTCTAAACAAACAAAGTAATTAGATCGACGTTTTATTAATAGTCGGGGATCCTGTGAGTTTGTTATTTTCGTACCTGTCAATAGGTTATTAATTTCGATCTCATTGTTTTCTAGTGCGAACAATATATTAGCGTCAGTGCTGAAACAAGAAACCTCTTCTTACCGAGAGCAAATGTGAAGCCTATGATGACCAAGAAAAAAAGGAGAGTTGCTTGGTTCATCAATAAGCATCAAAAGGAATGTATTGGGAAGAAGGGTTAGAGGCGTTAAATGAGGTGAAAGAAAAGAAAAAGAAGCCCTATTTAATATGTTTGATATAAAGAAGCCTCAAAAGATGTTTAATGATGAAAAGAGCGGTGCAAGCAAAAAAAGAAAAAAAGAAAGAAGAAAGGGAAATAAAGACTCGTTGCTAAGATAAATGTAACCAAGTGCCCCTCTCACTCCCCACTAGTGGAAACTTGTGAAGAAACCACGCCAAGGAACAATCATACAAAGGGATAATAAAGCTTCATATTATTAGCTATTCTTTGCTGTACAACCCAAGGTTACCTTTCTATATTGTTTTTCGTCTAAAAATAAAAAATGACACTATAAAAATGAGTCTGGTTCCTTCTTTGCTTACTCTCCTGTAAGCACTCGTTCACCACCATCATCCCTGGCCACTCTCTTTGTCTGCTGCTCCCCCTCCTCATCATTGCCCTCCCCCCCCCCCTCCCCTTCTATCCCTCCTCTCAATGCTTCCCCTTGATACACATACGAGACTTTCTTTCTTTCTTTCTTTCCGTGTTAATATCCCCTTCATCATCCCAATCAATAAATAAATAAAAAAAAAAGAACTATTGGCCTTTGCAAAATCTACCCTAATGATTGATGCTAAATGGTTTATTGATAAAACTCCATCAAATTAACTATGAGCGAATAAGAAATGCCTGTGCAACCTTTTGATTGATAATACTTTGGTCCTGTAAGGTACCCAGTTTTTCATCAAATAATATAATGATGTGACAAAGAGATTTTTATATTCGGGAACCTTCCAGTTGCAGTGCTTCCACTTTCAGTTTATTGATCTCTGAAATAAGCAGAAAAAAGAGGTCCATCCGGCCAGATGTTGAAGTGAATTCGCAAACAATTTTTTTTTTTTTTTTTTTTTTTGCTAATAGCTTTCATATTTTCTTCTTGATAACTTCACAAAGACCTTCCTTCTGGCTTAGGGAAACGGTGTATTTGATTATACCATATAGTAACATGACGCCTTGAAATAAGCTCTTGTAAGCTGCTAACAAATACCAATAAAGCTTGTAGCGAGGGTGCCAGTAAATGCATTGCTATGGCGGTTTCGTGAACATTAATTGATTTTTAAGCTATCACAATGTCTAGTTTTGGGAGCATCAAACACTGCTGTAAGGCCATCTCTTTAAAAGCTGGAAACGGCAACAACATAGTTTATCCGTGGCCAATTTGGCCCTGTCTCAATAGTAGAAGTATATATTCTTAGTACAATTGGTAAGCCATTCAGTGTTGATCAGCTTCAGTAAAAACCCTGAATCCTTGTACATGTTGACCATCTGGAATTCTTGTTTCGGACTCATAAGAGTGGTTCGACAAAGGGCAGTGTCATAAGCTGAGCACTTGCATTCTAAAAATTTGCACATCGCTTGGCCGATTGACAAGCTGCAATGATGAAAACTCCACAATAATTATTCTGTTTGTATCAGTGAGGCTGAACGTATTCAGACCTAAAGTGAACGTATTGGCTATAACAACCCTCACTGTAGCTACATATGCTGGGCCAAGTTGTATTGAAGTAATAGGAACCCCCGATTAAGCCATTACAGCTTATCGAGTTTGTCCGTCGCTTGATCGGATATCCGCATCAAGATTGCCCTTAATGCCCATTCAACTGATAGATCAAGGCACAAGAATTCATTTATTTATTAAGAGAAAAAATCAAACGCTAATACTTTTACGAAGGTAAATCGGATTAGCGGGAGAAATTTAAGAACCTGATAAGCTCTTTGTGCTATTTTTGCATTTACAAAATATATAGTATAAAGGATATATAATAACACAATATTTATTTTTTTATCACTCTCCAGAAGATTGATACATGACCATTTTTCCAGGCCAACATAATAAAGTTTATCAGGGATCAGATGTGAGACAAAACAGATGTATATGTAAAATATTTACCATTAATTATTCCGTAAATGATGAAAAAGGAATCCCAACAAAGAAGGCTTCCATGCAAACAGTGGTTTGGATAATCAAATATATTTGGAACAGATTTCGCTTGAAGAGGGTTGGATTCAGCTGATAATGGTTATAAGAATGCTTTCAGTCATTAAGACTATACGAATGCAATATGAAACCTTACGAATACAATCTTGTCGATAGCTTGGGAGCAGAGGATATTTTTATAATCGCGGTGGGGCCATCAAAGAATTGAATATACAAATTGCAAGATATAAATAAAGTAATTAGTAAATGTAATGATTCAACATGCAAAATAGACAATAGAACAGGCAGCTTCTACATAGACATCTCATCTGGTCAAGCCATTACGCATCTATATAGTAATCAGACTAAGGAGAGCCATACGATCAAGTCGTAAAGGTACACATACGTAGTAAGTAACCCTGTTATATTGCCATCTAACTACCTACCAAAAGTGATTGAAAAATACGCACAAGGTTGTGTGCCAAGATCTTGATATAGCAATGCTAACAGCCGATGGTGTTTTGCAGAATTTGGTGCCTGATATTAAACGATATTGAATAATTGGCCAAGCGGTTGCTGCTGCAGTTAACACTATGGCCTGGAAACGTAGGAGACCAGCGAGGTCTTGAATTTAGCTCATTTTCTATAAGATAAAAACGACTAGCGTGTAGCTGTAAAAGAATAGGATGAAGGGGAGAAGGAGCGGAAAAGTAAGGAGCAAACGTAGTGTTTTGTTGGTCAAGCGTATAGCAAGCTGTGGCTCTACTGACAATACCATTTCAGGGAACTGAAACCAGTTATCTCGACTCTCTAATGAAGCTTCGTTGCAAAGATACTAGAAGTTAGACTCTGAAGAAGGAAAACTCGCTGATAAATCACGTTTTTCCTGTTCAAAATAGCAATCACCTTAGCCTTCAATAACTTGTATTGCACTTGATTACCAGTAATAGCGAGGGCAAGGGCTCGCAAACCACAATTTACATCCAACAAAGGATTGAAATGGCCAAGCTATCTGGAATAGGAATGTATAGTTTGAATAACCAGAACACCTTAGACATTGTCCTTGCTTCTTTTTTAAACTTTATAATCTTACCAGTAGCTTGACTTTTCTGGTTTACTTCTTTTTCAATGCGTTTTTGTATATATTTAGTACTTGTATTTATTCTTAACCTCAAGAGATACTCACCAAGCTTTGCTTCTTTGGTCATGTTTTTCATGAGCCTTTGGAAGAAGTTGCGCACAATATGCGCATAACGGAAAAATGTGCTTCAATGCAGAAAAAAACATGTTTGATTGCGTTTTCCAATGATTGATCCTTGTCATCAGTGGGAAGAATACTCAGATTTATCACATTAGGCCAAGCAGTCAACCCAAATTGCTTTATAGCCCACTCATAAGACTCGTTGAGCTCCTGATGCATCCAACATCCAGTGACATGAATTGTTGCAAGCTGCTTCCTGTAATATTCAGAAGCGATAGTCCCTTCAATGGCAAAGTTAAGCAATGCCAATTGAATGTTAGATCAACCACAACGCTCTCAGGAAGACGTCTGAGCTCTTATTTTGCATGATTATGCATCAAAAAAACGCTGGCGATTATTTTTTGGGTATTGCTATTTGAACAATCGAAAATTACTCCTTGAACAATTTTACTTCCCAGACAATCGAAAATTGCTTTCTGAACACTTTTACTCCTCCAAACAATACTTTCTGCCTGTACATGCAACAGATCTGTGTCAGTGCACTCTGCAGGAGATGCTATAACACTTTTGCCAGTTCTTCTACAAGAAAAGATGAAGGCGTCCGTGGCCCCATTAATGATGCGTATCGTCACCACTCGTGGAGGTGACAAACCCAACCACTGGGTTACGATCAAGTTGAGGCATTCAATCATGCTAAAGTGGCCCACAATTGATAAATTGTACAGGAAAGCAGTAAGTGATGGTTCGCAGAGCGACATTGCTCAGAAAGTAATCTTTTATTGTTCAGGAAGTAATCTTCGATTGTTCAAATAGCAATTCCCAACCGAGATACCACCAAAATCAGCATCACAGCTGCAGATATCTTTGAGTGTTCTGTCAATGGCTCCAAAGCAATGTCTATGCTGCATTGGCACTTTATCTCAAATGATCAAAGTTGACTTGCGGATTAGTTCAGCAAGGTCACTATTTTTCTTGGTGCAACAAACTGACTCTTGGTTTATGCCAAGTTGTATCAAAACTGAAACATTTTGTGCAAATAGTGGTGAACAGTGCTCTGATGCCTGTAAGTACAATCAATCATTATGCAATGAATTTGATAGCAGGAACACTATCGGACGAAAGATAGATTTACTTCTTGGCACACTCAACACGGATATAAGCTCCTCAGAGTGGAGGAAAGAGAAGATCACCCCCTCCTTGGTTGTTGACTAGCAAGTTAGAAATGCAAGAGCGAATAAGTGTATTTTGAAAGCCATCAGAGAGCTCCTTGTTGATGGTGAGCCGTTTGCATTTGGATGGATTGGATCGGTAAGAGTGATATAATACTCATCAATCAAAGTACATCGAACTAAACTTATTACGATATCAGGAGACGTTGGGTATTTAATTGCTGTCAAGGAATTTGACTCAGTATATGTAGTCTATCATATGGCGGATCTCTTCATCCCTACCTCTCTCTCGGATTTGCAAGAGTTCAAATCTACGCTTGACATATTGTTCGCCTTCAAACATCATAACGTGGACCTTCAGAAGGCTTTTTTTGTGGATAATATTAAGTATTTTTATTAGAAAATGGCTTAAATGTACCAAATACGAGACAAGTGTATGTGAACAAAGTGACTTGCTAGATGTATACTATTAGAAACTAATTGCAACGTAACGAAGGGAGATGTTTGTCCCAGCACAAACTACCAGGTTTCCCAAGCCCAACAGACTTCAAAATAGTGGCTCTGGCGGCTACAATTTTGTTGATTGCGGCTCCATGACTTTTCGATATCACAGCTCCCGACCAGACGCTACCTCGCGCGACTTTCCGCTTGGCACGGTCCCGAAGGACACCTTCAGAAGACTATCAAGCCTGTCGCAAAACAAAACGAGAAGAGAAAGAAGAACGCTGAATAAGTACAGAAGCCATGTCGCCAAACGAGCATCAAGCCCAGACACCTTTTTCGCCCCCGTCCGAAAACGAGAGAAAAATAAGGTCCAAGCCGTTGCTAATGGTGAAACTGATGAAGAACCAGACTGGAGCAGGTACAATTAAGAGCCCATTATATTGATGTATAGTAAGCCACGATACCATTGAAAAATAAAAACGTACTTGTAGTAAATGATCATGCAAAATCACAACTATAACGGGTCTTATTTTTGCCTTGGATATTGTGATTCGCACAACCGAATACTACTTCCTGTGCAATCATTACATTAAGCTCAATTATTGATTACGCTTCGCACAATTTTACATCACACATAATTATGTATACTGCACAGGATAATGTACATGCACTTTTAGCTATTGGATATTGCGGGTAGCACCGCTACAATCTCTATAGCTTCACTTGTACATGTGAATCTAACTGCTTTACTATGCTCCAGGTCTACATCAATGGGAACAATGCATATACGAGCAGACAGCATACTTGTACAAACTCTTATTACTCAATAATATGCTAAAGTATAACCAAACCTGGATGTATTTGATGAACGATTTCTCGAGTTAGAGACTGTTTTAGACCGCTAGAATAGCACCAAACAAGTGCTCTCAACTAGCACTTACTTGTTGATGCTTCATCTCAAAATTTTTTGGATCATGACAAATCGGTCCATGTCTCCATTTTTTGACGAGTAGTAGCAAGCAAAAATCATTGAATATCAAAAAATCGCATCTTTCATCCCCAAAATGAAGTTTTCCACAATGACATGCCATAATGAAAAGAGACCTACAAGTCCAAGTTACCTTGTAAAATTCCTAGTTTGGGTAATCCATTATGCGAAAGTTGAGTTTTCGACTGAAAACGTGCTTTTAGTTTTTGCCTATTTAAGACATATTTTTAGTGAAACATGAAAAAGTTGTTGGCACCATTCGATAGAGAATCTAAAGAAGTATCTAAGATAGTTAATATTCCAGGTAGATTAAATATAGCACTTTTAGAGAAATCAGCGATAGAAGGAGCAAAAAGTTCAAATCGACCATAAATTGAGCTCTCAGGATGCAGCAATAGTGAAAAACTCAAAGCGGGAATTGAAATCGTTGTCATGCAGCAAACAGCAAGATGATTGCGTATTTGCAGGACAAGCTGGTAGGACACTATCAGTGCTGCCCGATAATTATATTAATTTAACACATTGGCTAACATTGCTCCTTTCCCTAATGATAGTTCTTAGGCTTTTGTCAGCCTTATGAAGGGGGTCCTTTCAATCATCAAAGTAACCATTGATTGCACAATATGCCTGGATAGTGGCAAACAATGAAATTATGCTAAAAGTACATTATCGATTGTACGAATAGCAATACCCTATAAATAATAGTTTTTACACAGCTATTGCTTGTCATGGATTCTACAAAGTTATCAGTTTATTGGTATACAAAGACTCCACAATATCTTTGTATCCGTTTTCGATATTTCATTGTGAAATAAGATTTTTTTTTTTTTTTTTTACCTTGGTGGGATCATAAATGTCAGTTTAGTAACACAATGAACACCATTATGCCTTGAACAAGCTTGGGCTTGATTGGCAGATAACTCAATCGTGTGAAATCATTAATTTTTGTAAAGATACTTAATGTTTGTCAAGAGGTATAAAAATGATTGTGCCTGTAAGCAGGACAATGAGTTAGTATAAATACAGCAATTCTATTATTCAAAACCTTTACTTTTCCTTCTTTTTTTCCCTGCTTCACTCACTCTCTTCATTGAATGAACAATATTAGATTAATCCCAAGCATTTTAACTAGAAATACCTCCACATCCTTCATTCGCCGTACTATTATTATTGGTGCTGCCCGTCAACAAAAGTCATGTTTATCCACAGCTGCCACTGCCACTGAATTTCAAGAATATCCTGGCATTGACCCTCATGCAGACCATCATGCCGTCGTCTCCACATTTGATCTGTTCTCCATCGGTGTGGGCCCGTCTTCTTCTCACACTGTGGGTCCTATGAGAGCAGCCAAGATCTTTGTCAGTGACCTTAAAGAACACAACATCCTAGAAAGAGTGCATACACTGAGAGTTGGTAAATATACGAGTAACACAACAATGATAAGATTTTCACACTGGTGAAAATCAACTGTTTTACCGAATATAGAAATATTTACGATTTGTTGTTGTACCGTGTAGATATGTTTGGCTCTCTAGCGCTAACCGGAAAAGGTCATGGTACACCGGAAGCCATCCTTATGGGTATCGAAGGAGAAACGCCTGATCAAGTGGAAACATCAACAATCAAAGCACGCGTAGATGATATACACACAAATCACTCTATTCATCTGGATGGTACTCACCGAATCCACTTCAATCCCGATAAGCATTTGATTTTCAACTACTTCAAAACTTTACCACAGCATCCCAACGGCCTTCGATTTTGCGCATATGATTCTGATGCCAACATGATTGCAACAAACGAATATTTCAGCATTGGTGGTGGATTTGTGGTGAATGAAGCTACTCAAATGGACCATGGTGAAAATGTGTATTACAAGCGTGAGCGCATGGCTGCTCGAAACAACACTAGACGGGAAATGGCTGAACAGCGTAGTCAACAGGACATTGCTGTAGTTTCTTTGCCATTCAAGAATGCAGAAGAGCTGATTCAAGTGTGTAAGCGTGAAAACATGACAATTGCTCAAGTCGTTTTTGAGAATGAACTCAAGTGGTCTACTGCTGAAGAGATCCGCGAAAAGTTACTAAGAATTTGGAACACCATGGACGATAGCATCAAGAACGGTGTCATGGCTAATGGCGAAGGTATAGATACAATCTTTTGCAAAATAATGTTGGGTCTCATTGTCTAACATCCCTAGAATAGAGCGCCTCCCTGGTGGTCTCAATGTTCGTCGCAGAGCTCCTGGCCTATACAACAAGCTCTTGAAAGGTCTCTACGGCCCTGTTGTTACTCAAAACACATACATTGACTCCAAAATCCCACTTCCTAGACAATCTTCACCTCTCAACAATGCCAACAATCAGCTCATTAGCACCGAGGCAGACAAATATCAATTAAATGCATCAGACGATAAATCGCCATTATCATCATCCGTTCTACCAAAACGTCCTCGCAAACGGTTCTTTTTACCAGCTCTTGATTATTTATCTGTCTATGCTATTGCTGTAAACGAAGAAAACGCATGCGGAGGTCGAGTAGTTACTGCACCTACAAATGGCGCTGCTGGTACAATCCCATCTGTATTAAAGTACTACTTGGAATTCATCTCTGAGAACCCAGAAAATGATGTGATGGAGTTTCTACTGACTACTGCTGCTGTGGGTATGCTGTTTAAGCGTGGTGCGAGCATCTCTGGTAAGTGTTGAACATGTACTGTATGTTGGCAACCATACTGAATAAACTTCAAATAGCTGCTGAAGTGGGATGTCAGGGCGAAGTGGGTGTAGCATGCTCTATGGCTGCTGCTGGGTTTACTGCAGTGATGGGTGGCTCTGTGGAACAAGTGGAGAATGCCGCTGAAATTGGTATGGAACACAATTTGGGTTTGACCTGTGATCCTATCGCTGGTTTAGTGCAAGTGCCTTGTATTGAAAGAAATGCGCTGGCTGCTGTTAAGGCTATTGCTGCTGCTCAATTGGCTTTGAATGGCGAAGGCGATCATCGAGTATCCCTTGATCAAGTCATTGAGACCATGAGACAAACCGGCTTGGATATGATGTCTAAATACAAGGAAACAAGCCAAGGTGGTTTAGCTGTCAATGTGCCCATGTGTTAAGGTGTACTATGGACAATGTATTATTTATTCATTCATCTCGGATTTGCTCTTATATATCGTCCATATCTACATTTATATACCTTTATTAGCGTCTCTGGGGTACTCGTTTTATCATTTATTTGAAATAAACAAGTGTATTATATATTCATTATAGATGAGTAAGAAGGGATGCGATTATGTATCTCGGTCATTTCTGCCTGTTTCTTTTAAAACGGTTTTAGTTGATGTAGGGACGAACTGCTTATAGGTATTCTCAGTCAAACAAGAGCTCCTTTTGCTGGATTGTGCCAACTAGTAAGACTCGTAATTTTTCTCTCAGGTACATGTGTTTCAAAGAGATCTTGCTCCATTTACGGTTCTATATATGATCCCCAGAGCTACGCCTTTTCTTAATGCGCCGGATCCAATGGCGGAGAGGCGAACTCAGGAGGAGCCTATTGGCTTCTGTTCAAATTAAAAGGTATTAAAATAGCTTGGCTTGGCTTTTCATTTACTTCTTTTTTCAGTCTTTCATATGTCTTTAATACGCTTATAATAATGTTCAAGAGGATATTAACTTATGGTGTTATTACTCTATTTATTGTGGGCATCTTGGTGCAATTAAATTCATATCTTGCCCTTGTTAGCATCTACCATACCCCTTCTATTGACGAACAAGACACCATCATAACACAGCCACAACACCATCATCGAGACAATACAGCGCTATTATCATACATGTCTATCATCACTATCAGTAGCCTGGTGCTTCTTGCTCGCTCTTGGATACAGAAAGCAAGATACAGAAAAGCCAAGCTTTTGGGGCTTCCGGGAACAGTAAAAATCAGATCATGGCAACGCTTGCTTCGATACGAAAAACAACTCTTTTCATGCGTCACCGTTTCCTTGATCGACCTGCTCAAAATTGGGTCTTTGGTTAGTGTCAATGCATTGCTACTATTTGGCAGCGCTAACGGTACAGTGCCAGAGAACGATCCCCTTCACGGAGGCTTTGAAGAGCCCAGTCTATACAAGCAATCACTGAGTCATAGAGCTGCTCAACTGGCAGTAACCAACATTGCTTTTTCTGTATTACTGTCAGCCAAACTATCTATTATCCAACGATGTTTTTTTGAGTTCAACGAGACGATTCGCTGGCACGCTTGGTTTGGACGTATAGGCTTCTTTCAAGTTTTGTACCATGCATCTTATCAAATTCAAATTAGCTACACAAAGCAAGAGCGTAATATAGCAGCAGCCCTCACATCAAATGTACGCTATACCACAGGAGCCTTTATGCTCACCGCCATGTTCTTACTGATGTTTGGATCTCATGCCCTCGTTCGACTCGTTTCATATAGGCTATTCCGGATCACTCATTTGGCGGCCCTTGTTGTACTGATCTGTAGTGGATGCTTTCATCATTGGTCCTTTTATGTATTCTATGTCATGGTGCTACTCTTCTGGGCGATGGATCAAATAGACAGATCTTATAGAACCGACATGTTGATGGCAGAAGCATTACCAGGAGACATTGTCAAAGTCAAATGCAATATACCTTATTCCATGAGCGCAGGATTGATCCCAGGACAATTTGTGTTTATCTCACTCACCCCATCCACACTAGCTGCCACCGTTTATGCACACCCATTTTCGATATGTAGAGTAGACGGAAGTACTACTTGCAAAGAAGAAGGGGAGGAAGAGGAGGAGGAGGAGAGGGCCGTCAACGTCGATGAAGCACTTGTTCGACCATTGGATGCCCAATGCTTTACGTTTTACATCAAGGCAACTGGCAAGCGCACCAAGCCGCTATACGATGTAGCACAGTCAGGATCCAAAACAATTAAAGCAAGGATCAGCAAACCTCTGGGTAGGCCATATGTAACTAGTTCAGGAGCAGAATTTGGAGACTTTGATTCGGTTATTTTGGTTGCGGAAGGAATGGGCATTACACCTTGGATCTCTGTCTTGCAGTATATAGAGCAAAAGCAGCATGCCATCAAAACAAAATCACTGAACTTGATCTGGAGTATTCATTCGATAGGTAACTAAACCTCTACTTTGGGCTGAGGCACTTGTACTCACGATGGTATAGATACATTTTATGCGTTTGAGCAGGAATTGGAGCAATTTTCAGATTCCTTGCAGCTGGATCTAAGCATCAAAATTTACATTACAGGATTATCTGATCCCGAAGAAAACTACAGTATACCCAATAATCTCACCTACATCAAATTCAAGGCGTCCTGTCGACCCAATTACGCTGCGTTATTTCAAGACTTAGACCAACACAACAACACGACGGTTGTAGGGGCATGTGCTCATGAAAGCACCATTGTAAAATTAAACAACCTCTGTCTCAGCCATTCATGGGCCATTAGAAAAGAAAGATTTGAATTATAATTTATTGTAATAAATGCTCATTGAACTCTTTTTCTAGCTGGTTGCATTGTCCCATTACATTTTTACCAATCAAGGTTATTCTGCTTTCCTGCACTTCTTCAGGGAGCCAAGGGCCGTGTTCTGTGATGTTTAGTTGATCGTTGTTGACGCCTTGAACGACAAATTTGACATCAGGATTTTGCTTCAGCGCCAATACGCCCTTTACCCGATATATGTCTCCTTTTGATGTTGTATTCTTTATGAATTCCTGTACGCCCGTAAGATCCACAAATCCAGTCGCTAATAACATGGTTTGCTCGATGGAAGGGTCATGTTTCTTTTGTGCTTCTTCGTTTGCTTTTGACTGTATCATGTCGACTGTTTCCTGAGTGCTTCTCTCAGGCCTTAGATTGAATATGGCTTCCGCAATGGGAACCTTGGCGAATGAAGTAGTAAATATCTTTGCCGTTGTGTTGTATTGACGTATGAAGTGGGTGATGCTGTCAATATCGGCCTCTTTGTTTGTCAATAGATCAGTCTTGTTCAGTATAATAGAGTCGGTTGTCAATATTTGAGCCAGCAATTCGTTCTTATAGGTGGATGATGAGGTGGATAAGGACGCTAAATTTTGGTGAAAGTGTTTGCTGTCCAATAATGTAACAATGCCGTTGATGTAGTAGTTTTGGACAATCTCATCAGTTCCCTTTCTGTCTGCACCTTGAGCTATCAGTTGAACAATTGGGGTTGGGTCTGCTAATCCAGTTGTTTCCAGGATAACATGTTGGATGCGTTTTTCTTTAGGCTCGTGATCGTTTCGCAACGCAATTTCTACCAGTGCATTGATCAATTCGCCACTTGAGGAGCAGCACACACAGCCCCTACAGCGGATGGTTGTCAGTCAGTGCTAAGTTACGCATCACCAATCACTTACATTCCAAATTCATACAAATTTTGCATGTCTTCAATCTTGTCTTGATGCAATATCTCGTTTTCAATGCCAAATGCTGCAGCAAATTCATTTTCAATGACGGCGATGCGTAGGCTGTTGGTGCCAGATGCTTGATGGTTTTCATCCAAGATTTGATTCAAAAGTGTTGTCTTGCCAGCGCCCAAAAATCCTGTAATAATTGTAACTGGGATACGGGTAGTCATCTTAGCTTATATTGTTTATGTCTTGAAAGAGCTGAAAATGTCTTTGTGTTTCAACATCATAATGTATTTATACAAATTTCTGGATGATAAATGCTTATGTAAACAAAACAGGTCCCAAAAATTGAAACCCAGCCTCTTAATCAGCATGAATTTATATCCATGGTAGCAACTGGATTGTTGCAATCATTGGAGAAGTCATTAGTGATGGCTTACTTGATCACCGCTGAGCACACTACTAGAATATTCGATGAAAATTAGTTTCGTTTATAAGTATCTCAGAATATATGCTGCTTAGTTTTAAATAGAAGAGAAAGCTGGTCCATCGAGCATGATATCAGAGCCTGTACATACTTTTGAAGGGTATCTTGTATAAACCGCTATCTGTACCACCAACAGCCCTTTCAGGTACAAATGACGTCTTGATTAGATCGCCTGCTGATGGTTCATGTACATTGTTGCTTAGAAAACAAATTCACAAACTTCTGTAATGCTATTGTAAATGCTATTGAGATAATTTTTGTATGGACTCAACCAAGTAATATGAGGAGGATGCAAGATGCGTAACTTTAATTTAAAGATAGCGTTGGCAGTAATCGACCAACAAGGGCTGAGTAAGGTATTCCACAAACAAATGAGGTAGATACCTCTTGCTGTAAAAGTCCAAGGTCAGGTATATTAGCATCAAACTTGAGAAATGAACTGTTGATCTACCAAAGCGGCCTTGCAACATGGAACATTCATGTACTGAGAGAGTTGTTTAGACAGCCAATGATGATGAAATAATAATAAAAAAAAAGAGTCATGTTGGGTACACATATACAAAGTCTGTGCGCTGCAAATAAAAACATGCGAAAACCAATACAGGTACAAGCTATCATCTTGTTCTTTAGGATTCAAAGCAAAAGGAAGAAAAGAAGCCATCTGTATGCCCAACGTTTCAAACCCGAAAATGATCGGGATCATGATTCATTTTTAATGAACTATTTGCATCGGTTAAATTACGGTATGGATCATGCGATCAATGATGTGAAATAGGAGAGACTCATCTTTCCATTTTTCAGTCATAGATTACAGCAGCAGACAACAGCAGATGTTTAAACGGCTGACAATAATAACAGACAGCATCCCCTTTTTCTACCACGCGCGTCATTGTCTAAAACAAGATATAAAAATATTTCATCTCTTCTTTTTCTTTCTCTCTCTCTCTCTCTCACTTTCTCTCTTTTTCTCTCTTTTCCTTCACTCCTTTCCTTTCTCTTTTTTTTTTCCATTGTAATATGCCACAGCAACAATCACAACCAAACATCAGTTTGAAGAACGCAGATATCAAACAGGTAAATCAAGGGGCATGTACTAGTAATGTGCATTTGAATCTCCACCGAGAAAACTTACAGTAACGCGAAAATAGATGATACATCGACTCAAAACGCGATTAGCATTAGCCAATTTCAAGCGACAGTATGGATTCGAGAGATACGATCTGCATACATTAGAATCCAATTTACTCAGAAACCAAATAAAAAAGAACCTTTGCACTGAAAAAAGGAAGCATGATCAACATGAGAAACATCGATATTATCCTACAAATGCCCATGGTCATCATCATCATGGTACCAGATTCATGTCATCATCGCCATCCCAACAAGCACTGACACCAAGATATCCTGTATCAGAAAAGCGTAGCACATCACCACAGCAAGCGCACAAGACAATCGTTCCTACCGACGAAGATGCAGCGAATGTCTTGGTGATGCTTCATAACATGGCTTCGGGTAAATCAGCATCATCTCCATTGTGTATCTAAATCTTTCTTCCTTTTTTTTTTGCATTACATACAACTAAACTCTCACTCTCCTTATTTCTCATTGAATTATTATGCTTATCCATCCACTTATACCTTATCTCTTGATATCACTCACTATTTATTGGCTATTGCCGTTACTACTGCCATTATTGCTACTACTATTAAAGAAGTCTAATACTATATCACGCACGCGTTTACGAATCAGGGCATTATCACATACGACACTAGTCGCCGCGTAGGGAGATTCCACACGTGCACACCCCAAGACATGGATCACAGGTTCATTTAATTGATATTGAATTGGTATACGATGCTATAAGACACAAATTAATATATATATATATTTATCAGCAATTCACATACCTTTTCCAAATGCTGGATCAAGTCTTGCCGTCTCTTTTCAAGCCATTCATTTGTAAACCGATTTTCATTTTGGTACTTTAATGCAGCATCGATGATGTGCAAATCAATATGATCTTCACTATCAACTAAAGTACAGATACATAAATAAATAAAACAGCCCCACCACAGATAAAGTACATATTTACTATTTAAATCTTGAATTGAGCTGTTCATGACTACCGAAACGCGTTGATCTTTGTTATCGTACATGACAACGTGCTTGGATGTGGGGTCAATGGTATAAAGATAGCCGGTGATGGATTTCTGGTTTTTGAGTGTAACTGTGGTGTAATGACCAAGTAGCTCCAGTAATTGCTCGCTTGTCTTTGAATAGATAAAGTCAGCCATGGTGGGAAGCAACACCAAAGAAATAGCAAAAGCCCTCTCTCGCAAGCCCTAAGCTTTAGCACCTTGAGCATATAAAAAGTCCGAATTTGGATCCACAAACTGCTCTCTTTTCTTTTCCTTTCTTCATTCACAAAATGGAGGCTGAGAAAGGAGCCACTGCTTTGTATTCATTTGATCCCTATAAGTTTGGGCTATTTCTACTAGTCTTCTATATTATCCCATACCCTATTTATCGTTTCATAGCACACCGATTGAAATGGGAGACAAATCCAAAAACAATGTCTCGTCATTGGAGCGATCTATTTGATGGCATTTCATATGGTTTGATACTGTTCATCTTTGGCAACTACTCCCATACTTTGAGGTAATTATTTCAGTATGCGTTTTCAAAGACACATCTCACATCCGATGGCTATTTAGCTGGATCACCGTGGCTGCATTTTATCCATCGCTGTTTGGCTATGCCCTGATTGCTGAACTGCCATTTACAAAGACCTCTTTGCCCAACATAAAGAACTGGCCAAAAGGAATGTGGGCCGTCTTCATTACAGCAGTAGCGTAAGTCTATTGCACTTGGCATGTCTTTCTTTCTTTTTTTGACCAACGCTCTTTTGTAAGTATCATTCTCGTTTTTGCAGGATATCACATCTATCTCGGCTATTTGCTGCCTATGCCATTCGTCATTTACTATGTGTCGTGTCTCTCAATTCCAGCGATTATCTTAGCATCTTCATTTTTACTCTCCAAAGAGGTAAATCAAAATTGGTGTAGGACAAAGCTATATTCATGGAAGACTAGGAATACAAACAAAAACGCAACTCAACAGCAGCAAGAGCAGGCTGATGAGGGCACTACTTTGCTACCTGTAGCCGCAACGCCTCAAGGCGTCCATAATCCGTACACCAGACAAGTAGCCATTCATTTGCACCATTGGCAGATCTTTTACGTGTTGGCATTTTTCACAAGATTTGATCATCCTGTTTCGCAAGTAGGCGCTGGCATTGTATTGGCATGCTACATGGAGGGCATCTGTGCATGTAAGTAATAAGTAGCCCATGATGGTGTTGCAAATACTAACAAATTGAAAAAGACGGCTATGATCGTTTGGTCAATGATGGTTAAAATAGAATAAATTTTATTGATTTTAAAGGATGAATAATGAGATAAAATGATGAAGAACGGGGGGATATATTGAGTTATATGGAGTGATTTTTTGAAGAGGAAGAGAGAAATATACATAGAAGAAGGAAGGAGGATATAGCTATGAGTTGATATTTACATTGTTGTTAATTTTTTTCTTATAGAGTACACCAAGCGGATTGCATGACCTGATGGATATTGAAACGAGTTTCTGGATTGACATCAAGACAATGCTTGATAAGATCTTGCAATTCAACAGAAATGTTTGAAGGCATTTCATATTGGCCATCCAAGACTTTTTGCTGTAAACGAAGCTCGTAATCATCATCAAACGGCAATCTGGCAGTGACAAGAGCGTACAGAATGATGCCCAGAGACCAAATATCAGTGGATGGACATGAGATGGCCTTTGCAGATCTGATTTGCTCAGGTGCAGCATATGCAAGAGAGCCAGCAGCGCAGTCAAGATCGTTGACAATATCAGGAGAAAGCGGCAAGTTGGTGGCTGGATTGACTTTGACTGGTTGCTGACAAATAGCCAAGCCAAAATCACAAATCTTGACATTGTTGGCTTGATCGATGAGGATGTTCTCCAACTTTAAATCTTTATGGCAGACTTTGGCTTCTTCATGCAAATATTGAATGCCAGAACACAACTGTAAAAAGACAGAACGAGCCTCGTCTTCAGACATGGGTGTCTTGAGCTTATCCAGCAGACTACCATTTGCACAATAGTCGCAGATCAGAAATGTGGCAGCATCAGTTTCCAGCACTTTTTCCAAACAGACAATGTTGGGATGATCCAAAGTTTTCCAGATAGACAATTCTCTTTCCAGGCGCAGATCAATGTCGTTTTGCTCCAAGGGTGTGTAGTTCTTTCTGATGATTTTGATGGCCACTTTTTGTCCGTCAGATACTCGAAACCCTTTGCGAACGGTAGCGAAACCGCCGTAGCCAATGATTTTATCCAAGACATAGTCATCGATCTCATCGCCTTCTTGCTCATCTTCCAATAACTGCTTTTCTTGCGATGGCACTGGAGACAATGCGAAACCTGCAAGAAATGAAGCAGCCGGACTTTTGATGCTCTCCCATGATTTTGCAGATATTTTGGAGGGTGATTGCAATGATTGGCTTGGACGGTTCAGTTGACACTTGTTGCGGGAAACGTCGGCTCGTCGCGGAAATGATTTTGATTCGTGATGTGTGGATGCAGCAGTAGGAGAAGTAGCGTTAAGTGATGAAGAGGATGAAGAAGGTGATGGAAATGGCGACAGTGATTCAGGCTGTTGTAATTGCTTCTTGGGGTGAGTCAAGACAGGCGATACAATGGCATGAGCAGAGCCCTTTTTGAGGTCGCTCTCATAAAAGGAAATGCCCAATGGATCAGTGTCAATGTGGAGAGGATTTTTATTCTTAATGTGTGTATTCAATTGGCATTTCTTATTGCTGGTATTAAACATTTATTTCGTTATGGTTCTTTCTGATTGATATTGTAGTGAAATTTATGGAAAATAGAAAGAAGAAAAAGAGAAAGGGCCATCGATATATAGTCTCCTAATATAAGCAAAAATAAAAATCATGAGTTTATAGGAAAGATTCCGACTTGGCCAATCATACAAAGTGTCTTATCAGGATCAAATTGATTTTAGCTATAATTTATTATCTTGACCAATGAAAATTTTTGTATAGCATCAAACAATAAAGATAAGCAATCTTACATTTCACTGTAATAAAGCTTCTCCTTTGTGAAAAAACGGTTGGTGGTTGATAAGATCTATTCGAAAGGAATACATGTCTCCTTAGTTAGCTATTCTCCCCCCCCCCCTTCTCTCTTGCTCTACAAAAATGCCCCTCTTTCCCTTGAACTACATCATTGAGATTTTCAATGTACAAATGCCAAATGTCATTGGATTTACAGTGTGGTGTAAATGGTGCCTACATGCTGGGCCCGATTTTTTCCGATTCATTTAGCACATTTGTAAAGTTACAAAAATCTCATTCTTCCCACCACGGTAAAAAATAAAGCATAAGAAAAATGCATCACATGTACAAAATACAAAATACAACAATACTACGCCCAACTTCCATCCAATCATTATGTCATCTATTTGTTATCTATGCCATTGTGTGTTGTGTGATTAACAAATATATACTTTATACGTCATCAGAAATGATAGCGAAATACTCCTTAAGGGAATTGCGCACTGTATCACAACACATTGGACACTTGTACCTGGGTTGAATTGCATGAAAAGTTGATTGGTCATACAAATCTCTTTAATCAGCTTCATTAACCTTTTGATCTACTCCTTTTCAGGATCTCCAAGTGGGATTTGAACATTTGATCACGTTAAGAAAGAGCTTTGCTGTTCTGAGAATCCGATGATTGAGACCACTTCAATGAATTTACTAATGTGAAATTCTGCTCTTGCTATACATATCTAGTACAAATGCTTCAATTTGCTACTAGAGACGCATGAACGTGGAGTTTAAAAACCAGTGATCACAGGATGAGAGCAATTACCATTCCAGGAGAGTTTTCATATGTTCACCACTTAACATCACCAATGCAATTACATCTCAGCAATGGTTGTTAACTTGCGCAGTAGGATTCGCTCTTTTCACAAGCCAAAGTACATCATGAGAGTGCTGACATGGAACGTGAATGGATTAGCCACTACCCTGCAGTACCATCCATGGTCTGAGACCAAGTCATATAAAGTAATTTTGCATTGTGAATCCGTTGATTGGTACTAAATAGCTTGCAAGGTTCTACTAGACGCGTTAGATGCTGATATCATTTGGTAAGTGCTACTCCACTAAAAAAGCATCCTGCTGTCAATCTTGACACTCTCAGTAAAACAGCTTTCAAGAGGTCAAATGCCAACGATCGAAGCTAACCAGAGAAATGGCTCTGGTACCAGGCTATCATGCGTATTTCTCTTTTTCAAAAGTCAAATTGGGATACTCTGGTGTTGCCGTATATGTCAAGGATACAGTGATGCAGCCAAGACGCACATACGAGGGCATCACAGGCGTGCTTGATGCTGATAATGACTTTGAGTATGATTTCAGTACGCCAGCAAAGTTACTAGATGATGAAGGTCGCTGTATAATCTTGGATTTTGGATTCTTTATTCTGTTCAATATCTATTTTCCGAACGACTCGAATGAAAGCAGGATTGATTTCAAAATGGATTACCATCACTGTGTGCAGAAGCGGATAGAGTCATTTCTGGCTAGAGGAAAGCAAGTGTTGCTTGTAGGTGACATCAACGCGGTACATGAGGAGATTGATCACTGTGATGCAAAGCAGAGTATGAAGGACCACGATATCACTGATTTCAAGGATTTACCGCATAGACGATGGCTGGATAATATGATTGACCCCAAGGGACCTCTGATTGACATGACCCGTCTTTATCACCCTGGTCGCTTAAAAATGTACACATGTAAGCTTAAATTTATAATAGAAATTTGTATATAAATTAATTTGTACCATCCAAGGTTGGAATACAAGAATGAATGCGAGGTATTTATCTATTATAGGAAATCACATCACTCTATTCACCAACAATCTCATGTAACACACTTTTATTAGACCTGGAAACTTCGGTAAAAACGCCAGTTTGGAGTCTTTATTCCCGTTTACTCAACATGAGCTCTTTTAGGTACGAGAATCGACTATATTTTGGCCTCTAAAGGCTTAAAACCTTGGTTCAAGTATTCAGATATTCAGCCAGATATTCTTGGTTCAGATCATTGCCCGGTCTATGCTGACTTTTTGCCCATAAACCAAGATATTATTGCAGATCAAGATGAATCCGTCTACATTTCACCGCTATTGTCTTCCAATTTCCCAGAATTCAAGCAAAACAAATTGTCAAACTATTTTGCAAAGTCATCATCACAACCACTCTCTTCTCAGCCATTACCGATGCAGCCTGTATCTGCACCACCCATTTCCACGCTGAAGAGAGTGCCGAGTAGCAGCAGTACATCCAACAAGCTACAGCCATCGAAAAAGCTGAAATCAACCAAGAAAGCCGCACCTAAAAACACGGCTTTAATGAACTATTTCACTAAAAACACTACCGACACCGACACTATTTCAAATACAACGACAACAAAGCAGCAATTGCCCCAAAAGCAAGACACTCAACAGCAAGAGGAGGACGTTGATTTGGATGCACTCATTGAAGAAGCTCAAGAAAAGCAGGTGACAGCGAAAGCATGGACGTCAATCTTCAAGGCACCTGAAATACCAACTTGCACATTCCATAAACTACCTTGTGTTGAGAGGACCGTATCCAAAAAAGGGCCTAATTCTGGTCGAGTATTTTACATTTGCTCAAAACCAACTGGACCGAAGGACGGACCGAGAGAAGAATACAGCTGCGATTACTTTCAATGGAAACAACAAAACAACAGCAATACACGAGGAAAAGGGTAGTACACACAGCCGAAATAAATATTTATTACAAGTACAATAACAATAAAGTGCTGATCATAATGATGGATTGGAGATGGAGGTGGGGTATACATTCTATGAGTTTTTCTAGGTGGATATGGGTCTAGCAGCATTCTTTCGCCCCGAAACAAAGGCACAGTGCTGCTAAGCTACAGAAATGTGCAAGTTAGTGTATATACAAAAGATCACCCAATAAGCAACATACCATCCCCAACAGCATGCATCTTTTGACCGAGTAGGCTGGCGGTATATAATGACAGTTTGTGGTGGTGGTGTTGGATGGTAAAATTGATTCGTTTGGTTGAAATTATTCAGATTCTGGATACTTTTGCTTTGTATTGGTGGCGGTGGATGCATAGATGCTCCAGATACAGCACCAAGGGAAGCTGACATGTTGTGTGGGGGTTGATAGGCTGGTGGTGGATAATCATCGAAGAGCGAATCTGATGTGGAGTGTCCAAATCCATGGTAATTGGGCGATATAGGAGCCGATATGTGATGAGCTCTTTTCTTGTCCATTTGTATGTATGCTTGTGTGATCAAAGAGAAAGAAAAGGGAAAATGGGATGGAGAGGCAAATTAATTCAATATGTATTAAGGAGGCAGCAGCAGTTTTATGGTCACTAAATATGTTGATTTTGCGCAAATGTTGTATTTTAATGCTGTGTAAGACAGCAATTTTGGTTTATGGATACACGTATGATAGACCGTACTGCCAGTCAGACGCTTTGCAATGCATATCATCGTGCTATTTGGTTATCCTATATCATAAAATCGTTCAGTTTGCTAGTCTATTACTGTGATATGTATCTATTAATACCATCGTTTGTAAATCAGTTTTTATCAAATGTAGTACAGAGAACACAGTTCTCGTTCTCAGCATTTCATTTTATAATTTGCAATTTAGCATCCCCCAATTTCTGTGCTTTCTTCATGCTAATAACAGACTTCTTCTAGAATGCTTCAGCGCAAGAATATATTGTCGCTACATCCCTCTTAAATAAGCAAGAAATGCACGTTCAAGGTAGACTCTGTTTAAGAGCCAGTAAAAAAGAAGACATTCAATCCAAGGTGTCTCCAATTTGAAAATGCAAAGGCTTCGATCTGAGCAATAAAGCAAGTCCATCCAGTACACTGTATTTGACATCGATAGTCTCGTAGATTATCCAAGTGGCCAGGCTTGCTGTAGCATGATTTTGGAAGACACCAATACAAACCTACAGACATCCTGCAAACTTCAACAAAAAAGCGCATTGCAAGTTTGAATACCGAGCATCAAAGATTATCGTATGCTATGTATAATTGTCGACAGCTTGGCCGCTGCACATATATACTCTGTGCATAAATTTTTGAAGCAAAGGTTTATTTCAAGGACAAAACCCATCGTATTTTTGAGTATTTCATCAGTCCAATTTGGAAAGAAGTGTAGCTCAATTCAAACATCAGCTAAACATATATCTTTGATTGAATGAGACAAAGAAGCAGTTCGACGTTCACAGGTCAAGAATTATGATAGCAGTGGGGACTATGATAATCGTCTCGTTTTGCAAACCTCACGTATGTGGCCATCTCTTCTCATCTGTGATGATCAGCTTAGGTACACGATGAACATTATGTTGTTTATATTCGTAGACTTTATTTTACCTGAAGTCCATAGAACACACCTTGAATGAGAAAACTAAAAAAATTGCGCACGGTTGCAGTATGGTTGATGAAAATGCCCAACTCGTTCGAAACAGAAAATGTTTCTATAGCTACGTTTTTGATTGAATGGGTTTTTTTCAAGTAGTTCTTTAACTTGGTGAGATCTTCAGGATAAACCAGCAAAATCTATTGCTACCAGACATACGTTATGCTTTGCGGAATGCAAATACTTCAGCATTTCTGTATTAAATTAACGGATTATTGTAAGTAAAGTCTGCATGTCTACTCTATATTATTATTTTTTACCTTGAGTATCTCCATCTGTATTGTCTAACTCCTTATAAGTTTCATCGTTTTTTAAATCTCGTTCTGAAAAAGAAGTTGATGAACTTGAACAAGCAGAGACATAAATCCGTGTGGCAAAAGAACGAGAACGCAGATTGTTGACCATTGATTCAAGTAGTCTTACTCTCATATCCAAATTGTCTGTGGTAGGAGATTTCCTGGCATATCCTATGATTTCAAACTCATCATTTAGCATGCAATCTGCAAAAAAAAAAAAAAAAAAAAAAAGAAAAGTTAGCCAATGTTCAAACTTAGCAGCGTGATATTATCATAATATATACCATTCATAAAGCTCTCTTCTACAATTTGAAGCATTTCTAGTTTCTTTGGCCCGTAAGAATAACAATTTTTTAATTGAACACCATCGAGCAAATGCCAGAAATGTTTTGTTTTCAAATATAGTTGTATATTCATTAACTGTATCAAATATTTCTTGTGTAGTGACCGATTTCGTTTGATAAACCTCATGGTTATTTGGATCGTCTACACAATAAATGTTATTGATGAACTGAGCTACCTGTGCGTCAGTTTCTTAAAAAAAGAAGCAAGGGCAATGTCTAAGGTGTTCTGATTATTCAAACCATACATTCCTATTACAAATAGCTTGAGCATGAAACAAGTTGTTGGCCATTTCAATCCTTTGTTGGATGGAAATTGTGGTTTGCGAGCCCTTGCCCTCGCTATTACTGGTAATCAAGAGCAATACAAGTTATTGAAGGCTAAGGCGATTGCTATTTTGAACAGGAAAAACGTAATTTATCAGCGAGTTTTCCTTCTTCAGAGTCTAACTTCTAGTACCTTTGCAACGAAGCTTCATTAGACAGTCGAGATAACTGGTTTCAGTTCCCTGAAATGGTCAGTTGGCCGCAGACACTCTCAACAGAGTCATGGCTTGCTATACGCTTAACCAACAAAACACTGCGTTTGTTCCTTACTTTTCCGCTCCTTCGCCCCTTCATCCTATTCTTTTACAACTACACGCTAGTCGTTTTATAGCCCTCTATTAAAAGCAGAAAATATATTAAAATCAATAATGAAAACAACAACCAAACTTACTTGTAAAGACATGACAGTGAGCAGAAAGTGCGCAGCTTGAGACATATGAGCTGGAGCCGTGGGGATCAGTGTCTTGGTTTTTTGATAATGTATAATAGTTCCTTCCTCTGTCATTTTTGAACCTTAGACAGTAAGCTTGAGGCCGTGGAATTGGGAGCTGATTACTTCAATGTACTTTATATTTGATGGGTGGGGGAGAAGTGATTGAATGTACAAGAGGCGTTTCTCACGGAATTCCTTCGCTTTCTTAATGTCTGACTGTATGTCTGCATCAGTAGCATTAGTAGGCTTATCTTCACATGAAGAAATAAACAAATACGATTTTAGTCCTACCAGGGGAACCAACATGATTGATTTGATGACAGTTTCAATTTGCTTGAGCGAGATGGCTTCTGATGCTTTGATAAGAATAGCTCGTTCTTCTCTGGAACAAACTAGTTTTAAGGGGATGTTTAAATCACGGACGATATCTTTCATTTCTTTCTCAAAACGAGAAGGTATCAGTCCAGGAGATACAAGGTCCAAGATGTTTCCTTCACCACTAAATAAGATAAGGTAGATGTATGAGTAACACTCATTGCTAATAGATATGCATATTTTAATGCTTACTATGCTTTTGTAAGCTTCTCCAGCTTATCATTTAAAGATAAACCTTTTATGTTAAGGGATCACCAAGTATTCTTTGTTGAACAATGAGTATAGGCTGGTTTGGTATAGTATTATAACATACTAGTTGCTGACCTTCGCTTCACTTTGGTACAAAAACGTAGGGTCTCGGATGCAATTTATCAGGATTCATTGCACAATTGAATGACGCTCACTATTGCAATAGCGACATTTTATAATGGTTGGTGCTTCCACAGCTTCTACAACGTTAGTGTCTGTCGACTGAGAATTGTTCATTGCACAGCATACTTGTAGACTGACCATAAGGCGTCGATGTTGAGCCTTGTTTATGGCTCCACAGAACTCTTGAAGAAAAGGGATGATTACAAATATTTTGCGATCGTAAACTACTTCATGCATAATTTTAATAATATAGGAAGATAGTTCGCCACAAGTGAGTCACTAATGATGAATCAATAGGGAAGTTGCTGGAAAGCATTGTATCCAGAACCGCCTGACCCTTTCTTGGTTCATTGCCATATAATGAACAGATTGCGTACCTTTATATAAAATTTGTATACTACATTCAATTATGTTATTCAGGTAAGATGTACTTTCAAGTGCTTTATTTCTATTGACATTATCTATATTTAAGCAGTAGTTGTCTCCTTCTTTTCCTCTTCCTCGGTCAGGACATCACTCCACACATTCTCCACTTCTTCCTTTTTAATGTCACCAAAGACAACATCATAGACATCCTTGTAAGTATCACAAGGCACACCGGTCAAACCTTCCTTGATATAATCTGGCAATTCATCCCAATCAGCTTGGTTGTCCTTGGGGAACAAAATGGTATCCACCTTGGAACGCTTGGCAGCGATTGTCTTTTCCTTCAAACCACCAATCTTCAATACCTTACCAGTAACAGTTAATTCACCTGTCATGGCAATGTTGGAACTGACAGGTCTGTTGAGAGCTAATGACATTAATGCAGTGGTCATTGTTACACCAGCAGAAGGTCCTGTTATTGCATTAATATAACTTGCAACATATCAATGTACACAAATCACTTACCATCCTTGGGAACAGCACCAGCGGGACAATGCAAATGAACCTTTGCCTTGTCAAAGAACTTGTTCTTGGGGAAGTGTGTAGCCATCAAGGATTTTGCATATGTATAAGCGATACTTGTGGACTCCTTCATCACATCGCCAAGCTGACCAGTCTTTGAAAGATGAGGAGTAGATTTGGGGCCAAGTGATGACTCTAAAACAGACTCAATGTAAAGAGAAGTGCCACCTGTAATTTATGTATAAAAGACAGTTAGTGTCACTGTAAATAAGTGTTCTATCATAACCTACCCATGCTAGTCCATGCTAAGCCCATAACAACACCAGGAGGAGTCTTCTCATAGAGACGCTCAGCTTGATAGACTTGGGGTCCAACATAATCCTTTAAGTTTTCATTAGTGATATCAATGGAAACATCCTTGGAAACAACAAGGGGTTTTCTGTCTTCTTTCTCTTCAGACTTGACTTCAGCGTTAGCTTCATCCTGCTTCTTTTCCTCGGCCTTATTTTCTTCGACTGGCTTCTTCTCATCCTCACCAATCTCTTGAACAACCTTGAAAGCGGCCTTGCGGAAGACCTTATCAATATGCTTCTTTAAATTACGAACACCACTTTCGCGACAATAATTCTTGATCAAAGCATCGATGGCTTCGGGAGTCAAGTTGACGTTGACATTCTCAAGACCAGCAGCGGTTTTGGCGGTAGGAGCGAGATACTTTTCTGCAATAGCAGCCTTCTCTTCAGCAATGTAACCAGAGAGTTGGATAACTTCCATACGATCCAAAAGTGGGCCAGGAATGGTGTCCAACACATTTGCGGTACAGACAAAGAGCACCTTGGATAAATCAACTGGAACATCCATATAATGATCCAAGAAGCTGCTGTTTTGCTCAGGATCCAGCAATTCCAAAAGAGCAGATGATGGATCGCCTTGGTGACCTCGGCCAAGCTTGTCGATTTCGTCAATCAGGATCAAGGGATTTTCGGTTTGCACCTTTTTCAAGGCTTGAATCACTTTACCGGGCATAGCACCAACATAAGTACGACGATGACCCTTGATTTCAGCAACATCAGTCAAACCACCAACAGAGAAACGGAAAAATTCACGGTCCAAGGCTCTAGCGATGCTCTTACCAATAGATGTTTTACCAACACCAGGAGGTCCAGAGAGACAAAGAATCTTACCCTCGACGGTACCTCTTAATTTACCAACAGCAATGAATTCCAAAATTCTATCCTTGACATCCTTCAAGCCATAATGATCTTCATCCAAGACAGAGGTTGCGTGGACAATGTTGTAATTTTCACGCGAGCGCTGGCCCCAAGGGATTTGTGTAATCCAGTCAAGATAGTTACGAGTAACGTTAAACTCGGAGGCAGCAGGTTCGAGATGAGCGAGCTTGTTGATTTCTTCATCAAACACCTTCTTAACAGTAGCTGGCATAGCGAGCTTGGTTGCCTTTTCTTTAAACCCTTCCACCAACTTGTCTTTACCATCACTTTCCAATCCAAGCTCTTTTTTGATTCCCTTCAATTGCTCCATCAAGTAGTATTCACGTTGACGCTTGGCAATCTTGCTCTCGACATCCTTGGAGATCTTGTTTTGTAATTGAGCGTTCATGAGCTCCTTCTTGAGGACGACAAGCGATTTCTGGAGTCTTTCCTCGACAGGTAGTGTTTCCAATACTTCTTGAAGTTCCAATGCTTCGCCAGCAGACACAGCCGCAGCAAAATCAGCTAATTTTGATGGCTCATCAAAGACGTTACCAGCAGATTGTGACATGGAGAAGCTGGCGATTTGATCTCTAAAGAGAGGATTTAGGGATGCAATTTCCTTGAATACAGAGACAATTTCAGATGTAACGGCGCGAATGTAAGGACTCTTTTTGGAAAATTCAGGTTCTACAAAGTTCTCGACATTGACAAGTGATACAGCATAATCATCAGCTAAAAATGAGGTGGCATACTGCGAGTCGTTCTTATTGGCTTCTGCTGCAGCAGCTTCATCTGATAAGAACTCATCTAGCGCAGATTAGATGAATAACATGTCAATACACGCACTCCCAGGGTGGTCTTACCTGCTTTTTGTACGACAGCCTTCTCGGGCTCAAATTCAGACTCTATCTTCTTTGACACCTTTTCCACAGCCTTTTCACCTTCCTCGGCAGCTGCTGTTGGCTTGTTGGATGCTACCTCTTCCACGGCTGCCATACTGTGCTTCTCTTTGATGGGCAGTAATTCGTTGATTTTGATACGTCTGTGAGGATACAGAACTGCAGTCAATCCAGTTTCCTCTTTTCCAGATGTCGCAGGGAAAACACTTGTAATCTGAGCAAACACACCCACTTTGTGCACTTGATCAATGTTTGTAATTGTGTCCACATCCAATCCTTCATCTTTCAAAAGAAAAGCACCTACGTAAGGCTGACCGCGCTTCATCAACTCTTTGATTGCTGCAGTGACAGTTGGCTCTTTGATGACAACAGCCTTGTAGAATCCAGGAAATAAGGGTCGACCAGCGATAGGAAGTGCCAAAACTTGGGGATACACCTCGGGCACAGTTGGCTTTTGAAGTTGGTTGTCCACAACATCCCATGAATGGTTCTTATTTGATTTGCCATCTCCATTTCCGCTACTGTTATTATTGTTGCCTCCTTCATGGCCACCGCCGGTCGCATTTCCGCCATTGTTAGCTGGTGGAGGCGCTTGATCAGAGGGATTGTCTTTGGGATCACGATCTTTCATTTCGACAGTTGAATAGGACGAAGCAGCACGGCGCAACACTGCTGCATTGCGAATAGGCTCAAGTCCAATGCATAACGACTGGCTCTTTCTGGCAGCTCGAATGACACTCTCTCCACCCCAGATAGACACGTTGCCTTGGCTGCGGCTGGTTGAAAACGAACGTAAATTCAAAGGTTTAGGTGCTGCTGGTGATTGTAACTGTGACCAAATAGCTTGATTCACTTTGGAGCGAGGAATCGTCTTTGACACATGAATTAGAAATGAGTGGCTCATATTCCTGATATGCTTGTGTTGTTGTAAAGAGAAAAAGAAAAAGAGAGAAAGAAATAGTGTGGGTTAATATCAATTTGTTGACGAATTCGTCTTTGGTTAGGAATCATCAATTGGCCACGGTTCTTAAATATCGTCATTTCGGTAAAATTGAGCTCTTTTGTCCCAGGAAATTTAAAGGTGTGGAGACTTTTGATTAATCATCAATCATGCCATGGTTGAGATTGAACAATACGGTGCTGCTACTTGCTCCCATACTCCTTTGGTAGAATCTTTTGTTATGGTACCAGGCTCTGAACTAGTACCAGTATGGTTGCATTGCGATTCTCCATAGTTGCTGCTGCGAACATTGCTTGGGTAAGGGAGGGGGAGCCTGGTGGATTTAAGCTTCTCCGACCCAATGTGCAAGAGTGTAGCCTCAGATCCAGTTGCATAAATACATGTGAGATGTTTGGATTGTGGTGGCACTGAATTACGATATGTGTGTTAGCTATGAGAATGAAGTGCTTTGGCATGAACATTGTCAGTAATAAACTGAGTAGGTACTTTAATATGTGAGCCATTTACCACTGTAATTTACTAATACAAAACTTACATGCACACAGTTATAATAGAAGTATGGGTAAACTTTATTGTCATTGAGGATGCTACATTTGCATCTCAGAATATCCATGCACAATGCTAATTCATCGTAGTCTAAGCAGCCGTGAGAAACCGTCAATCGACTGGGAGGCAGCATGAAAGGCCAAGACAAGCCCGGCATTGGCTATTATAGGAAGCAAGACTATCAGGTACTGAATATCATTGGAGGAACAAACAATGTTTACACTATAACAAGTAGCAGTTGCATACGCTATATTGATCGACAGGTTTAGACATTGGCTGTGATTTATTTGCTGGCAATGTATCTGATAATTATTTAATCGTTACTGTCATTAGAATCATTCAAGAAGCCTTCTTCATAACTGCAGGGTAAAGTAATGTATGTAAGATCATTTTTCCTATTAAATGTGCCGATCTCTGTTTGAAAACAGTGAGGATAAAGATTACCCCATCTTCTTCTTCCCCCACAAAACCACCCCTTTTTCTTCCCCCTTTTTTTCATTTCTTTCTCTACTTGATTGACTAACTATCAATGAATACTTTTATACAAAAGTATCAATACAACATTATCAACAGACCCATCCGAACGTTTGCGATGCAATCATGTATGTTTGAGTATGCCGCAAACAGAGCCGTATGACTAATAATGAATAATTACAGCGTTCATGATGACCTTGGGAGATATCATCTGTCAACAGGTGGTCGAAAAAAAAGGACTCAAAAACCATGATGTGGGCCGTTCTGTTCGCATCATGATCTATGCAGGCACTATCAATGGTCCCTTAGTGGGCAGTTGGTTTGGATTCATTAATAATGCTGTGAAAATCCAGAACAAGTGGGCAGGTTTGTGCTTTTAGAGAGACAAATAGAGAGTGGAGAGAACTTACTTGCATTTGCATATAGCAACATTTGTTAGGGTTGGCATAGATCAGGCTGTATTTTCACCAGCTATTCTGGCTATGTTCATGGGAGGTATCTCGATATTGGAGGGCCGAACATTGAACGAGATCAAGATGAAGTTTGAAAACAGTTATTTCAATGGACTCATGAACGCTTACTGCTACTGGCCGTTTGTAAACATATTTACATTTTCAATGATACCCGTTCATTATAGACCCATTGTTAACTCATGCTTTGGAATTGCATGGAACTCTTATCTATCTCACATGAATCAGAAATCATTGCAATCTCTGAAGCTCGTCAATTTCGATAACACCCAGCACACCTCATCAACTACCATCTCAACAGCAACATCTGCATTATCATCCTCCTCCTCCTCGACATAGAAAGTAGATAGACACAATAGACATAGGAGATAGATCTCATATCCCAAATACAAACATTATTAGTTATCCTGCTGTATCATTCAGTGCCGCAATTTGCTATCCATATACTGCATTAATCAGCTTTCTGTGAATGAAGCGAGTTGGGTCTTCAAATATTCGGTGAATCGATACTGAAAGAATAGTATCGATACAGTGTTGTGCATATTTTCCGAACAGAAAAAAACTGTTATAGCTTACTATGTAGGCGAAGGTGTGTTTTATTTGTCCCATTTAGCTGCAATTTCTGGTTTGGTATCCAGATACTCGGGTAGCACCCAAGCGTATGCAGGTTTTCGTGGGTAAGCATCGTTGTGTTACAGCGGATTGTTGTCTCCTTGTCCAAACGGCGGATGGCACATTCCACGCTAGATAATTTTAATGCGCAAATCGTCTGTAGGCTACTGTGAAGTTTTTTAATCATGCTTATTTTCAAGAAAAACTTTGGCATCACACTGATTGACAATGGAAATGAAATCCAAGAACTCTCAAAACTTAATCCGTTCATCAGATGCATGGTTTGATTAATGTTTTTGCTTTGGATTTACATCAGCATATAAAAACGACTAGAAAGTTTTCAAATGGGTGTTTCAAAGATGACGGCAGGATTTCGATAGTCAAGCATTAGTGTGGTTGAATATACAGATAGATCAAGTAATTCATCGGCATTGCAGAGCAAACCTTGGTTTCTAAATCTCGTCAAAGAACAGTGTGTTTTAACTGTATGGTGTACGACAATCAGCATCAATCAAGACGCTATAAATCAACGTTTATCAAGTATTTAAATGCATGATGTGATTTGACTCTCAAGCGCATTTCTGTCTCTCTTCTTTCATTCACTCTATACAGCAAAATGATATGAAAACAATTTAAGCCCTTGCAATGGGCACAGCAGTCAATGAACGTTGTGAAGGCTTTTACGACAAAAGTAGCTTCTACTGCGAAAAAGGTTACTCATCAGTGCAAGCAATCCTTACACAAGTATTTTGCAGGTCAAGATTATCGCGAAAAAGAAAAGGAATGGAAATGCTGCAAAAAGGAATCTGAACTAGCCAAAGCCGGCTTCGAGCATTTGCTTCAAGAAGTGATCAGAGAAACAGCAAGATGTCTAGATAATGTGAATCGACAGCAAGCTTTGCATTCTCACCGCACTTTGTTTGATATACTGGCTGAATATTTGAAAAATCTTTATGCTATGTATCAAGATACGATGGATCAGATAAATGAATGTCAACGTCATGTTGCTAATGCAAAGTCAGAAATGCTAAAAAAAACTATCGCTATCTTGTTCAGCTCCCTTTTGAATGAGGCTTTTTTCAGAGTCTTCTCTTCGTTGGCAATTATCCCAACGCCAGTTGGTGCTGCGATTACTGCTATTGGTGTCTTCATCACAATAGGGAGGGTTGTCTATCCAATGTATCTAGCTCAAAGCGCAGTTTGCCAAATGCAACAGCTTGAAGAAGATTTGCAGCGTATTCAATCACAAAGTATTGGTATCTTACGCATCTTGGGAAAACTCGGTAAATTGATTCGGGAACTTCGCCGCAACAATTCAAACGAAAAACGACTCGCTTTAGAGGATAGGATCAAATACATTTTAAATGAGATTTCCCTCTTTGCAGCATCTTGTGAAGAGAAGGATTAATATAGCTCAATACCAAGTATTATCAATAAACCATCTAGCTACGTTCAATTGGGTCAGTGTGTCTTTAATCTTGGAATATTTTGTCAAGTGTTCTAGCCAAACACTATAGCTTCACCAATTATTTATGTTGCCTCGCAGGTAAATTCAGGGACGGATGCTTGGTTTAATAGAGGAGACCACACAGCATTTCGGGGTGATTGGAGTTGAAATGTGCTGCCACCATCATGGACAATTCCGCAAAGAATCTTGATGATCATACATGAGCCTCATATTGCTCAAAACTACGACAAGGCTTGCAATACATTAGATTATACCAAGACTAACTGCTACCAGTTTCCTTAGATTACCACGCTACTAGCAAATTTCGAGGACTGAAACATATTTTGAAAGATCATTTATTGGCTGAACAATCCAAATGCATTGTGCTGCTGCCTCTGAACTGTTCAAATCTCTATTTCACAACATCAATAGTAGAAACTGGCTGGATCTCTTGGTTGTTCTCGCTATATTATATAAAAAGTTGACTCTTCTGACGACGCTCTTTTGAGAAACAGAATAGAAGTGATTCACTATTGGCTTTCAATGCAACCACCACCACCACATTAACATTGATCTACAATACAATACCAGACAGGAGTCACAAAAGATACCGCACAACATGGCAAACAAATAGGTTGCCATCTGCTAAGAAAGTCCCTTTTTTCGCTTTTTATTTCCTATCATCACACACACACACACACACACACATACACAATTTCGATTTCACTCAAATATGGAAATCTCGAGTGGACCCTTCTTCACCACATCAACCGGTCTTATTGACAGCATTGACAGTAAGTATGGACATTTGTCGAACGCGCGTAGAGAGCTCCAACCATTTTTTTCTGTCTTGTGTAGAGAAACTGATGGTAGTTTTGAGAGACGGTCGCAAGTTGATTGGAACTTTGCGATCATTTGATCAATTCGGTTAGTTTGTTTATATCGAGACGATGGGAAGGGATTCATTAACATGAGATGGTACTGCAGCAAATCTGGTCTTGCAAGACACAATTGAAAGAATTTATGTGGGTAATTGCTATGGTGACATCCCAAGAGGTATCTTTTTAATCCGTGGTGAGAATGTTGTTTTACTTGGCGAAATCGTAAGACAAAGAGACTAGATCAGCTTTTGGAAAGAGATGCACTGACACTCACTGATGTAGGATCTGGATAAGGAAGAGCAAATCAATTTAAGGCAGGTACCTGTCGACGAGATTTTGGTTGCACAGCGTGAAGAGATTGAAGCAAAGGAGAAGGTTGAAAAGATTAGAAGTAAAATCTTGCATGATCAGGGATTTTGTGTCGACTCTGCACAAAATGATCTGTATTGATAGTAGTATATAAATATATATATATATAGTCATCATTATTCAAAATGTATAAATTTTCTTTCTTTTCTTTTTTTTTTCAATATCATGTTGACAAAGGGAAGGTTTATTAATGTTATTATTGATAGTAGTGGTAGTATTTATTTATGCCTTGTTGTTGTTGATGATGTTTTTCTTGGTATCGTTATCATCACTGCTGTGAAATATTCTAGATGTCTTTCTCATGATTTGATCGATCAAGCCACCAAGAGCTGCTAGAGGAACGAGGAAGATACCACAACAAACGCAGTTATTTACATTGGATGATTCGTCAGGTGAAGTAAAGGGCTCATTTGTAGGATGAGCGGGATCAACAGCCTTACTTGGATTACTGGGCACAGTAGTAGACATTGCAAGTTCGGCCTATGCAAGAGTTAAAAAAAAAAAAAAAAAAAAAAAAAAAAAGGGAAAAAGAAAGTAGAGAATGAAATATATGAAATACACAGTTTTGAACAACGTGCACGTCACTGTAAAAAACAGCAGCTCATTACAATCAAGGGGAACATACCATAGTATCATGTACAGAATTGATTGTCATACACTCTTTCCTGAAAGTAGATTCGCCCAATGGCGAGAAGAAAATTCAGGTTGTACGAAGAATAAACTCGCCTGATGGGGAGAGCAAAATTCCTGTTGTTCGAACTATAAATTTGTAGCTCATGAATTTGCAGCTCTTTTTTCAGTTACACTTTTTCTTTGTATCGTTTATTGCAATGTTTGTAAAGTGCAACAACTACATCAATTGTTTCAAACATCTCGATCGATTCAACTGCGTCAACCATATCGTCCTCAACTCCAACCTCTCCGTTCATTTCATCTCCATTATGGGTATTGCTATTTGAACAATCGAAAATTGTTTCCTGAACACTTTTACTCCCCCAAACAATACTTTCTGCCTGCAGAATATGCTATAACATCTTTGCCAGTTCTTCCACAAGAGAAGATGAAGATGTCCGTGGCTCCATTGATGATGCATATCGTCACCACTCGTGGAGGTGACAAGCCCAATCACCGGGTTACGATAAAGCTGAAGCATTTAATCAAACTGAAGTGACCTACAGTTGATAAATTGTGCAGGAAATCAGTAAGTGATGGTTTGCAGAGCAACATTGCTCAGAAAGTAATCCTTTATTGTTTAGGAGGTAATTTTCGATTGCTCAAATAGCAATTCCCTTATCACATAGGTAAAAATGCGACGTTCTATATCACTAGTCGCGCTAAAGCTGATCTGTACACAATGTGCGAAGTTGCTCACATCCAACTCCCATTCAGTCTTGACCAAGTGCCGCTTTACATATCACAATTGAACAAGGTAATCAAAGTCATTACTTGTTCTCAGAGTGTTGTAAACAACAATAACCACGACTATGATCATAATCCTGCAACACTGAATGATCATACTATGCACCAAATCATTGACAGCAAAATCTCAAACAAGCGAAAGTCAATCTCTAGTCATTACAGTCATTAAGTACCATCATCATCTTGTACATTTTATAAATATATCCCCCTGTCTGTCATATAGATACCATTAAAAGCTTTTTTTTTTGTTCCAGCTTTTGTTGCAGCTTTTGTTGCAGCTTTTTGTGCAACTTTTGTTGCAGCTTTTGTTGCAGCTTTTATTGCAACTTTTATTGCAGCTTTTGTTGCAACTTTTTGTGCAGCTTTTTTTTCATGAGCTCAATATCAGAAGCCAACAGCCTTAAACAGTTGCTTAGCTTCTTTTTCTTTTACAAACACTTTGGTTTCTGTAGAAAGGAAGCTTCTTTAGCATTGCAACAAAGTTATACAAGCACAAGTTTTGGGATTCAACGACATATTTCATAACATTTGATTCAATTTCTGCTCTTTATCCTTAAACCTCAAGTATAATGTTGGCAATGTGTTTATGGATTGCGCGCATGAATTATACCGTCTAAATGCTAGGAAAAAGATATAGCGTAAAAGCATTTGGCGCATATCGTTGCGGAACATTGAAGTTTTGTTTGGTTGGACAAGCGTAACTGATGGCTTTCAATACTCAACGCTGCTGACTTGATCCTCGTTCAACACTAGAGTATCCACGTCAATCTCAGCGCTCTAGATGAGTCCCTCCCTCCAATGAGGTTTGATACAAAAAAGAAAGAAAATATGTACCTGTCTGTTTTTTCATCAATGCATTTAGGTAGATCAACGGTCTTGACGATGCTCTGGAACCATCAAACACCAATCAATGATAAAGAAGTTCATTGAATCGCCGTCTCTCTTTCAGATAATGTCTCCTTCCTAAGGAATCAAATGAAAATCTTTTTTTTTTTCTTTTTTTTTCCATCCCTCTTCTACCCCTTTTTCCTATCAATTCGTTTTTTGTGAATTGGTTGCTTTATCAACAAACCAAACATCAACATTGGATAAGGGTAACCATGGCAACCACCATCAACATTGAAAAGTCCGATGATATACTAGAGAAGATTGAAGATCTCTCCAATTTAGCCAAATCATCTGGTTATAAATGCAAGGGCAACGCCGTCAGAGATTACATTGACAGGCTGTTGGATGTATTGGATGATTTGATCCGACTTTCTGCTGATCGTTTCATGAGTTTGGGTGATGTTGATCATGATGACATTGAGGAAGAGGAATACGAACAGTACATTGTTCATCCCAATGATATCATTAGAGCCAAGGGATACTCTAGCGCCATCTTATTGAAGCTTATCTCTGCAGAGATTCTGTTCGAAGATGATAAAGATGATGAAAGAATGGAAAGAGCCTCTCGATTGCTGGCACACATGTCTGGTAGAGGAGGTATTAAATTGTATAAAATTTTCTGCTTGCCATCAAATTTAACCAATCATATGAAATAGCTGCAGGCTCAATTACTCGCACGTGGCACATTCCGTACCTGAACTCTGATGGTGTTCGACAAGAACTACTTGTGCCTCTTCATGAGCCATGTTATGTTGGCACTGACCTTGGTTTCAAGACATGGGGAGCAGCACCAATGATGGCCAAGTAAGCAAAAGGCACTACTTATAACAAGCCAGATGCTAAATGTACATCCTATAGAAAATTGCTGCAACAAAATGTTATACCCAACCTTTCAGATTGCCGTGTTCTGGAGCTAGGTACAGGCACGGGCATGGTAGGTTTGATATGTGATCATCTGGGTGCCAGTGAGATTCATGTGACAGACTATCATCCTCGTGTGCTGGAAAACGTGGCGTATAATGTTGAATTGAACAAATCTCGAGCCCAAGTATCCAAACTCGACTTTATTGAAGTCGCCAAAGATGAGTCCAGTGAATGGTATAATCAAAAGTTCGATATTGTCATTGCCAGTGATTTGCTGTACGAGATGGAACATGCCGAGTACCTTCCGATTGCTGTTGAGAAACTGATGAAGAACGACTTTTACTTTATGATTCCATTACGAGAAACGCATTGGGAAGAAGTGAATCACTTTGAAGCCAAGATGAAGTCCTTGGGGCTGTCTGTTCGACGTGTGCAAGACAGCGAAAGAGAGGAGGAGGAAGGGCTCGTACAGTTTAGATATTATGAGTACACCCGTGGTGCAATATCAAATGTATCACAATAGCAACAACGTCATTCGAAATCTTATATAAATAATAAAATACCAATCTCATTTTCTCTTTCTTTCTCTCTCACTCTCACTCTCTTCTTTTTTTTTTTTTTCTCACTCTCTATTTTTATTTACTCCCTATTATACATCGCACAGACAGACGCAGGTACTATTTTATTTGTTGTGTATACAAGGTGTAGATTTGGCTGATTTTACATTTGTGTAGCTGAGAAACATGAACTATGATACAACGCCAACACCTACCTATAAACAAATGGCAAATAATTCTAAAGACATGTACTACAGCAACAACAACAATCACAATGCCAGCAACACAAGCTCAGACTCTTTTGACGCCAATGCTAGACCCAATATGACCTCTCCGTCCATAGAGCACATTGATGAGGAACTGCAACAGAGACAGTAAGTAGTAGAGCTCATATTCATGCATTTCAATCAGAACGCAAAGAAACGCACGTGATAAATAGGAGAAAACAAGTAACGATTTATATCATCTTTTAGTATGCAACAGTTGTTTGACAAAAAGAGAAGAAGACGAGAATCACATAATGCAGTCGAACGTAGAAGAAGAGACAATATCAACGAGCGTATATTTGAGTTATCCACACTGTTGCCCGAGAGAGACGCAAGCAAAAACAACAAGGGCACGATACTACGCAAATCAGTAGATCATATCAGATTACTACATGATAAAGTCAATCAGTATCAGCAGCGAGTGCAAGAGCTTGAAAACATGTTGGATATGTATAGAATGCGATGGGGGGATTTGCCCAGCAACGGCACAAACAACACAACTACGACTAGCAACAGCTTGAACCTGAGTAATATACCACCCTCCTACTATCAACAACAACAGCAACAACAACAACAACAACAACAACAACAGCAGCAGCAGCAGCATAGAGATGCATAATAGTCATCTTCTTGTTTCTTTTTTTACCTTCTTCTTCTTCTTCTTACGACTACTACTACTACTACTACTACTACCACTATCATTTTATTTATTGATTACTCTTGTTCTGAATATACTTAATAATTCCTTCTACATCATGATGAAAATCTTTTGCTGCTACCCAATCAGACATAAATCTAGGTATTAAACCACCTGCCGATGACCGTTGAATACAGATCCATTCGACTACCTTGTCTCCTTGTTCATTTTCTATTTCAGAGACCAGTTCCCAGGCTTCATAAGCGCCGCGAACGTAGCCTTGCTTAACTTGCGTGTATGCAACAGGTTGACTTGTTACCATGAACGACCTAGTGTTTTCTCGAGTAGCCACTAGTTCAACAAATTCTCGATTGGAACTTGGTACGGGTGTTTTAAAACCGAGCCAAAACAAGTCTGCTTCATCATTTACATGTTGCAGTAAAATGGCATCTGTCAGTTGTTTTACATATTTGGTCTCGTTTAAACTGTGGTTGAGATACAGCAATGAACGTAATTGATCATATGTGACCTGATCTGCGCCGTGTATGCTGGAGCGTTGAATGTAATCATGCTGTGGGCCCTTGTTTTTACGAGTTGTAATATCTCCGTGTGTATAAATGACGGGCCATTGCCTTGACTCCTTTACCAAGCCGAGTACTTGATCAAACGACTGGTTAATGATGCTGTTGGCCTTGTCTGTGTCCTGTAGATCTTGCAGTGTAATAGTAGGTTTTATCATGTGGTGGACGACTAAAGAAAAGAGAGAGAATGAGAATGAGGATGAGAGATTGGGACAGCGCATTACACAAAAACATGAGATGAAATCGACATGATGCAGGAGATCCACGCATTTTTCATAGTGCAGAGTTTGAAATAAATCGTCTCCTTATTAGTTTTTATTGATATTTCATGTATTTAAATTAATTCAAATGATCATCCCAAAGTGACATTGTGTAAGGCTGCTGCTGTTGTTGTTGTTGGTACAAGCGTGGGTCAAGTGAGCTTTCTTGTCGATGATGGCGTGAAAACCTCGGTGGTGGTGGTTGAGCCATAGGTAAGGATCGAATGGTACTGGAGTCGTCGCTGCTGCTATTATTACAGCTGCTGCCGAGATACATGGAATCATGCAACGAGGGTCTGTATTGCTGTCGAGAATTGCAGACAAAAGAGCCCATAGCAGAAGATATGGGTCTCGATGTCGCTGTTGTGGTGGTTGTGGTTGTGGTTGTGGTTGTGGTTGTGTTTCTGTTGGAAGACGACTGAAATAGCTGCATTGCTGATAACGTGTAGTTATCGGTATCTATCTCTGCAGATGTTCTGTGGACATCCTGTTGTCGACTGGAAAAGGGATTGTAGCTGGATGTTTGCTTGTGGGGCTCACTGCTGTCGCTGCGTTTTGTGTGAGGATACAGTGTGGTTGGTGTCTATACATGAAACATCAGCAACCATTGTCAAATACGCCTACATTAATTACTTACACCAACAGTAGCGCTGGCATCCATACTTAGAGGCGAGGAGGCATACCCAGTATGTGTGTGATGATGCGATTTAGTAGGGGTTGTGATTACTGTCAACTTTTCGTTGATGCCTTGCTGATGCATGATGCTACTGCTACGACGATAGTCTGTGCTGTTACTGTAGAATATGTAATCGCCGCACACACTTTCGCTCATATCGCTAGCACTGCTGTTGGTTGCTGGGGCGCCATTCGGTGGCTCGTTCTTGTAAGATTGACATAATGCGGCTGTACTGGTATCGAATGCGAGGCTCTTTTCTGGATCTGGATGTTGGTCGTTCATGTAGAAAAAGGGAGAGATTCTTCTCTTGTTGTTTGTCTTGCTATTCTTGCGTTTTTTAAACAGAATACAAGCTACAACAAGACTAAACAAACCCAACACGCCTACCACAATGCCTGCTATCTGAGCCACAGTGATTTTAG
The DNA here is from genome assembly GCA_037974945.1 of Mucor circinelloides. NCBI lineage: Eukaryota > Fungi > Mucoromycota > Mucoromycetes > Mucorales > Mucoraceae > Mucor > Mucor circinelloides. Next base: position 3,007,877 of record JBBNAA010000002.1, on the reverse strand, counting down.
CTGCGTTTGCTTCTTGGGCTGCTAATACACTGCTGCACACATTACTCGTGGTGGCAGCACTGCCTGGCATACAGGTGGATGTCGACAAGACTGTGCTGACTCCAGATGAGCTCGTGATCACGACTATTGTAGGAGATATAGAAGCAATTGATGTTTCGGTCAACGTCAGTGTTGGATTAGGCGCAATGCTCTGTTGTTGTATATCAGTGGTTGGTTGGCTGTATTGCTGATTCTCATTGTATGATGCAGTGTATCCCTGAGCTTTTTGTGTAGTCAGTGTCGCTTCAGCAGCTTCTGTTGTAGCATGGGCTTGTGTTGTTGGTTCAATCTGATTCTCTGTGGTTTGAATAGCAGTTGCTTCCATGACAGTCGTTGTGGTTGTGGTTGTGGGAGGCTCGGATGTTGTCTCTGCTACCGTTGTGGATTCAGGTACCGGCGATTCTGTCAATGTCTGTTCCTGTGGTGCATTAGAGTAACTGGCTTGGTCTGTGGTATCAGCGGATGAGCTCATGTCTGCTGTATCGCTTTGGTCTGTAATAGGTGTAGTAGTAGTAGTAGTTGCAGTAATAGCAGAAGAGGACATGGCGTGCAAAAACCCAGGGAAACCCAAATAAAAAGAGCTCTTTTTTTATACAACGATTCTAAACAATACAACATCATTTTAGTGCTGATTTACAGCAACACAATCAATATGTAGTTGTTGTTATGCTAGTATAATTTTGTTCATTAAAGTCATTGCCAGTACCTTTGATTTATGAATTTGTGCAACAGCGTCAATCCTTATCCAGGTGTTACACATTCTAATATTCTCTGTTCTGCGTTGTTAAGGTATCTTAGACTGGCCCTATTTCGAGCTTGTATGACATTAATTTCGCAAATCGTTAAATGTGTTTCATAGTAAATAGGGTTATTTAATAAATAGTAGTATACATAGGCATTAAATGAGAAAATTCCAAGAAAAGAAAGAAGTGAGAAAGGAGGGAAGAAGAAGGCATAGATGGTAAAGCTAAAGGATTGTAGGTAGGTAATATATATATATATATATGATTTGGGCTAATCTCTCTCATCGGGTGGCAAATAAAGCCCACGCTGAAGTCTTTGTGCAATTTGGTCTTCGTTCCAGAGGGACTCACGACGGTTATTAGAAGAGGCACCTGATTTCTGATGTTGAACTAGATAGTGAGGATCAATCATCATGCCCTGTTCAAAGTCATCTGCGTATCCAAAATCACTAATGAACCCAGGGTCATCTATGCCAGCATAGCTTGTATTGTCCATCATCATCATTGAATGTTGTTGTTGTTGTTGTTGTTGTTGTTGTTGAAGAGGATAAGGATGATAAGGGCCACCGGTCGATATAGACTCGGCATACTCAGAACCATGGTGTCTGTAATAAGGATCGCTGTATTCCAAGGATGGTGTCACTGGGGACTGCACCATGTTGCTGTTGTATGAATGAGGTTTAGCCAAAGTAGGTTCTTCGTGGATATTGTTGCTGGGACTTCTGTACATCCTAGCGTCATGCGTAAAGGGAGAAGGAGACACCATGCCGCTGTTGAGCGAGTAATCAGAGCCAAGCACGGATCTTCTGTTGTTGCCATTACCACCTTGGTAGGTGTTTCTGCTTGCACTTCTTGACAGAGACCCATAGACACTGCTGTTTGTACTGCTGGTTGTGCTTGCATTACTACTGCTTGCATTTCTTGCTCGAGACACAATGCCCACAGCACTCAAATTGGTGCCACTCATAGCACTGGGAGATCTGGTACCCTGGAGACGCACTTGCGCTATAGCCAATTCCTGAGCCGCTGCCTGAGCTTGCATTTGGAATTCCATGTTGCGGTAGTTTTGCTCTTCGACTTCTCTCATGTTCTTGCGCACTGCCACCATCAAGGAATGAACCACGCTTTCAAAGTTCTGCAGAGCCATTTCACACTTTTTTCGCTCCTGAGCAATCATCTCTAGCTCGTGCTTTTTGGACTTTTTCTTGTCGCTTGCTGTTGTGTGTATCAAGAAGAACTGGGCCTCGTTCTCAGAAATAATGAGCTCTTCAATGCGGAATACCAGATAACTTAATTGAGAGCGCAGATCCTTGCGAGGAATAGGAATGTTGATGACTTGAGTGGCATTTTCTTCAATGACCTTGGTCAAGCTTCTGTAGCCATCAATGGAGATCTATCGAGGTCAGATGAGTTGGTGTGCATTCTAATACTATTCTCAAATAACACTTACATTGTTGTCTTCAATAATAATGGATTGCAGGTTCTTGTTTGTCTTGAGCACACGAGCCAGGGCAAGAGCACCGGCATCCTCAATGTACAAGTTGGAAAGGTCCAAATGCTGTAGAGATGAGTTGTGGCGGAGGCCAGGCAGAGCTTGTACGATGGCATTGCAGATCAAGGATCTTGGCTGGAAAGCAGAGAGCGGCGAACGAGCGACCTTGTTATGATCAAAATTGAGCTCTAGCTCTGTTAAGCAGGTATTGCGCTCAAAAAGAGAGGTAAGCATGCGGACAGTGTCTTCTGATATTTCATCCGTGTCTCGCATAGAAATATCAGACAGGTTGAGGTGAGTAATAGTCTGATTGTCTCTCAGGCAGTCAATGAATTCGCGCAACGTAGAGTCATCCCATTCAATGCAAGCAAACGAAATCGACTTTGGACCTTCTCCTTGAAGTATAGCAGAGTGCAGCTTGGGCAGATACATGACCTCCTTCATGATGGGATTTCGCTCCAGATTCAAGTGCATGGATCGATTGCCAGACTGACTGATACTCATCAAGATATCATACACATTTTTGCCATTCAGATTGCAATCACCAAGATGAAGCGACTCAATGCCGTTAAAGGAGGGTGTTTGGATCCATTTGCAGAGACGAGCAATGATATCGCTGTTCATCTTGGATCCACCCAAGTCAAGCTCTCGAAGACGACTGGATTCCAGCAAAAAGTTATAGTTTGCACCGAGCAGATTGTGTCCTCTCATACGCAGGATTTCCAGTCGCTTAAAGTGAACTATCATCTTCTCCACCAAAGTGGCATCGATGGCCATACCGTTGCTCATCTTGGAGGACAGGTCTAAACTGATGATTTGGTCTGGGTTCTTTTCAAACAGGGTACGAAGCACCATTTCAATCATGTCTTTCTCCAGGCCACAGTCATTGAGATATAGCTCCTTGATCGACTTTTTGTGCTCCTTGATACCACTCACCAGTTTACTCAAATCAGCTTCGGTCACCTTGTTTTTGCCGATGCTGATCCTACTAAGCTGTGTTTTGCCAGATCGCATCACGGTGCCAATGGTCGAGATGGCAGAGTGTCTTCGCAAAGGGTCTTCAGGAGGAGTTGACTTCCCAATGGAGCAGTCTGTTAAATCAAGCTTTCGCAGCAGTTTGAGGTTTGTCAAGATATTATAGATTTCGTTGGATAGCAGGTTCTTGTCGTTCAGAGGGTGGTTCTTTACAAATATCCAGCCATGGCTGGGTTGTAATGCCCATGTCTCCAAATCGTCTAGAGGGCAGTGAGCCAAGCAAATCTCGACAAAAATGTTCTACACGTACGATGCAATTAGCTACGACACACATAAACTTATTCTTCGACACTTACGTTGAATTGAATTGTACGAAGAATGGCAAGCAGCTCATACTTTTCATACTTTGGAGGAGTTCCACCTATTTCATGAGGAGGCAGCAGTGTAAACGATTTGGCTTTCAAGGGACCGGTAATGGTAAAGTTGAAGCGAGACTTGTTCATGTTCATAGCCGCTGTGTAAGCCCGCAAGGTAGAGTTGAATCGATGCACTTGTTCGTCGTCATGTCCAGTCATCTCGTCTTCAGGGTCAAGTGGCACAACATAGGGCACAATCTGCGAATGCTTTATATGATCTGGCATCTTGTCATACAGCGATGATGCCATTCCAGGGATAATTGACTCTATGGAGCGGTACAGGTACTGAATGATTTCCTCGCAAAATGTAGACGCAAATGCTAACTGTCGGTTGCTCTTTCCAACCTGCTTGACATCAATCACCACTGTGTCGTCTATATTGTCATAGCGAATAGAATGGATGGACAGCACGCCAAAACGGTCTCGTTCCACAGTCTTGAGATACTCGTCATCCAGCACAGAAATAGGCAGAAAGTAAAAACTAAACTTGCCAATAGCCATAATCACAGGCAAGAACACTTCCTTGGGCTGGTCACCGCCAGCAATCTTGTATCTCTTTTCTTTAAACACCACCTTGTACATTCTGACTTGATCCGAGTTACTGAATGTGTCGCTCTGTTTAGCCAAGCGGTCCAACACGGCGTATTTCTCTGTGCCTGATATGCTGTCAATGCGAGGATGGTGTACGCGGACGGCTTTTCGAAGTGCTTGAACCCATTGCTTAGCCTCTCGATCGTTGTCGGCTGTCAATGTATGAGACAGTGCTTGTCCAGACTGTGGGTGAAAGTACTCAATGCGAAACGTAAAGAGCGAGGTGGCGGTCATTTGCACAGCGTAAATACTGGACAAATGAAGAAACACACGGTCCTTGTCAATCATCTTAAGAGCGGATCCTTGCGTGATGCTACTACTGCTGCTCTGCGTGCCTGAAAACTCAAACATGTTGATCTCGCTGCGGGCCTTTTGCGATGACTTGTACAAGAGTAGTTGGTTGTTGGTCAGTATGAAATGGCCTCGCTTGGATTTGTTCAGTATCTTTTTGTCTGGTTTGTATATAGCATCGCCTGCGTAGAGAACTTTGAAGGTTGCCTCTGACTCCAACAGTGCTTTGTTGGCTTTCATTTTCATTTCTTCGGTAGGCGGGAAAATGGGATAGTTGTGTTGATTCAACGAAGGTTGCCGCTGTTGCTGCGGTGGTGTTGGTGGCAGAGGAAGAGACTGTGGCTCTTTGGCTATGCTTATGGAGGAGGCGTTTGTCTTTGCTGATAAGGAAGGTCGCATCGTGGCAATCGCTTCCTGCTGTTCCTCTTCAGTGGCATAGCTGTTTCTAAACTCAAAGCCTTGTCCGTGTCGAGTGATGGGTGAGACGGGAGAGTGGTTTGGATGATAGAATCGAGCAGTAGGTGATGACAAGTAGTCGGATGATTGAGAAGGCACTGGGGCAGAGGGGTATCTGCCATCATAGTCGCTTGTATTGGACGTGCGAGACTGATCGACGTACATATTGTAATTGTGGTGCGGTATAGACCCTCGTGATGCAGAAGAGGAAGAAGAAGATAAAGAAGAAAGCGTCGAAAGGGCTGAAATAGACTCTGATCTCGGTTTCATCATGGTGTGGTTGATAGTGGCAGATCTCATAGTGTTTGATAAAGAGGGAAAAGATGGAGATCTTGGTTGCAAATGCTGATTATTTATCATCTGTAAAGAAGAGAAAGAAGAGATAATAGATGTAAATGTAATACCTATTGTATACAACTTGTTCCTTGGTGGACGCCCAATTATATCATTGACATGGAAGCACTTGTCTGTTCTTTGAATTTACATTGCTAGCTTTTTATGGTTGTGGCACTGTTGGCCCAAAAGTAGGAAATCAGGGCAAGAGCCAATGACAAGGGCTTAATTGAACGCATGGCATAAACAAGAGTCTACACGTGGAAGTTTATTTAAGCTATTTAAATGTGATTGAAATCTGGCATATTATCAACGGCTCCAATACCAACAACGGCAGCATCACGCTGCAAATAATCTTGAGCTACTCGTCGCACATCATCTACTGTAACCTTAGCTACTAATTCCTCGACTTCTTTTGGTGACATGCGATCTCCTGAAGTTAACAACTGACGGCCAATGTCCTCTGCAATAGGTGTACTTCCATCTAAACTTAATAATAGACCAGCTTTCAATTGTTGTTTAGCACGTTGGACTTCCTCATCAGTCACTGATGTGGATAAACGACTCCATTCATTCTTGGTGGATTTGAGCAGCTCATCGATGCGGTCCTTGTTTTCGGTGATCAGATAGATGCCCCACAGCCCTGTGTCCTTGTAGGAAGTGTTGAACGACATGAACGAGTTGGCCAATTGCTTGTTGTACAAGACAGACGATAAGCGCGAATCTAAATGGCCGGTAGCTCCCAGAGAGCGATCCCAGGATCCGATAATAGACTGCATGACGAGCAGAGGAAAGTAGTCGGGTGATGTCCAGCTAGCTCCCTCTACGGCAACTGCAATGTGGGCGAGCTGAGCGTTTGGATCTCTCACTCTAAAGTCTGCTCCTGTGAATACAGCCTTCTTCATGGCACTTTTGCTGGTAGAAGCGTCTAATTTGTTGGGCAAACGGCCAAAGTGAGTCTCTGCAAGTTGAACAAGAGCGTCATGGTCAATGCCGCCAGAGCCAACCAAGATCATTCTCTCGCCAGTGTAGTTGGTTTTGATATAGTTGGAAAGATCGTCTCTAGTCAGTGATTGAATGTTCTCTTTGGGGCCCAAAATGGTCAATCCCAATGGCTCGTCCTTGAAGGCTGCTGCATGCAAGTGATCAAAGACGACTTCTTCCATCTGCTTTTCAACTTCTTCTTGCTCTCTGAGAATCACATCACGCTCTCTCTCAATGGCCCCAGGGTCGAGTGTTGAATGCTGAAGAATGTCAGACAAAATTTCGACTGCTTGAGGTACATCGTATTTGAATGCTTTGGCGTAGTAGACGGTTTGTTCGCGAGATGTGTATGCGTTCAAATGTCCTCCCATGTTTTCAATCTGGAGCTCTAAATCTCTCTGACTTCTGGATTTGGTGCCCTAACAAGAGTCGACAAGCGTCAACACAGTGTACACCTGCAATTTGCTTTATGCTTACCTTGAATGCCATGTGCTCCAAGAAATGAGCAGCGCCATTGTTCTTTTCGTTTTCAGCACGAGAGCCTGCATCGATCCAAACACCTACAGTAGCTGTTTGCGAAGCTGGATTCTCTTCAGTAGCTACAGTGAATCCATTAGGCAAGATGGTTTTGCGCAATGTAGGAAGCAAGTTGGTTGCCGTAGCGAGACCACGACGATACTATAAATGGTTAAACATGTTGGCTTTTTCTCGAAATCTCCAGCATATTCGATGGATTTGCTTACCATCAGGTTTCTTTGGCTGCCCAACAAGGGCTTTGAAAGTTTGGAAAATAAGAATTTGGATGCCATTAATGTGTAATTGTCTAGAGAAAAGGAAAGCTTTTGGATTTTTTTTACAGGGCTGCTAAATAAAAAAAAAAGCTAAGAATTATAGACCTGCTTCTCCCCGCAAAACCATAACTTGAAAGACGCACCAGTCACCTGTCATTCTCGGCAACATTACTAATCGTTGACGTATCCAATAGCAGTAGTAGTTTAACTTGGATCAACACTCTCAATTTGAGTCCAATAAAAAAACAGCAGATAGGAAAGGTACGGGTCATAGGCAACTTGGGAAATTACTGTAGGGGATCAAGCTGGACGGTATCCATCACTTCAACGTACATCCAAAGTATCCAACTGGTACGATTGATCTAATTAATGTAGTATTTTTATTCATGACAAGGAGGAGGAAAAAAAAAGAAAAGCAATGCAGATTATTTAGAGCTGGAGATGGCCAAATTGACCTTGGGAGGAACCTTGAAGCCAAATGATTTAGCAACCTTTGTGAGATCAAGACTGTCGACGTCGAAAATGTGTTTTAACTGATATGTGGCATAAGCTTGCAAGTAAGATCTAAAGGCATCCCGAGCAGATTGATTCAGGTAAAAGTTCTTTTCGATCAATTTTTCAAGCTATTTCAGAGTGTAAGTTCTAGTGTTACTGCCAGATTCTTCAAGCTAACTTACCTGGCTTTGTACGTTGGTAATTTTGTTGTTGGGGAATTGATATTCGTTCAAAGGAACCTTGGCTTCCTTCAAGAACTTCAAGAAGCCAG
>JBBNAA010000001.1:0-22254 GCA_037974945.1 Mucor circinelloides | reverse complement strand
CAAAATTAACGTGCTGTGTATTCAAAGTTTTCAAAGCGTGTGCAACTGATGTTGAGGGTCACCGGATCGATACCTCGTGTTTACATTTTATATTTTTTTCTTAATGTAGTGAACGAATAATAAAATTGTAGCGCTGACAGATCAAATATTTTGCTAATGTTGTCAGGTACACACTGACTTTGTGTGTAAACTTTTTAATCAGTATATATACCAAACTAATTATAAAATGATCCTTTATCTTCTCCTATAATCTTTTGTTTACATTTATTTAAATCTATAAAAGATATATCCCTACTCACGACAAATGAAAAGCTGGCCACAAGTGTTGGTTTGCGTAACTTTTTGCAGATATTAAATTGTCTTGTAGAACTATGAAGACCGTCCTTCATCCAGAATTTAAACATACGTATACATGTATTCAATTTCATTGTTCCGAACCGTATCCTTACACTCGGTAATAATGTCATTATTGCTTGTAAGCTCTTCTTAAGAGCAATCATACTGAAGAGTTTTATACAAATATTCAGTCATTTGGTGCCGCACAAAGCCCTAGCAAGTCAATTGTTTGCATGTCTCTTCTTGTCACATTTCTCGCACTGATTCATGTAATTGGCTTGCCTGTATAGCTACGAATACATCAGATATATCAATGAAGCAAGCCAGGTGTGATTTATCAGAAATAAATTATTTGCAAAAGAGTATGAAATTAATCAGGTAAAGAATATCGTTTATTACATTGGAAAATAAGAGGGTTTATATACTATCTGAACTGAGAGATTTGATGTAAGGATAAGGTGTTGGATGGTAAGATCTGGATGATGATAGAACAATAGATTATATATATTGTCATGAACATACAACTAATGGATCAGTAACTGAATCCAGTTTCATATTAATGTTTTTATAATCTTCTGATGTGATCTGATGTGATCTGTGCTTGAACTGAGTTGTTTTACTTTAATTCGGCATCCGGTTTAGAAATGATACATCAAGGTGAATGCAAGTGGATTCGATCATGTATAAATAACTGTAGAATTGGGGTACTTACTCGATTCTGCCTCTTTTCATTGTTCACCAAGACACTGCAAATTTTACCAATGGATCCTGACAAACGCAAACAAATTAAAAAAATAGCTCATCACATCCACAATGGTAACTGCAAGATCGAAATGTTTTCTAGTGTGTGAATAATGCCATTTAACGCATTTTTATATTAGAAAGTGGTAGATATCGCCGTTTGAGCAGCACCCTTCATCAGAGAAGAATACTGCATTTGCGGTCCTTAGTGGCACTGCGCAGAGAAATTGAGCGTAGAGTCCAAGAAGACAGAAGCGCTTTAAGGCAACGAAGAGAGCTGCAAGCGCGTGGAAGAGAAATCCTGCAGCAACAACAACAACAGCGGGAGAAGCTCCTTGAGCAACAGCAACAGCAACAACAACAGCTGCAGCAGGAGCAGCAGGAGCAGCAGCAACAAGAGAAAAAAGAAGGGGAAGAAGAAGAGGAAGCAGAGGAAGAGAAAGAAGAGGAAGAGGAAGAGGAAGAGGAAGAGGAAGAGGAAGAGGAAGAAGAGGAACAATACGAATTAGATGATAGCAGTGATAATGGTGCTGCCCCTGATATAAAATCAAGAAGAAATCCTTTTGCTACCTCAATTAATACCGACACACTCAAATAAAATACAAACACATCGAAATGTTCTTTAGCTCTATTGATGCACACATTTAACAAATATAGGTGTATATAAAGTGAATGAGTGTGTATGTGATAATATGTAGTAGCTCAATTTGACGGTAAAAGATCCAAGGAAAATAATTAAGAAGCTATCACGGCTTGTCGAGTACCGAATGACAGTTGCAAACCTAATAGTGCAATTCTTGAACTAAAAACAGATTCGTCCTTCAGTAAAAATAAATAGTATAAAGGATCAATAAAATGCAGTTTGACGAGTTGAATTCTTATGCATCCTATACTGAGAAGAATCTCACGTTTTTTTTTTTTTTTTTTTTTTATAACAAACCACCAGTGAAATAGTGTATATGATTGTATTAAAAGCATTGAAAATACGGACCATCAGAATGAATTGCGAGGACAAACCTCTTACTAGAAATGACAGGTTGTATTTGCATTTAATGAGCCATGAATGGCTAGATAATTGCTTCTTGCTTGCGTCAAGACAGAGACCAAATGTTGCACTTATATTGAGCTTGCTCTAGTCTGAAGCTATGCAACAAGAATCATTATCAAGTAAAAAGCCCATCCTTTTTTTTTGTTCTCTGACACTGTACACGTATAATATATATTTGTTGTTGAGGTATATGTATGTCCCTCTTTCTCTCTTTCTCTCTCTCTTTCTTTCTACCTGTTTCTTCATCCTAGTTTACCTCTATATTTTCTTCAAACTCCAACACTATTAAAATGTACGTTAATCCCACTTCTTTGCTTGAAAGCTTGAATCATGTCGCTACTGGTAAGTATTTATAATCTCTACAAAAGTTAAAACTGTATATACACCAACATTGTTATTCCCCATGTTAGTTGCACCTGAAGAGTATTTGCAACTGATGTCAATTCAGTTTGAAGCAATGCGTATTGGATTGAAGAAAGTTGATGGTGAGCATCGCTTGGCATTTAGGGATCAAGACGTAGTGTGTCCTTTGCCTCTTGCTCTTTTGGACACTGTCAATTCTGTAGCTCAAGACCATGCTACAATTGACGCTAATACTGCTGCTGGTGCCTCTGCTGCTACTACCTCTGTGCTGGTGCCTCTGCTGCTACTGCCTCTGCTGCTACTACCTCTGCTGCTGGTGCCTCTGCTGCTTCCCCAAGTGCTCAAATGAGCTCCCTCTTGGCCAAAAAAATCAAAGGTAGTAGAGGTATTGATATACATAAATCTTTATTTACTCACTAATAGAGAAGCCATCACTGCTGAATGCAGCGCAAGCAATGATTTGCGCGATACCATTTCCCAAGAGTTCCACTGCTTTGAAAAAGCTAGACAATCAGTGGAGGAGTACAAGTTCAAGACTCCAACATGCATTTGGGAGATGGTGCAGCTCTGCAATGAAATTGTATCTGATGATTACAGACGCAGAACAATTTCATTCAATCGTAATCTCAGAGCTTTGTATCTGTACACTGGGGTTCACAACATGAACTCTGATATCAGCATGGTGGTCAATAAGGTGGACGACAAGTTTTACCAAGGAATGTTAAAGTCAGGATATTTGCTTGGTGAAAGAATTTATGCTATTGTGCAAGAGTTTGGTTTTGGAGCGTTACTGCTCCATTCCTTCTCTTCTTGCAATATAGTGACATTGACAGAAAACGAATTTCAATATTTGTTGAATCACACAAAGTCTCTTGGTTTGCAAGCAAAATTGAAGCAAGCCCACGCTTACGCCCCATTTGTGTCTGTGGAAAATGAATTGGATAGAGTAGCAAAGCACTACATGAAAGGCGTAGCCTCCCTCCAGTCATATTATTTTGGCTATATTCAATAAATATTTTATAAGTTTTGATGATTCTGTAGTTTTTGAAAGGCTGAAAGACGGCAATATAGAATATCTGTTGAATGAAATGGTGTCATGTATAGATACGTTGCAATGCTTTGTTTATGGGCGTGAACCTTCACATGGGACAGCGGTCATCCAATTGATTATCCACCTTTTCTTTTTTATTATTTTCTTTATTGTGTTTATCATGGCTAGGCAAGTTGATTGAATTCTAGAAACCAACAATGGAATTGATTATTTGAATCTGAATACTACTTGTGGAAACTACAATGACTTGTAGATATTTGTCGGGCCGTTGTGCATGGAAAGCTAGGCTTAGTAGACTGGTACTGGCAAGAGGAAAGGCTGCTTGTGTTTGATAAAGACAGTGAAGATGCTCAGTACACAGCCAAAGAAAATGGAAGCGAAAGAAAAGAGGCAAATGGAAATGTCGAGAGAGCAGCACAGCACATCAAGTGTATGAGAAATGTAAGGACATAATAACATTACCTCCTCGTCGCACTATTACTGATAATCGCTATGTGGTTATTTGAATTTCTGATGTAGGCTTTTTCAACAGGAAGCATTACAATCAAAGTTTCGTTTTGATTTAACGACCAAAGAAAATGGGCAATTGGAAACCTGGATCAAAACGCGCAAACCAGATTTGAATCGCAATATCCTGAAAGACGGTTACTACTTTGTTATCAGGTAATTGTATAACAAGTATTTGGCTCTCCTGTGTATTTCAATGGTAGATTTGTGTAAAAGTACAAGGTAACAGCCTAGCTGAATGTTTTCTGGGACATCCACGATATACAGCAAAAGAGTAATGAATGGGAATTATTCCACCAATGTAGCATTCCACTCAATGTCAAACGAGACAGGCGTTTACATTTTCGAATAAAATGAGATTCAGGGGCAAAATGATGATTTTACTCGATTGAATGGAAGCATGTTCTTGTAATTGAATACTGGAAAGGGACAGTGGAATAAATGAATGGAAAATGTGTTTGTATTTATAATAGCGAAGAGTTTGTTGATGAATGGCTCTGCTAAAGTGAAACTGGTGAATACTGTTGTCGATCAATGTAATGAACAGAGGCATCAATGTTATAGGGTACATAGCAGTGTGTGAGATGGGCTATTTTTGTTGTTGTTATTTACTATCACGATTCTATCAAGAAGTAGTCTATAATATAATATATCATGTGTATCAATCAGTATGTGTCATTGTGATATATGTTTCTATCTGCCAGTACAGACAGTGAAAGGATACTAGTAGGGGGTATGCCATCATGTAACAAGTGAAGTAACTTGGGTCATTAAGAGAGAGTATTCGATATACATCCAGTAAAATTTATGACTAGATTTAGATGGAAAATCACAATGTATGTACATTAACAAGAGCTCATTGAAATCAGTGTTTGCATTGATGCTTTAGCTATTGTTGATTATCTTAAATAAAAGCGCTAGATGCATCAGTACTTGATCAAAAGAAATGAAGATGGGATCTCATGCTACAACCTTTTTATCTATCTCACATGCATTGTTCTATAATCATAATAAAATGCTAAATTATGTATTCAAGTAAAAGCTGCGTTTCTTGGCTGTTTGAGTTTCGCATCACTGATATGATACAGCCAAACGTAACTATATAAAGATTGACGCAATGATTGGTTCGATAATGTAGTACAATAGCATTAAAGGAGACTTTTTTGAAGGATATGATCTCTCTTTTCATGTTTCCTGTTGATGTATATTTCACTCTATATCAGTTTAATATCAAATACATGATGACTCTGGCATTTTATTTGCTCAGTGAAACAGAAGAAGCTTAGGGGTAAAGAAGCCCACCCTGTTCTTGTTCAAAGGCTATGAGTGAAAAAATCGTCTCTGATGATAATGAAAATTTTTTCATATACGTAATGATATATCTCTAGTGTATAATTTTGACCATAGTACTAAGGAAACCTTTTATTGTAATGTATATAGATATGCTGTGCTTTTTTTCCTCCTATACCTCCCAAATAGTGCTTTCTAATAGCTTTGAGAGATTCATGGATCTGGTAATAACCGTTCCTGCGTTGGTTCAAGAAATGACTCCTCATCCAAGCTATCTTTCAAGATTTGTATTTGAAGCTACTAGGGGGCAGAACCACTGGCATCCTGCTAGGTGCTGCGAATCCGGATGGAGTAAGTCTCTATTGGTCCCTATGGCTTTTCCTAAAAAGTAGTTACGAGTTCCATAATAGTAGAAATAATGTCAATACAATGAATAGCTTGTGACAATAAACAATTGCTAGACATGTAATTCGTTAAGAATAGTCTTTATATTTAAGATATCTATGTTTTAGAAGATTTTCAAACTGCAAATCTGATTGATTCGATAAAGTAAAAGATTGTGTGGTTGTACACTGTAAAATGTATTCTCACATTGTTTAATAAACATGCGTATTGTTTCTTGACCGTGGCTAGAATCAAGTGGTTGTAACTGTCGTATTTTATACCAATTGTCTCTATAGATGCTGTGCCACTGATGCTATATCACTACTGGATTTGGCTAAACAGGATTAGGGCTGTTTCAAAACGAATCGAAAGTTTAAAAAGGCACAGTTTGATCTGCCAACCTCTTGCTTTCTCCTCCCTGTTTTCCATCAATTATACAATGTCAAATAGTAGAAAAAGACAAAAACCTAACCGAGCCGCTCGTAATACTCCTCGTCTGACAGAATACTTTCGTAAGGTTATGAAATGAAATTGAGAAAAAAAAGCAAACTAACCTCATTTTTGTTTGATTTAGCTAACTTGAGAGAGCAGGCTGAGATCGAGCAGCAGCAGGAACAGCAACATCAACAGCAGCAGCAAGAAAAACAACAGCAGCAGCAAGAACAGCAGCAGCAGCATCAGCAAGCAGAAGCTCAACAAGCACAAACACAAACACAACAAGCACAACAAGCACAACAAGCACAAAAGCACAAAAGCACAAAAGCACAAAAGCACAAAAGCACAAAAGCACAAAAGCACAAGCACAAGCACAAGCACAAGCACAAGCACAAGCACAAGCACAAGAGCAAATGCAACAGCAGTTGCAACAAATGCAGCAGCAGTTGCAAGATCAGCAACAGAAACAGGCCCAACAGCAGCAGCAGTTACTGCATCAACAACAACAGATACAACAGCAGCAGTTGCAGCTGCAACAAATGAGCGACCAAGTCGCTTTAGAAAAGCGACTCAACCAAGAACTGATGGAATCTCAGTCCCAGTTCTTGGTTGAGACAGAAAAGAGATTGAATGAAATGAATCAGCAAATGGACAAGATAGGAGAAACAAGAAATCATCTGGACCTTGTTCAGCTTGAACAAGGAGAAGATCTTCAAGTTTTACTTGATGCGTTGCTGTTGAGCGACGATGAGTTTAAGGAAGAAGAAGAAGAAGAAGAAGAAGAGAAGAGGAAGAAGAAAAGGAGCAAGAAAAAGAGAAGGAGTATGAGTATGAGTAATGGTTTTTTTTTTTTTTTTTTTTTTTTTTTTTGAAATAAAGATTGTAAAGTTCGTGTAATACCTTGTAATAGAAGACAGTATATTGCTGTATAATTTTCTTGACAAGAGTTGGGCTATATTTTCTTGTTCGATAGACCTTGTCAGCCGTTTTTAGGGCGATACATCTATCCAGGTTTCAATATTATACATGGATGAACGTCTTCAGACATAAGTTGAGCACAAGCTTTCAGGCCAAATTAACTACTGAGAGCTGTGTATGCATTAATCTTTGCATTGATACACTATCCGTGGTAATACCGAATTCCCAAAGTTAGAGCTCATTCAATTTACAAGAATTATTGTGTGTGTAATATCTAGCCATGGCTGTAAGATGACTGTAGAGAGGGCCAAAGAAATTTCATTGTTTAATGCAGTGTAAATCACTTGCCTAAAGAGAGCTGCTTTTTTATTGGTCAGTCTTTGCTGATAATTTAATTGCCATGATGCAGTGAGGGAAATTTTCTCTTTCTCCTGTTTTTCTTTGGTAACTATTACATGTATAGACGCGTAAAGAAATGCATGCGGTTTTGATTCATCGTCATGAGATAGGTAATCCTAGCTCTCTTTATCAACGCGTACAAGAGAAAATAGTGTACAAGAGAAAATAGTGTACAAAATAAAGTACCCAGTAGAGAACCTCAGCCTGAAAAGTTGGCATGCATATAGTACAGAGTACAGAGGTAGAGAAGCAGATTGTTGTCATGCATTATTGCAGCTAATTAACAGGCGTATTGCATCAAAGAAGTGTGTCCGTGTCTGGCAGAAATTGAAGAGAACACAATATAGGTAAAGCAAGGCTCTGTTGATCTTGGCCGAGTTGAATGCTATTTGGTGACCAAATGTCGTGATTCGTCCTCATCAAAGCTGTTGTGGATTATGCCCCAAGTAATTCATCATTCGATTATATTCACTTTGCGACGCTTTGCATTGATCAAGAGCATACGTTCAGTGTGGATTATTTAATTAAAAAGGTATACCCATGTTGGGAAACTGGTGCAAATATGGATATTACACTCACCTCTTATATAGGAAGAATACTGAATTTGATATTATCAGCTGTATCAGGTATAGGCAAGCGACATGCTCAATATAGATATCCAGAAAACAATTTGAATTGGAAAAATAAAACAAAAAGGTTATCCTTAGTATCAAAAATCAATGACATTTGCCGATTTACTGTACAATTGAATTCAATTGAAGCTGCTACAAGGACAAGTGTGCTAGACTAAAGGACTATGGGAGAACATGTTGGAAAGAGTAGACTGGGTATAGTGCAAACTTGTAGTGGAAATTATACAAATAGGGAACAGTGGTATGAAAAGGATAATGTCAAGAACAGTAGTTGGAAAATGTCAATTCTAGTAAAGTATAAGAGATACTGATGATGTTTTTTGTTGAATTAGAGGCAAGGGCGCTCAGCGTCGAATGTGTCAAGTTGAATCTGTTTGATTGGTGGCAGTAGAAATACAGGCTGTAGACTGTGCTGTAATCTTATCATATACATGCATTCATGCCTTTGTACCTGGATTTACTGGAAACAATTCATTTAGTGAGCGAATTCACATTCAACCAAGCGCTTTGAGAGTGGTATATGAGCACTGGGTTTGTCATAGAGAAGCAAGTGCCCATTCTGCCAGAGTTACATTGGCATCTGGAACCAGATAAATCTTGCAAAAGCACAAGTAAGCAAAAGGGAAGCAATAACCGTTGCTGTCTGTATACGGTATTCCTCTCATTGCTAACGTCGAATTTCAAAATCACTGTATTATATCCCGTAAAATTAAGTTGCTCACATAATTGCTATGCCGAATCTTGCCGTGTACGGTTGCTCATACAGTTGCCTCATTGTTTGAATCATGATAAGGGGGCTTTAAAATGATGTGTAATGTAGATTATAATTCATGCGTAATTCGTGTAATACGAAAAATTGAAGCACTTTTAGTGTTTGTTTGTGTGCACTTTATATGAGGGGAGGGGGGAAAAAAAAAAGGGGGGGGGCCCCAAAAAAAAAAACTTATATAAGGGAAAGTTTAGTCGATTTTAAGAAATTTGCGGATACCAGACCTATTTGTGATGTTTTTTGACAGCATTTCTAAATGTTCCTCAATGTCGTTGATGTTCACAATATAATGCAATTGTTGAAAACGCTCCTTTAAATTCTCTTGCTTCAAAAAATTGATCAGAGCTGAGAATTGTGGAGAACTGTAGCTTCGAGTTTTAGAGACAGAGAAGCATGGCAAAAACAGACAAGCCGGACCAAATTCAATGATGGAAACCAACAGTCTTTCACCTTGTTGACGCAGTTTGTTATTTCTTTGGTAGCCTGCTGAGTTTGGCACTACACAACGTGAATTAGTTACTGTGTTGTTTCTGATCCAATCGTGTATACCTACCACAGTAGTCTTTGATTTCTGCATTATTACGCTGCATGCTAATATAAAAACAGACAAGGCGGATCTGTTGCACAAACTTTTCAAACTTGATTTGTTTTGTGGACAAATCGATTGAAACGGACATCTCTGAGAACAAGTCGTAATTCAATTGACCACGAGGCACAAGGGTAACTTTGATATTTCGCTTGATACCTTCGGTGATATTAATGTAAGCGTTAAGGCAGAAGTTCGCAAAGTCACCACTTAGAACATGCATTGTTTCTAGTGAAAAATGGTTGGAAACAGTACGTTTATCTGCTAAAAAAATGCTAATCCTACCTTGCTTGACATGAAGAAACAAGGCTTCAGAATTGGGCAATGCAGGAGTAGTAGTTGCAATATTAGCCGAAGGGCCAGTCGTAAAAAAAGCATTTGGAAAAGGGGTGGATGCTCTACTGGGGACTCGTGCATTTTCAGCAATTGTTGAAGATTGCTCTTGCTGCTCGCCTTCATCACTGTCATCACTGATGACAATGGGGTTGGCAACAACAACAGATGAGGTAGAGTTGAGAGTAGGTACAGTCTCATCTGGGTTTGCAGAGAGGGTGCTGCTGGCCAAGGGAACAGCTGTGATAGTAGGGTTGTTACCAATACCCTTCACATCCTGTGGTGACCAAACAACAACGGCTGAGTCATTAGACAAAGAATTAGAAACGGAAGCACCCAAAGTGGCAGCAGAATTTGACGAGGCAGGGATGACCACTGGCTGTGGAGACGCTTGCAATTCATTCATCTCTTCATCGTCTACCTCCATGCTGTTGCCTAAAAATATAGCATCGATGAAGTGGATGGACTCTTGGTCTCCAAAAAGTAATCTAGCTTGATTGTTGTTGTTGTTGATGCTGATGCTGACACCAATTGCTCTCAAAGCGACAGCAAAATTATCCAAAAAATCATTTGGGCTTGCTAGATCAAGTATTAGAAAAACCATTCTCAGATGCAATATTGACGCTGAGCAAACCAACGTACTCGCTTTTAATCTTTTAAAAATGTTGATTGTGCCTTCAGCAATGCCCTGATTGCTGGAGGAAGTAGGAATAGCAGACATTGTGGCACTGTCCAAGAAATTTATAGATGAGAGAGCAGGAGGCATAATAGCAGACGAAATGTAATGGCACCCATTGATTATGTGGTTTGACAGTGACAGAGGACAAGCAAAAAAAGCAGTAGGCGAGCTCACGCATGTAAATTTCTCGATTTGGAGAATTTATCAATCAATGTAGAATGTATAATAATGTTTTGACTCGCATGAATCGTAGTCGCCAATTCATGACCAATAACGTAATATCTTTACCTCTTGCTTGTGCAAGTAACAGTAATAAAATTAAGCTCTTGTATGACAATGCTATTGAAATAAGAATGGTACGGTTGGCGGCAATGTCAATATTAAACATGATTTATCATTTTCAAAATTGGATCCGGGCATTTTATTTATTAGAGTCAACATGTTGATGAAGGAAGTGTGTTGTTTACGATAAAGCACAGCAGTTACTAAATAAACCTACATTGTATGTATTGAATATGTTGATGGAATGTACTAGATATTGTCTTTTGTTGATTTTCATCATGGTTGATGTGATAAATCTACGCATAATTCTTCTGCCGAATGTTATTAGTTAGTATCTTGTGTTTGTTTTAAGTCCAACTTTGGCTTGTAGGTTACTATTTTAGACAAGCTGAGCTTTGTGCCACACGAGCCTACCACCAACTTTTCAGAATGCTCGTTTAGCTTTCACGAGCTTTTAGTTGGTCTCTCTAAACGAATTACACGCATAAAAAAAACTCGCCACCCATATGGAGGCTCGACACGTTTCAGGAAATTAATTGTAGATGTAGTAGTTGTGCATGACTTTAAAGTTATCAAATTGATATTTGTCAGCACGATAGAAAAGAGTTGGATTATTTGTTTTCTGTGAATCGGCTTGGTCAATAACGACGCTAGATATTTCAAATCATTGAAACAAAGCCAAGTTTCGAGCAAAATATAACTTGCGAACATTGCGTTCCATTTCGCTGGTATGATATCCAAATTCCCATATTTCAGAAAGATAGGCTACATTGTTGAGGAGAAATACTTAGATTGGTTGGTGGCACAGTTTGTTGAAATACAGTGTAAAAGATCTAGATGAATGAGACTAGTCATAAAAGCTAGTCAAGCCTTTCAAGTTTGGTAAATAAAAGCAAAAAAAAAATTTTTTACTCAAGAAGTTCATCTTGAATCATTCTTCTGCAAGCATCGTCTATACCAATCGTCAATTCAGTCATGAGCATTGCCTTGAGTTTGTGCATCAAGATATAGTGTCTTCGAGGCCACTTGCTGTTGTAAATACTATGAATGAGCGTGTAGAACGAACCATTGATAACGCTGGCACTGTTAATACCATTGGTGGTGATACTGCTGCTGCTGTTGCTACTACTGCAATGGCCCGAGTTCGTCCCTTGTTATTTGTAAAACGAAAAGGTAATATCGACATTGTTACATGTGATCTCTCATGTACTCACTGAAAAGAAAGACTTAGATGCTGTCTGCCGCTAAAGTTACGATTCGCTCAATTATATATCATGAATTTGGAGACTACGGTGAAGCTAGAGATTTCATTACAGATGTCAAGTTCAAAACACCAGCAAGCATTTGGGACATTCAACAGCTGAACAGTGATATGAGACGTCGTGGACGTAGACGCAGAATAAGCTCATTCAATCGAAATCTCAGAGCATTGTACCTGTATATTGGGATTCACTGCATTAAATCAGATATCAACATCATCAGCAGGGCTTACTGACAAAGTTGAAAGAAGCCCTCTATATGCGTCATTGGCGTGAGTCGAGTTGGGATTAGATCCAGTAGCAAGAGAGTATATGAGAGGCATTGCTATTCTTAAAGCTTACTGTGTATATGACAACAAAATACTTATTGGTTCAAAAATGGCGGTAGGGAGTAACAATTGAATGGATTAATGTCATGTATATTTTGCGCATTTGATATCTTGTTTTTGCAATTGTCAATAGTATCATTATAAGAGAAACCTGTGATAGAATGACATTTAGACAAAAAGTTTATTGTATAAAACCAATAGAATCATTCTTTATACTTCCTGCAAAAGGCTAGTCTTCCTTTCTCTAGTTCTAAAAGCATACAGTGAGATAAACGTGAATGTTTTCAAAATCCAAAAAAAAATAAACTGCTCATGTTTACATTTGAAAAGCTGCTCTTAGGATAATGTGTCTGGTATCCAGTGCATCATCACATATCGGGAACAAATGGCTGTTGGACATGGCAGCAGTGCTTAAAGTAAATTCAATGTGATTGGTTTTGATAAACTTGGGCCAGGTATTCCCTCTTTTGCAATACATAAAGAGTTTGCTGATTGTAACAGCATCTAATTGCTGCGGTAGTATTGCTGCTGGCTTAATTTAAAGTAAAGACTTGTCTACTAAACTGGGAACAAGAACGGTATGATGATATTGATTATGCAATAAATAATATCATTGTTTATCGGACTTTTATTTAACACAGAAACAATAGCGCCCTGAAAGGAAAATAAAATGAGGGGTCGAGATGCTCGTTGAATCTGAAAATCTGGTAGCCATATATCACTGGAAAAATGAAACCCATTGTTGATTGTCAAAAGTTTGATCCAAGACCTTTCTGCTGTATAAATATCTCGCAGTTTTCTGATTATTTCAATTTACATTTTTTTTTTCTAATTTGCTATACATCAACTAGTAAATTCAAAAATGAACTATCTTATCGCTAGACTTCAAGCATTGGCAGGCCTTGGTAGACAGGCTGCACGAATGGTTCAAGTTGAAGTAGAAGGTATCGTTCGAGATCAAGAACAAGAAGAAGAGCAAGAACAAGAACAAGAACAAGAACAAGAACAAGAACAAGAACAAGAACAAGAACAAGAGGGGGGGGCAAGAGCAAGAGCAAGAGCAAGAGCAAGAGCAAGAGCAAGAGCAAGAGCAAGAGCAAGAACAACACCCTCAGCGTGCTCGTCCTTTCACCCTGTCAGACGCTACATATGCACCTTTGGGGACAAAAGAAGTGTTGGTGCTGCCAGTTGCAGGATCTCAGGTGAGAATAACCTGGGAACCAGAGTTTTATACAGATTGCGACGTCCCTGTGAGAAGACTACTGAACTTGGTGATGACTTCTGGGATAAACCAACGTGTAGCAAACACGTTTGTTTACGCTCACGCAAGAACAGTGTGGCACGTACATACTTCTGTAGAGAAATATTTGCAAGATGCGTCACGTGTAGGGGATCTTGGCATTGAACACTTACAAGATTGGACAAAGTTAACAACATTATTCAGTGCTGATAGGGTTCATCTGGAGGCCAATCCAGCAACGACGGAAAGTTTCAATACAACCTACATTGACACCTTTTTTCCAAACTTGGAGAATACCGACATCTTGGAACTATTTCATAGCACAGACTACCCAAAAACTAAAAGAAGTTACCAGTATGCGCATGTCGCCTACCTCTATATCGTATCTAATATGATTCAGAATGATCAGCATGAGCTCGCCATTGAGTTTAGAAACCTACTTGCAAATTCATTTTCTGGATTGATGCACTATGTACCTGTTGTACGCAAAGACTTCAAATGGAGGCAAGAGAAACGTGGCACAGGTCCCTCTAAACTCTTGTTTCGTAGTCGTCCTTTAACAAGATATATCGCATAGTTCTCTTTTCTTTCAGCAGCCATCTTTCTACAATAAACAGTTATTAAAATATGTGATTTCTTTAGAATATAGTTTGTATCTATGCTTCATAAGCCTTTCCAACAGCACCTATACTCGTAAAATGTATCATGAGATTTATTCAATTCTACATTGACACACTATCCCTGGTAATATACAAGCATTTCAAAGAAGGAACCCATTCGAGTTAGAAGTGGCGCCATAACTGTAACATGTAGTGATGCTTGTTCGGTTACTCTAAGGAAGGCCGGCAAGTCGCGCTGTTGGATATATTTCGAATGCAGTGTATTGTATTTGCTTGTGGAAAGCGACCTTCTTACAGGTCCGTCCTTGTTGACAAATTGATTCAGATTAGTATACAAATTCATGGCTCATCGCAGAGAATCAATTGCTCATCCTACCAAAATTACGCTGACGTATGGAACGGTACGGTTCTCACAAAAGCACAAGCCAGCAGATTGCGAACAGTAGTTGGCATGGTGCTTCTCTCATTGCTAATGCTGTCTTTCAATATAATTGTGCTGTATCCTGACCAATGAAATTGATCTATTATTTAATCCAGGCTAAAGGGGTATTCGTGTAACAGCAGTTATAATTCATGCATAATGTCTAAAAGTTAGGCTCAATTTCATTGCTTGTGTGTTGTTTGTGTACAGTCAGATGGCATTTCTTTATAAGTACGGTGTTATATTTTAAGCACAATTAACCATTACAAGATATATACATGTATATTATATACATATGAATGGCCATTTTTTTTATTTCTTTTTATCCCTTTTTATTTCTTTCAAATTATACACATTTATACAACATTAAATATTTGCATCAAAATGGACAATGTAGTTACTTTGTTGACAGCAGCAGTTGCAGGGCTCAAAGACAGCTGCGAACTTGTAGAAAGAGCGGCTGCAGAAGCTGCAAAAATCAGTGACAATGACGGGCGTAGTGGCCGCGATGGTAACAAGGGTAATCGAGGAGGTGTTAGAGGTGTTGAAAAAGAACAAGATGCATACAAACCACGACAAAAAAAAGCACAAAAAAAGACACAACCATCAACAACTCAAGAAGAGATTAAAAAGGAATTGAACAATACTTTTGGCGTACGACCATCAAAGAAAGACCCCAAAGGACGTGATGGTCCATAAATGTACTGGTGTTGATCCTGTTAGTGTAGAAAATTGTCATGAAGAATGACAAAATTTTCAATAAATATGGTTAAAAATCAATAGTGTTGTATCCAGAGAAAGATACAAGTGGAGATAATATAAAAGTAAAATAAAGACTTGTAAAAATAAGCCAGATACGAAAACTAAAGATTTATTAATTGAATTAAGCACACCTTTTATATTAAATCATAATCGCTAAGTCAATCAATCTATCTTATTGTTTAATGACCTGATGTTTGACAAGTGTCAAACATGTATATTTACAACACAGCATTTTATCAGGAACAATGGTCTGATATAGAATTTAGGTTGAGTCAGGCATTGTCTCAAACATGCCGCAATCTTCCCAAATCTCTTATTCAGCACAGACCATTTAGAATGTTCTCAAACAACTAAGTAGCTTGTTCCTTATCTTGAGACTCTATCAAAAGATCTACTAGCATCAAATGAAGTATCGTGATCCGATTATAACTGAGTTATTCTAACTCAAGTATCCCGCTGGATGCAACAGCCCCCTTCCAGGATCAAGATAATTCATTGATTTGTCCCACAACCTTAAGTCATAGCACCATCTAGATACAAATGCCGTATATACAAATATATACATATATAAATACAAATATTTACAAAGAACACAATATGGGTAGCATCCGTCATTAAAAAACCTTTAAAAAACCTATCATAGGAAAAATACATAATAAGGTAAAAAGACTAGATCAAACACCATATAGATTCAGCCCTTAAGACCGTTTAGCTTTCTGCGCAGTTCGCTTTGGTTTGCGACTAGCAGACTTATTCCAATTCACTGTTGCAGGTGCAACTCTGCGCTTTCCAACAGCTTTTGCACCATTTCTTCTACCCCAATACAATTCAATATGCTTGGTAGAATTGAAATTCTCAACAGGTTCCCATGTGTTTTCGATAGGATCATCAAATCCCTTCCACTGCACCAAGTACTGGTAATTACCTGGCGTTCCCTTATGATCAATAACCGCTTGAATTTCGTAATGCTCATTCTTAAATTCATCTACAGTTATAGGCTTAGGGTTAACAGCCGCTTTGTACACAATATGATGAGTTGGTACATCTCTACTCAAAAGAGCACCAGTTCGATCCATCAAAGTATAAGCGCCGTTATCTGTCACATTGTGGATAAGATAGGGACCTTCATACCGTTCATCAAGTTTGTTCTGTCGATGCACATTCTTGATCATCACCTTACTACCAATAGGATAAGGGTTCTCAATGATCTTGTGCTTCTTAGCAAACTTCGCATGATCAGCTTTCTGAGTCTCCAAAACACGCTTTGAAATAGCAGGTATAAGAACATCCTGCACAAATCTATATCGCTCATCGATAACCTTCTGATCAGCCAATTCTGAACTAGGAGTTGGTTCCACCTTTGAATAATCAGCAAGACCGTTTGGCTGGCGATTAAACATAAGTGTATAGGGGCGAGATTTGTGCAACCTAGCATATTTCACATTTATACAATAATTTACCCAAGGAATATAATGCTCCCATTGATCACGCTTTCCTCTGAGCAACTTAACTGTCGTTGTCTTTGCATGTTTAATCCAGCTCTCAGCAATTGCGTTTCCTAAGGCGTTAAAACTTAGAGAGAGCCTTCTATCTATGCCACTGATGTTTATCATTGCTTCCACAACCTCGTTAAGCCATTCAGAACCTCTGTCGGATGTCAAAATTTTAGGCCATCCAAAAAGTGAAAAGACATGGAGTAATTCACGAGCAATTGTAGTAGCATTCTTATCAGGAATACAACGAATAACAGTAAATCGAGTAAAGATATCTGTTAACACAAAGATAAAGTTGCTACCGAATGAACTTGTAACGCCCATATCACCAAGATCCATACACCAATGATCCAACGGTAAGTCAGCTTTGGTACTACGGAAAGGATGATATCCTTCTCGAGCAATATTGTACTTGTTACATTCAATGCAATCACCTAAGATTCGTTCGATATCCTTACGCATATTTGTCCAATGGAATCCATCTCGATGGATAGCAGTTTCCACATGTTTAATTCCAAAATGACCAACCAAATGTTGAGCAATAATCATATTGTCTCTTTCATTAGCAGGTGGAGTAACATAATCAGCAAACTTGAGAGCACGTAAGATCAATTCCTGTCTTTGCTTTGACGAGGCAGCTGATGTGGTGCTTTCTTTCATCAAAGTAGGCTTCACATCAACATGTCGATCACTCGCACAAGAATTCACTTTCGTAACCCGCACAGGGGTACGTTTCATTTTAATAGATGGCGTTGTAGTCTTCAACTTGGAACCCATCTTCTTCTTTCGCTTTAACTTTTCACCACCATCAGCATAGTACCTGCCCCCCAGAAGATGACGTGCAGAAGCATCTTCATCTTCATAAAGCCGAGATAAAGCATCAGGTATCACATTAAGAACACCAGGTAAGTGAATAATGTCAAAATCATACGAAAAAATGTTCTCCCACCACCCTAACAAGAGCGTATTGGGGATCTCTTGAGTATTCAAATAAATCAAGCTCTTATGATCCGTGTGCAAGGTAAATTTTCTCATATACAAAAAGCGATGAAACTTTGCTAATGAATAACAGATACCAAGCAACTCTCTCTTCGTCGTGCTATAATTTCTCTCTGAAGGAGATAGTTTACGTGAAACCAAACCCACATAGCGAATTTCATCCTCAATGACTTGGTACAGTATACCACCAATCGCAGTGAGACTAGCATCAGTAGCCAGATGAAATCGAGCAGAGAAATCAGGAGGAGACATGACCAACGCTTTGGTCAATGCTTCTTTCAAAGTAGCGACAATCTTGTCATGGCGTTTAGTCCATACTTGCGACAAATCCTTGTATTGCTTCAAAGAATCAAGATCCTGAGTCAAGCGAGAATACAACGGAATAGACGAACGAAAGTATGACATCAAACCCAAAAAAGAAGCAAGCTGTTTGCCCGTTTTAATAGCAGGCCATTCTGCGATATTGGTAAGTTTTCGACCATCGGGTACCAACTTGCCATTAATCACACTCCATCCCAAAAGATAAATGCTACGCTGAGCAAATACAACCTTTTCAGGATTCAAAACCAAATTAGCCTTTGTCAAGCGACGAATCACTTCGGCAACAAGCTTGTAATGATCTTCCAGCGATCCATTACTACTACATAAAATATCATCGACGTATATGGTTACAGAGTGAGCACCATCAGTGGGATATGTAGTCGCAGCAGTCGACGTATTCAAATCAGACAACAAATTCTGCAGTGTACGGACCACAACTGATCCAACATGACGAATCCCGTAAGCAGCCTTCTTAAAGGTGTACTGAGTATTGCAAAACGGTGACGTAAATGAAACTTTGTGAGCATCCTTTGGTTCCAGTCCAAAACTGGTAAAACAAGCGTGGATATCTAAACAAGTATGGATCATCTTCGTCCCAATGTTCTGATGAATAGTCGAAATCAAGGGTAATTGTTGCTTGTCATCCACCTCCAAGATCGAATTCAACTTGCGCACATCCAATACCACACGGGGCTTTGACATGTCGTAGTTGCCATTCGCATCCTTTTTCTTCACCACCAACAAGGGATGATTAAAACGAGTATGACTAGCCGATCTTTCAATTACACCTTCATCAAGCCAAACTTGGATCTGTTTGTTCACAGCATCACGATAGGCTTCAGGCAAAGGATACTGAGCTCTCCAGGCAACACAACCAGGCTTAGTATCCAACTGGATAGTAGAATCGGGCAAATTACAACGAGTATTCTTCATGTCAATTTGCGAATTCTCCACTAACAACACATTTAATAGTTTCACAAAAGGAGCACGGTCCTCCTCACTACCAAATGGATCTGCATTAGGTTTAATCGAATCATCAATTGGATCTGGTAATCTCGGACCAGCTTGAAATCCATGTCGACTCACTAAACCACTAATGCCAATGCCAATCTTAGAGAGAATATCCATTCCTAACAAGATATGCACATTTTCTTCAGAATAAAACGAAAATACTTCAAACATATGACTTTTATTGATTCTGTTATATTCTAAATTAAGCTCCACAGAACCAACACGAGGCACAGTAGACACTTCATGAGCCAATTGAACGACACCATTGCCATCATTAGCACAAAAACCAGGATGAGATCTTCCTCCTAAATAGTTAAAGAACTCATTAGTGATACAGCTAAACGTAGCACCCGTATCCACAATACCGAAACACACAACATTTTGAACCACAATAGGAACACAAATGGAGTTGGATCGCATTGCAGGTGGTGCACTAAACACAGCATCAAACTTACATTCTTGTGCCGCCATGTTCAACAACAAGTCAGCATCATTAACACACACACTGGACATTCCGTCAACCAGAGACGAAGCCTGAACCTTCATCTTAAGGTCAGCTTCATCCTCGACAGAATGATCGTCGGATTCCGACATCTCAATGTCAGTATCCACAGTGGACACAGCAGCAGGCACAGCAACAGGAGAAGAAGAAGAACCAGTCATAACCTTAGCAGGTTCAGCCACAGCTGAAAAACCAGCAGAAGACACAGAACTAGAAGAAACACCTTTCTTCTCTTGAACCACACGATTGCCAAGCTCAGAGTTCACCGCAGCATCCACCATTGACTGGATGTTGTTCTGACGCTTGCGCATCATACGAACAACCTTGGAGCCACCACCAGAACCAGAGCGAATCGCAGTGCCACAGTTGCCAGCATGACCCTTGCCATAATGGCCATTACAATCCTTGCAGGTACGCTCGGCAATATGTTCAGCAATAGTTTTGCCAAACTTAGACACAAATTTGCCTTTGTGATTGCCATCGTGAGCGCCAGAGAAACGACCATGACCACGACTACCAGAGTCACCAGCAACAGAAGAGTATTTGGACTTCTTGGCTTCACCAGAAATCACCAAATTAGATGACTCAGCATCTCGTTTCTTGGGTGCACCAGAGAGACCAGAAGCCACCTTGCCAAGTTTCTTGTCAACAGCAATGTCAAGACGACGAGCAACAGAAGAAACAAAATCAACATCATAAAATGAAGATTCAGAGGCTTGCCCCATGGCAACCATAATCAGTCTAGAAGTAGACTCAGGAAAGGCGTCAAAGAAGACCTTGGCGACAACATACTTGTCAGAGACCTCAGAACGCACCTTCAAACTCTTGAATCGTTCCAGAAACGCATCAACAGACTCAGTTTCCAACTTCACACAGTTCAAAAACTCACGAATACGAGCAAAACGGAGCTGTTCCTTGGGGACACCATAGCGAGAAACGATAGCATCCTTAAAGAAGGACCAAGAGACAACAGAACCATTCACTTGAACGAATTCATTGAGCCAATCACGAAGATCATGACCCAAACAACGAGGAAGGAGACGGAGCCAGTTGGAGTCAAAGTCAAGACCATGACTATTGAGGACATCCTCAAAACGACGTAGACACTCTTCGATGTCAGCAAAGGATTCCCTCTTTGCATCTCGGATAAAACCAGGCCATTGGAACAAAGGTAAGCCGGTAGGTACCACAGTACTTGAACCAATAGCAGCAACCATGCCACCATTGGCCAAACCAGGAGAAGCACCAAAAGTAAAAGAAGAGGTAAGACCAGGAAGACCACGAATTGACTCAAGATCAGCCGTCTTGATACGCAAGAGTTCCCTCAAAGGATCGACCTCCTCTTTGGGCTTGTCACCAGCAGTAGCAATGTCAATGCCAAGTCGACTAACCTCATCGACAAGACGACGAACAGCATCATCCAAGGACAAAGGAGCAGTAGAATCAGATGATGGAGTAGACATCAGAGTGGTAAGTGTAAAAAATTGGGTTGTAAAAAAAAATCAATAGATCCGGATTATACGGCTTAAAAAAATGTTGTATCCAGAGAAAGATACAAGTGGAGATAATATAAAAGTAAAATAAAGACTTGTAAAAATAAGCCAGATACGAAAACTAAAGATTTATTAATTGAATTAAGCACACCTTTTATATTAAATCATAATCGCTAAGTCAATCAATCTATCTTATTGTTTAATGACCTGATGTTTGACAAGTGTCAAACATGTATATTTACAACACAGCATTTTATCAGGAACAATGGTCTGATATAGAATTTAGGTTGAGTCAGGCATTGTCTCAAACATGCCGCAATCTTCCCAAATCTCTTATTCAGCACAGACCATTTAGAATGTTCTCAAACAACTAAGTAGCTTGTTCCTTATCTTGAGACTCTATCAAAAGATCTACTAGCATCAAATGAAGTATCGTGATCCGATTATAACTGAGTTATTCTAACTCAAGTATCCCGCTGGATGCAACAAATAGGCTGTTTGATTAATAAAAAAGCTGATTTTAACTTGTTTGAAATAAAGGAACCAAGCATTTAAAGTGACCTATAGC
Organism: Mucor circinelloides; assembly: GCA_037974945.1. NCBI lineage: Eukaryota > Fungi > Mucoromycota > Mucoromycetes > Mucorales > Mucoraceae > Mucor > Mucor circinelloides. Next base: position 483 of record JBBNAA010000001.1, on the reverse strand, counting down.
AAATTGCTAACAATAGCGCCAGCAGGGGAAACAGAAGCCAGGAAAGAGGTACAAAGTCTACCACAGCCACATTTAATTACAATGTTTAACAAATTTTACGCTTGGTGTCCACCTTTGTCAACATTATCGCGGACCAGGATGAATTTGGCGGCAACAGATGAGCAGGAAGTGGGAGCATGCTTAGCCGCACTTAATTTTCCAGCGTAAATATTGTTGCTGAAAGGCACAGCGGTGACAATGAAGTTGTTGCTGATAGTTTTGGTGTACTCTACCGTGGAAGCAATGCCAGAAGAAGCCCTGGAAAAAATGCTTAAGGCTAGAGAGAAAACTATACCAAAAGTAACTCGAAAAGCTACAGAGACAGTAATCAATGCAATATAAGCTTTTTAATTACATAAATCGTAACCGCCGATGGGTGACAATTTTTCTTTTTTTGGTTATACAAACAGTAGCAGCACTACAATTGTGTGCCACAATGCCATT